>JALJCO010009910.1:0-30836 GCA_023101725.1 Atherinomorus stipes
TTTTTCTATTGTAACTGTTGAGAAAAAAATACATGATGAATGTGTTAAAGTCATAAAATGGCTAATTCTATGATGAGGAGTCAACACCTTTCCACAAAATCACTTTATTTTTTTTCAATCAGAACAGCTGATGCAATATTAGCATGGGACCTGCAGGATGCAACTATTAAACTTGACCTAATAGAAAAGCATTTCTAAGTCATAAGACAGTGAATTGGAAAAAGATAGATGAAAAAATACAAACTTTTGTAATGTTTGAAATTTGTCCCAAGCAGTTGCATTTAATTGAGACAACCTTTCCTATTGTGATCTTTGTGCACTGCAAGGCATTGTACTTAAAATATTATCAAAGACATAAGGGCAATTCAAACTTAGGGTGAAATGAATGAATGAATAAGCACATAAACTGTAACCAAAGAGAAAAACATGAGCAAATGATTATTTTAGTACATTTGGGTCTTTAATCATGGAAATGTGAAATGAAATGGAAAAATACTTCATTAATCCCAGAGAGGGAAACTGCTGTGTTTTAATAGGGTCTTTGTTTGTTTGTTTGTTTTTTTCTTAAAGGAAAAAATAACCATAAATTAAAAGATGATGATTTATTGTAAAGCTGTTGGCAGGAATGAGCTCCCTGTTTAATTCTGTCTTGCAATCTTGACTACGTTTCTCACTAAACATACTGTTTCTGTCCTGTGTTGTGTTGAGGATGTAAAGAATTGTCCTTTATTTTCAACAGCTTGTGCAGCATTCCTCACTTGGTCAGTCATCTCCAGCGGTTCCAGTTTCCCCCAGCACAGAACCCATCTTCCCTCATCAGTTTGTTCTTTTTTAAAATCTCTGGTTCTGGGCGCTGTTGCCCCAACAGACAGCTTTCCTCTGCAGACAAGATATGCAACATCATGGTGAAGATGTTGAATGATCCCCAGCTTTTGGAAGAACAGCCTGCTTGATGGATTCAGTGTTGCGCTTCCTCTTGCTCGCAGGTATTGTATCTGTTGTTATCCACCACCTCCACCTTTTCTTCCAGAATGTAAACAAAGCTTTCTTTTCTACAGGTTTTCCTGAAATCAACAATTATTTGTTTGCGTACAAGACTTGATTTTTCCTCATAAACTGACAAGTTCTCTGCACTCAGCTTCTTGTCCATCATATACCCTGCAACTTCTGAGTATTTTTGAAGATGACAGGACCCAGTGTTAGACTTGAAATCTGAGGTGTACAGTGTGAAGAGAAATGGTGAGAGTACAGTCCCCTGTGGTGCTCCTGCAACATCTCAGACACACAACATTTCAGTCACACAAACTGTGGACATAAATCCAGGTGGTTGTGAAGGTATCCACCTGGAATTCACAGCGCTGAAATCTTTATAAATGTAATACCTTTTTTACAGTGAATATTCCAGTTTTAAAGGGACACCATGTAACTTTGGCCACTGTGCACTACCCCTGTAACTTCCCACAGGCCACATAGCCGTCACAAAATCAAAGAGTCGCTTCCATGTTTTGGAATCATGTTTGATCAGCTTATAGTGAAGTCATGGGACACTAAAGCAAAGTGCTCCAGGTCGCATGATCCAATGAGAGACAGATCCACTCCTGCAAAGATTGTGATACCACTATACAGATACAATGCATACAGTTTTGTTTTTCACTTGTAAGATTTTTAGGCAATGAAATTTCTGTGTGAAAGCAGCCAGATTCTTGCTTCTGTGTTACATAATGCTGGTAGCCTAACAGATGTTTTAATGCTGCTACTGTTAGTGATAGTGATGATGTTTTGGTATCTTTCAGTGCTTTGAACGCAGATTATTTCACATTATGTTTTGGTAAAGTTATAATATTACCATTTGCAATTTATATTTATACATTTCCACTGTATAGATTTAAATAATCTTAAGCTGTACTTAGGTTAGTTGATAATTAAAAACAGTTTTTAATCTTATTTCATGTTCAGTTTCTTCATCAATATGAATTATTACTGTTTTTTAAAAGACTTTATTTCCAGTAATTCTGTTCAATTTTACTTATTAAATATTGCACTTGCATCCAAGATATTAATCCAAACTGTATAATCATGTTGTTTTCTTTAAAGGGACAACAAGTATCGGTATTGATATTCGTATTAATAAAGTACCATAAACAACTGGTATTGTATTAACATAAAAAAATTTCGGTATCACACATCCCTAACCTCCTCAGAGCACCGACATGCATCACATGCTGTATATTACCACAGAAATTATCCACAATACATACATTAGGCTGATGTTTGGGTCAAAAGTTACACAGTATCCCTTTAAAGTTTTATTGAAATCTTTTTTTAAAAAATCCATATTTTTTCCTCATAAAATTTGCTATTTTTTATTCACTTTTTTATCTGTGCCTCCTGCACAGGAAAAAAGCACTATTACAAAATAAAGGGCATGTATTAGTGCTATTACTAGAGGGCAACACGGAAAGAGAAAGTAGAGGAATCAATTATTTGGGATACTTTAGTTAAAGGTTTAGGCTACATATGAGAGAAATGGAGAAACATTCTTATGACCTGATGTAAGAGCAAGCAATGGCTCACTGATCTTTTTTAACAGCATAAATATTAAGAAGGAAAGCAAATTCAGGATAGGTAAAGCATTATTCTTGATGGATATGGATTTTCCTAGATGGGCATTGCTGTCTTCAAATTGCCACCAGTGATACTTGTTTTCTTGTCAAATTGTATTTTAGCCTCCAACTCAATTATCAGAAGATATTACACATAGAGCCGGATCTCTCAAAGGTTTGCATGTATAAAAATGTGAACTATCTCACTGCACATGCAAAAAAATGTACAAACTGATCTGATCTATTAACAGCGTGCCAAAAGGGTTTTGTCTTTAAAACGTGCTATAGCACCTCTTATCCATTTAGTGCTTTTTCTGCAATGAATAGGCAATATGGGCATTTACACGCAAAAGTGCGTGTAATGGGAGGAGAAAATGTAAATATATTCATTTAGCACTTACAAGACAATTTATCAACCGTGAGTGCATTACCTTGCTGTTTTTTTTTGCTCTATTTTAGTACCTCTGAAAAGCAGGTGCAAACTTGCAGCGTTGTGCACAAAAGGCTGCAACTTCTGAGGGGGACAATCCTGGATGCACACAAATCTGATTCAAAATAATTTTCATTAACAGTGAGGGCAATGTATTTAGTTCTCTTTGTTAATTCAATAAAAATCAATACAGCAAGCCACTATTTAACACGGATGTAAAATATTCTGGATAAATGAAAGTTTTCAGCCGCTGTGCAGCTTAATGAGTACTAAAGCTGCATTAATTGTGTCTTTTTGTTTCCCTTTTTTTCAACGTCACGTTTTAACTTGGATTTTCGCACTTGGACAGGATGGCAGCACAAGCTCTGAAGCCGTTGGTATTGTGCCAAAAGCGCACCTCCTGGGTAATAGAGACCATGTCAGAGCTGCAGACACTTTCATATGTTCAGCAACTCTGAGGCTTTGCACACAGATATTTTTTATAGTTATCATACGTATTCTAAATTATTTTCGTTTATTCCGTCCTCCTAATATCTCCATCCTCATCTGCCGTCATATTTCCTTTTGCACTGTCGTCTCTTGTAATTCGCCACGCTGCAAACCTCAAAACAAGCAAAACCTAATTTATATAGGGGCATTTCCAACACGTTTGCACCCGCTGTCATTTGCAACTTCAGTCTTGGTAAATCACTCGCAAACCGTGGTTTAGCCCAGATTGCATGGGCAAATTACTACACACAAATTTGGATCTTGATAAATCCAGCTCCATGATTTCTTTTTTTTGTCTTTTTTTACAAATAAAAACAAACCAATGAAACAAGAAATGGTACAAATCTATTGTACATCTGGTACAGGAAATGAGGACAAATATAAAAAGGAAAAAATAGATATAAAACACTGTCCTTCCACATCAAAAATTGATGAAAATGACAAAATGCTTGGTAATCAGGTTGGTCACAAAGTCAGTTTGTAATAACACACTCTGTGAAGGTTACCCTAAGTATTTCATGTAGGCCAGAAAGAGTGGCCGGCTTTATTTCCTGAGCTGAGTGGCAGATACAGTACAACGCTTCATTGCCTCCAGAGCACTTTACTGTGGGACCAGGCATGTGGCCTTGATTTAGGTGAATGAGCACATCCAATTTATATTCAAGCAATCAGCAATCGCTCACAGAGACACATGCATGCTCACAATTGCATTGACTGTCTCTCTTGCCAGCAGTGCTCATTTCACTGCTCAGACAAGTGGGCCAAAGAAACGCAGAGACAGAGAGACCCCCAGACACAGGGGAGATCTACTCCTTCACCCGGCTGCTCACTCCACGCCAGCAGTCAGAGATTCACTGATCCTGGAAGCAGCTGCATGCCGCTCCACTCTGTCAGAGTAGTCCGGTATGACAGGCCCCCAGACTCCTGAGCTGCAGGCCCCGTATCCCCAGCGTTCATGCAGTGCAAACCGGTTGCTGAATGTTCTAGCAAGAGACTTCAAAGGAGCAGGACGGGGCGGTAAAAAGAGAGGTAGGGAGCAGAGGGAGGTTCAACTAGGTCAAGAAGCTGAATCAGTTTAAAAATGAGAAGGTTTTTTTTATTTTTTCATTGTCTTCTTTCACATTTAGAATTGTGGCAATTATGTAACACATTATGCACAATTAGAAAACACTGATCTAGTTTTCAGCTTGATCAGACTGAGATATGCCCAATTCTGTGCCAATAAAATTAGCATAGAACAGCTGAACATGTGCACAATGTTGCAGCTGCACCGAACCACAGTGTCTCTGAAATGTTACACTTTGTTCTGATATTTTGGGTAATTTCACACATTTGCTAAATATAACTTTCCCAAATCGAAGCTAATAACTCAAAGCTTGAATGTTCAAATGCTTCTTTCAGGTTGTGATCTGGTACACAGCAACCTCTAACCTTAATTACATGAATATAAGATGTCCTCTAAACTGGACAAATGGCATGAGACTGCATGCCGGCGATGCTTCCCTCGCAGGAAAAGCGTGAAATGAGTATGTGCATTACATGGCGGTGGCATATTACATCCCCTACCATGAAAGCGCAGCAAGCAGACGGATTAACTCATTCGAATGAGGAAGACCCAAAAAATTAATTTTGGAGAGACTGAGAGGACAGCAGCAAAGTAGAAATGAATGCTCAGCTTTCAAAGCCAGGTTGAAAACACTGCTCACTTCCCCTATTCTGTTTTATTTGTTTGGTTTTTTAGACCGTGTATGGTTTAGGTTTTGGCGTTGCCTGGTTGTTTCCCTCAGTCACAAAAAATATTTTAGCTGGGAAAATATACGACTATGACAGTTTGGAAAAAAGATAATAAAACTCAATTTCTACCATCATCTCAGTGAGTTTTTCAGCATTTTCACAGAAACTGTGATGTAAGCAGCTGGACTGGGGACAGGTCACCCTGGCAACCAAGCAGGGCTATTGTGATGGACGTGTAAAAAAAAAAAAAAAAAAGACAACACTGCAACCAACAAAGGAGAAGCTTGTTGCTCTCTGTGACACTAGAATGCACTTTTAACACATTACATGCCTCGTTTTGTGTCTTGACTCATGCTCATTTCACTTATTTCTGTGAGACTAGGTTGAGAGGGAGTCTGTGAGGGGAGCGAGCCGAGACCTTTAAAGTGCACCCTCATGTTAGATAAAGTGGAATTTATTGCCGTATTTTTACATTTTGCAGCTGGAAGCTTGTCCACTGACCTGCAGCGCTTCATTTGCAGACTTGCTAGATTGAGTGTGAAAGATGACCCTGGAGATCCCGTTCCAGTTTTGTCGAATCTTTAAGAAAGTTTTTGTTTAAAGTAGCCGATGGCTATGCTGGTCATTGTGAAAGGAAATGTCCTTATAAACCCTTCTATTATCTCATCACTTTATTGCCTATGTTTTTTATGTTTTTAACTGTCTGGTCTTTTATTGTAAAGCACCTTGTGATTCTCCAGTTGTGTTTCTAAGTTATATCCTTCCATTAAAGACAGAAAAAAAACAGTTGCCAGTAAAATAATTTGTAATCGACAAAAGTAATAATGAATAAAAAAAATTACAAACATCATGGCATTGATTTTGTATTGTTGTTCAACAGAAATATTAAAAATAAATAAAAAAAAGTGAATTATTTATATAGCACATTTCCAACAGCCTCAGCTGAACAGAGCACTTTACAATTGTGACAGCATCATGGAAACATGAATGAAAACAGACACCACAGTTCACAGATAAAATCACCAATAAATTAAATAAAGGTTAGATTAAAAGAAAATAAATAAATAAAGATTTTAATTTTTAAAAAAGAGACCAGTAAAACACCATTAAAATAAATAAAAACATGTATAATAGAAGTAACAGAAGAAAACCCTTAATATAAGCAAGTGTTGAAAGCCAGGGGGAAAGAATTATGTTTTGAGTCTGATATACTAGAGTGATGGGGCTCCCTGAGCGAAAAATTTTGTTGATCAACCTTTTAAGGGAATCACAGCTGTCATGTATTTTCTGTAATGTTCAACCCAGACTTCTGCACCTGTTGGCTTTAATTTCTCTAGGAAAGATTTGTTTTGTTTAATTTTTTTTCAAATTATTCTTTAAAACCGCAATTCAAAATCAATATCTTATTTTACTAAATTATAATTTAGCAAATTTTCATTTATTATTTTTCTCAGTTTCACGTTCTTTGAATTACTATTGTGAATTTAGCCTTTTCTTTAATGGGAGCGTATAAACTTTCAAGCACAACTGCATCTGTGAAAAGCGCTAAATAGATACCTTCTTTACTGCACAGTGTTGGGGTGTGTGTGTGTGTGTGTGTGTGTGTGTGACACTTGTCAGACTTGGAATCAGCAGCAGCAGTTAGTATGTACTAAACACATGATCATTAATTCCAGTGAACATATTTCTACTGGATGGTTAGTGTGAAATTGTCAAACCCATACAAAGAAACCAAGACAAACAAGTTATGTGCAATGAAACAGAATGGCAGGGAAATGTTGAAAAGAGCAGTAAAGATGAGCATAGCAATTACTTCAAATCAAGCACAGTTTAGTCAATTTAGTCAATTACTTTTGATGAAAACAACTTCTGAGTCTTCAAAAACATCCTTTTGCATGGCACAGATAAGGCTTGTGCAAGATCTGAACCACCTCTTGAAGCGGTCACATGGTACAGCCATGAAGAGGAGTTTGGGATGTAATCAATGACATCACTACTGTGAAATGATAACAAACCTCAATATGCACATCATGGAAATCCTTCCTGGATTACTCAATGCACACTCCAAAATCTCAGCAGGGTGCCTTCCATCACCAGTTGTCATCACTACCATGCTAGTCACAGGTACTTTGACAGGCTGAGCTGGGGTTGTAGCACCCGACTTTCATTTGGATTAAAGTCAGTTTAGCCAGACCATAGCAGCTTTATTTCCCTTCTCTGAAACCAGTTGAGAGTTTCCTTAACTGTGTGTTTGGGATCTTGCTGAAATGTCGACCCTCATTTCATTCTCATCATCTTGGTAGATGGCAGCAAATTTTCAATCATGTGTCACAGTTCATATTTTCTACTCATTCTTTCTTCAATGATGCAAAGTTTGCCAGAATCATGATGTATCAAGAGACAGTCCTATACCATGATATACCTACCGCCAAACATCACTGGTGTTGTGGGGGTGATGTGTTGTCCCATTTGTCCTCCAATCATGGCATGTATTACATCACTGTTGCTCAAATGGAGGTACTAATAAGCGTACCCCTGTCGCGAGTTTCGTTTCTTAATCTTGCCTCTAGTCTCTTTAATTTTTTTTCCCCCCGAGAGTTCGAGTGACTGGCACCTGCTCCAATCATGAGCTCATTTCCACACAGCGTCGTGCCCTTAGCTCTGTCATTGGCTGAATTACACAAATCTCCACCCAGAAACGTCCCGATCAGACGAAAACAAAGGGAAAAAGCAAATTACAGACAGGGGGAGAGGGAGTTGCATTCAAATTCACCACTCCACGAGAGTAGAGGCACAAAGGTGCGGATTGAAACGGATTTCATTTGCACAAGTCTATCGTTTATTTTTAAGGGGGAAACTCCAAACTTATGGGGGACGAAAAATGACAAAACAAAAAATATATAAATACACATATAAATAAATAAATGCACATATAAATGTATAAATAAGTAAATGAATAAATGTAAAAATAAATAAATACACAAATAAATGTAGAAATGCATAAATCAATCAAAAATAAATAAATAAATATATTTTGGTCATAAAAAAATGCCAAATAATTTTTTTTTACTTGTATTTGTCTATTTATTTATGTATTTATTCATGCATTTCTTCCTTTTTGTGCATTTATACATTTATTTATTCATTTATTTATTTTTTACATTTATTTATTTCTACATTTATTTATTTACACATTTATTTATTTATACTTTTATTTATTTCTTCCTACATTTATTTCTGTATTTCTACATTTATTTATTTCTGCATTTCTGTCTCCATATGCTAATGAGGTGGGTGGTTCTAACATTTGTCTTCAGCACGATTGGTTAGAGTGGTGCATATGATCCTATCTACTGCTACTGCCTTGACCTAAGGTCTAGACTTGAGTACATGAGTTGCTATGGTACATCATTTGCCCGATGGACAGTTCTTTGACAGCCATCGCCAACGATTTAGGGTCATTGGCGACTTATGTAGACAGAAACGAACCCAATGACTACCTCCAGTTTCGTTTGGCATGGGTCATGGAGGATTTATTTCAGCTCCAAACTGAAATGGATGTGGAGGTTGACTCGGCTGTATTGGACAGTCTGAAGGAAGTTGCCCGCCAACTTGGCATCCGCTCGGAGTCAGAGGAAACGAGGCTCGTTAGCGATGGCTGTCAAAGAACTTTCCATCGGGCAAATGATGTACCACAATAACTCTTGTAATCAAGTCTAGGCCTTAGGCCTAGGCAGTAGCAGTAGATAGGATCATATGCACCACTCTAACCAATCCTGCTGAAGACAAATGCTAGAACCACCCACCTCATTAGCATATGGAGACAGAAATAAATAAATGTGGAAATGTAGAAATACAGAAACAAATGTAGGAAGAAATTAATAAAAGTATAAATACATAAATGTGTAAATAAATAAATGTAGTAATAAATAAATGTAAAAAATAAATAAATGAATAAATACATAAATGTATAAATGCACAAAAAGGAGAAAATGCATGAATAAATAAATAAATAAATAAATAAATAAATAGACAAATACAAGTAAAAAAAAATAAAATTGGCATTTTTTTATGACCAAAATATATTTATTAATTTATTGTTGGATTGATTTATGCATATCTACATTTATTTGTGTATTTATTTATTTTTATATTTATTCATTTATTTATTTATACATTTATATATTTATATGTGTATTTATATATTTGTATATTTATTTTTTGTTTTGTCATTTTTTGTCCCTCACACAAACTACCTTTAAAGGAAAAAAGAAACTCACAGTTATCCTGACAAGACAAACAATGGAGTCATGGTTGAAGGTATAAAAATCCATCAATTTAATCTTTTCATCTTTTCTGTCCTTGTTTATCTTTGTCTTCTTTCTGTAGTTCCAAAGAGAGCACTGAAAGTTACTATTGTTTTGGATAGTTCTAGTTTAATAAACCTGACACAAAAGACAAAGTGCTTCATGTTTTTTAATCTATTTTTTCCAACCAAAAATTCTTTGCGGTAGATGGGCTGAAAATAGGCCTACATTACAGCATCTGGTGAGTTCCATTTTTGTGCCATCTGAAACAACATTTTCCTTGTATTTCACAGGTTTGTCCAGATTTTGGGCTGCAAATTTTAAAGAAGTCTCAACATGTTTTCTTCAACAGCGGAGTCTTGTGCGTTGTGGTGGCTGAGTGCATCATTTGTTTCTTTTAAACATCTGCTACTTTGAGGTCTTTCGCATATGTCTGGCCCTTGTACAGCTCTTCTGACCATTCCCTTCACTCGTCTGTCGGACATCTTGCAAGGAGCACCTGACCATGGCTGCTCTATGTTAAAATGATGTCTCTGTCTTCTGGATTGTGACCCCATTGCAATCAGCATGTTTTGCAACAATAAGGGTACGAAGAAAGTCTAGAAGAGCTCTCTGCTTTTTTTTTACCCATCCTGAAATGTTTCTTGTGTGACACCTTGGCAATGAGACACCTTTTTATAGGCCATCAGTTGGGACTAAACCAACTGATATTAATTTACACTGACAGGGGACAGAATTGCTTTTTAATTACTGATAGGTTTCAGCTGGTGTCTCGGCTTCATTGTCTTTTTGCACCTCCCTTTCTTCTTGTGTTCAGTGCTTTTTCTCTGTGTCATTCCATTTCAATAAACATAACATTATTTCTTAACATGTTTTGGTTTTCTCTATGATTTTTCAGGCCTGTTTACACAAAGTTATCCCCAGATCTTAGATGTTTCCCCTTCAAAAAATGCTGATGTGTTCAGTACTTTTTCCTGACACACTTTGCCATTAAATTTAAAAGAAATAGTACACCCACAGAATGTTGTTCATTTTCTACTTACCCTCATGCTGAGCAAGACTCTGGAGCACTTTTTTAATATCTCGAATGCAGCCGGAGATCGGGCAGGTTTTCATTTTCCCCCAACTTCCATATAATGGAGTTCACAAACGACTGAACCAAAAAGGTCCATAAAAGTCCACAAAAACTTGTCAATATTCCTCCATACTGCTCATCACATAATTTAGCATATTTCTATAGCTTGAACAGTACTACATATAGCCGCCGGAAAGCGCATCCATGAGCGTTCACGACTCTACGGAAGCAACAGCGTTCAGCGCCTACTCTGCTGATAATGCAAGGGTAGAAGAAGAAATTTGCTGTTTACATTGTGCTAAGAGTGAACGAGCTATGGACAAACTGGGACAAACACAAGAGAGGTTGGCTACTGATTTAAAACAAAGACAGAAAGAAAAAGAGAGAGTGCGATCTCGTCTGCCACGGCTTCTGTAGTGTCATGAACTCTCATGGACGCGCTTTACAGCGGCTATATGTAGTACTGTTTGAGCTTTAAAAATATACTAAATCATGTGGTTTCACGTAAATTATCGACGCTACCCATTCAGGACACTTGGATTTCACTGGACGAGCAGTATGGGGGAATATTAACAAGTTTATGTGGACTGCTATGGACCTTTTTGTTCGGGCGCTGGTGAACTCCATTATATGAAAGTTGGGGGAAAACGAAAACCCCTCCGGCTGCATTTGAAATATTAAAAAAGTGCTCCAGAGTCTTGCTCAGCATGAGGGTGAGTAGAAAATGAAGGACCATCATTCTGTTGGTGTACTATTCCTTTAATGTCAAAATGTCTCCTAACGTTTCATCTCCTTCCTAATCCAGCTGTGTCTGATCTCAGCAAATGGTCAGACACACCTGGATTATTCAGTTCATCCAATCTTGAAAGACAGGAAACAAAGGTGCAGTATTAAGTTCAGGAAGTAGTGGAGCTGTGCATAAAGCCCATTGGTACTGTATAATGAGTAAATTATACAGTACCAATGGGTATAAACTTCCTAAAATTGTGATTTTATTTTTGCCAGTGCAAAAAATAGCATGTGCATGTTGCAATATGTTGAAATTAATCCCAGTTCATACTTAAACTGTAGCTGAATGACATTAACATCCCATAAAATAGCATCTACGCAATCACTGGCCTCACAGAGCAAACAAGCTCTTTAGCATTTTAACACTGAACAGCATTACTGTGCAGGTGTTCATGCCCAACATAGATGGATGCAGGTGTTAAAGTCACACTGTTGGCAATCCAGAATTTGCAAACATGTCTGTGATGCAGATTTTTAACAAGCTTCAGGACGCACTTTAACAAAAGTCAGGAGAGTAAATGCAACTTCCAGAGATTCTGCAGAAACATTACCATTATTATTAATTTAGGGGTAAAATTGGATAGCAGGAGGATAGCACCCCATTTTTGTCCTTTTTATATGATTGTTCTCATTCCTGCAGCTGTCTCAAGATGCACCCTTCACTCACATGCACAGGATTATTACAGGGAGCTGTCATCATGGAGGATTATGTTAGCTGCTTAATTAGAATATTGCTGTGCTTTTAGTTTTGATAGCAGTCATTACAGCGTGTATGCAATTGTAGTCAATGATCAATTCAGTCTTTTATTATGCTGTTGAATTACGTAACATATAATGTTAAATGAGGGTTCTTCAAATGACAGGTGCGTTAATAATATGACTCGTATCAGAACATATTGTGACACAATACATATTTTTTCAATAACCATCAAGTAAGCCAAGATGATGGAGGGTGGACAGTCATGCGAGGATGGATGGATGGATGGCATGATTCGTAAGGAAGGCCCGAGCTTGCCTCATGGTTTTCTGTAACCATCAATCTCTTTGTCTATACAGCCACAAAAAGAACATCTCCAGGCAAGGAGGAAAATCACAGAGTAAATTAATAAAGGTTCAATGTGTCAGATTTGCTATGTGACCAACAAAATTAAAGTAATAGAGTGTTGTATTTATTCCCACTGAAAAGGCAATGTAGCATGAAACTCTCTCTTAGGGCTTAGTGGCCACATACGTGGACAGCGTTTTTTAACTCCCATGTCCACAATTGCGCAAACAGCTGAACTGGGGGTGTTTTGAACTCACGTGTGGGTACTTTCACTGCCCTCTGGTGGTGGCAGAAGAGTCCTACACCCTTCCAACTCAATTAAAAATGGCAGCCAACACACGGCAAGAATCAAGGTGCGGCTTCAAACACAAACATCGACCAGGTAAGAAGTCCAGTCATATTTTCTGGTTTATTCCGATTTAGATATTAATAAAAGTTGTTTACTTTTGTCATGCTATGCGAAATTGTAAGAAAAAATGTAAATAAATCAACTTACTATGTCGCTAAACATGATGTACACATACGTGTACATATGGACTGAAGCTCCTCAGAACAGCTAACATGCTAGTAAATATGTAAATTTGTAAGATGAGAAAAACACTACCTCTGGTGCAGTTATACAGCTCTACAATGTCCCAATTTAAAAAAAACAAAACAAGTCACTTAATATTAACATATAGGGCCAATACATAAATTAGCTAGACTGAAAATGTTGGTAAAAAGGTAAAATGCTAGTAAAAAATATGTATATGGAACTTATCATACACCAAACTCTGGTGCAGCTGAAAAGCTTTACATTGTCCCATTTAGTAAAAATGCACAACTACATAGAAAATTACATTGATTTGTATTTAATTTTCGCCCCATGTTTTTATTTCCAGAGCATTGTTCTGTGTACAAAGCATTGGAGCTATTTTGGTAAATGGATGGAGAAAATCTAAATTTGGACTTGTCTTATTATTATAATCCCATCTTGGATGTAAAACTACCAACCTACACTACAGGAGCAAGACAGGAGAGAGGATAAGGGTGACAATAGTGATGAGGAGGACCCCATTCCTGAGTCCAGTGAACACGACAGAAGACAGTTGGGTCTCTCCACGGTGTAGATAATGGTTAGCCAAGACCAAATTTATTTTCCTTTTTTTATGCTGTAAGGGCCTCAGGGCTATGAAGGATGAGTAAAATGTAAAATCTTTATGACACTTGTTGACAGGTTCATTGACATGGACAGATGCAAGTACAGGTACAGGTTCATCCTGTGCTCCTAGATGTCACCGTCGAACTCGAGATCGATGCTGATACTTCAAAAGATGACTTGGAAGGGCCAACACGAGGACCAAACCAAACCAAGTAAAAGTAAAGTGGAGAATCTAAACAAGGTAGGCCTACAGTAATTGCAACTTTTGAGATTAAATCTTCAAGTTTCATATGAACATCCACATAATTCAAGATTGTTGCCCCCCGCACTTGCTTACATGGGTAAAATTTAACATACTGCAATAAAAACTATTTTTATTCTAATTGATTGTGTTTGTGCAGGACGTGAAATACACGGGAAGGCTATTCAATTGGTGCTAAACCTCTCAGAGATGAGCAATCTGAAGAATGCAATGCGCTGCAGACAACGAAGATGCGCTGGAAGAACCCAAGTACATTGTGCGACCTGCAAAGTGCTCTTATGCTTGCAAACTGAGCCCAGCTGTTACTCAGCCTTTCACTCATAGGTTATGACAGTGATTCCCAAGGTGTATTTATGTTCCTTGAGTGATTGTAACCTTTCACATATTATTTTTTGTTGCATTAGTAATGCAGAGTTTTACAAGCCAAACTGTAACTGTGAATTTCCAAAAGTAGGAGAATGTATTTTTTTCCCTTTTCTTATTTTTTATTATTATCTTACAATTTTAGCCTGATGCAACAGTGATAGTTGAACATGCTTTGAATGTTTGTTTCATATTTTGTTACAGGCATAAACTATCACCCTGCATCTGATCTATAAAGTAGTTTTGACTGTCCAAAAGTGGCAAAAATGCTGTTTTTGTGTTGTTGCTCTCTAAAGCTCAAAACATGTTCAAAAATATGTGTACATGTATTATTAACACATGCAAATGCAATCAGGAAACATTTGTTGTGTTTAAGGATGAAATAAAGAGGTTCTCCACCCTATTACACAAAGGTGACTTAGTTGTGTTTTATGGAAATTCGGATCATGAGTACACATATGTGGACATCGTTTTTCTCTAAAAGTACATAACATCAAAACATGATTCTTTGGTTTTGTTCTAATTAGGTTCAAACAAGCCCAATTAGCAAAGAGAAACAAAAAATGCATGTACACAAACTGTCTGGGCCTTAAGAGGTTAAGCCATCAGAAGACAATGCTTTGTTTGTGCAGCTACAACAAAGTTTAGTCACTTCATCTCAAATACTCATCATGAAGCCATTTTTTTCCAACAGACTGGGGTGGAATCAGCTTCAAGAGACATAAGTCGATTTCAATAAAAGGACCACATTGCCCAGACTGATTGTTTTTATTGTTAAAACCTTAGATGGCTCTCATCAGCGAGACACAGAATGATTCCAGCTACAAAACTGTATTGTTGAAATGCTGCACTGCTTAAATAAGACAACTCATAGAGCTATTATATTGAATGCAGTGTGCTGGAAGAAAGAAATCTTTCACCTTTTGTTCGGTACTATATATTGCCAAGAAATTGGGAAATAAGTGCAGTCATTGACAAAAATATTCATTAAAAGTGAAACGCAAAGTTTTTAAATTAGTAACTGGCTTGAAATTCAATAGTAGATTAAACTTATTTAACATAGCTTGAACCCTTTAGACAAGTTTTCCTGCCAATTCTTTAGGCAGTCTGCTTTTTGAAGGACACCCCAAGGCTTTGCTTTAGAAGTTGGCTGCCGTTTGTTCTGTTTTCTGTCCGGATTATTCCACAACTTCAGTAATGTTGGGGCCAGACTCTGGGGAGGATTGATCTCCCTATGAGACTGATTTTTGTCCAGTTCTTGTGCCTTTTGGCATATGTCACTTTTCTCTATTTCCCTTCAATAGAAACCATTTCTGATAAGGCTCGGGCAAACAATCGATGAAACATCTGTGTCAGGTTTTTACCGTACATCTTAACTGTTTTTGATAGGTTTTAGCCCTGACACTTCCTTTATTCCTCTGCTTGTCAACTTCCTCACACTAAAGTTGAGATATTTCAAGTCAAACTGTGTTATATCTGACATTTCTCATTCATGCAAAACTAAATAAATGTGAGCAGAATTAGCTTACTGTAGTCATCTGTCGCGTGTACAAGCAACACTGGTTTCTCCTTTAAGTTAGGTGCCTTTTTATGTGCCTGCACAAGGGATGTCACGTTTACTTCATTTCACAACTACTGTAATCACAGCTTTAAAAAGCCACAATTAATTGCAAAGATTCCTCAATATCAGCGCTTTCCGTAAAAGATTTTGCCTGAACCATAACGGCAGATCAGCACAACTTGCGCATGAAACAAAACCAAAGTTATTTGATAACTTTGAACTGTGGACATCCTAAATGTAAGCCTTGAAAACAGTCTCAATCTTCATTAATAAGGAGGATAAAGTGTATTTCGGTAAATTCGATTCACCACAGTTACTAAAATCATGTCATGCAGAGATAATGCCAAATTCGAATTTTTATGGTATATTAATGTTGTTGTTTATGCATTAAAAATGTATTAATTCTACAGATCAATGTCTACATTAACCTGTTGATTATGACGGATCTGATTAAAACCTAAAGACCTAAAATATTGTACAAAAGGAGGTTGTATAATAGCTGCTTAGTCTCTTTTTCATTGTAAAGTGTGTCATTTATTAGTTTTTATTCATTGTCTGAGTTCTGATGTCACTGTAAGTCATGGTTTATATGTGTTGTCTGTCTGTATATAGTATGTACATAACATGTTAAGTTTTTGTTGTTGTTGCTGTTTTTTTTGTTTGTTTGTTTGTTTTGTTTTTTTTACTGTTTATTTTGTCTAATATCAACCTGTCAAGGGGTATGCAGATGGAAATTAGCCTTTGGCTATAATCTGGCATATTTATTGTTAAAATGTTCATTAATATACATCGTCCCCCTCTGGTCATAAAGGGATATTGTGTAAGTTCCCCTGTTCTTTATTCACAAAAACTGATTATTTCTTTCAAAAGTGTTTTTTCATTAATCAGTAATCACTCCTATCAACAAACTGAAGTGCTCCTCTAAGTTCTGAATTTGCCGTTCGTATCATTCAAATCTACATCAAACGGGTCGGCTCGGTGGTGGTTAACACGTCGTGTCGCCATGTTTTTACGTTCAGTAGAAGCGTGACAGCAGGAAACCACGGAAACTCACCAGAGACACCGGAGTTGTCGGCTCAGTTCAGGGTAATGTTTTTGAAACTTCACGAATCGTGAATCGTGTTACTTCACGATTCGATTCAATTAAGATTATAGGACCCACGATTTTTCGATTATTAGGCCCGAGCACCGAAGGCGGTGCGAAGGCCTATTGTAATGCAAGCGTTTATTCCGTATTATTATTATTATTATTATTATTCTTATTTTTCTCTAGACAAATGAATTGCCTTTTTGGGGGCCTGAACATGCTCGAAAAGTCACCAAATTTTGGCTACCCCCCCATTTAAAATCGAAAAATTTCATAATTTGCCATTTTCGTGACCGCTCGGGCAAAACTGAGCTCTAGCGCCACCTTTTGCAAGGTCCCCAGAACTGCATGTCACCGATTTTTACGAAACTCGGTACACTTGTTCTACATGTCGGGGCGGACAAAAAAGCCTCTTAACGTCGTGGTGCCAGGTCTACAGGAAGTCGGCCATTTTGGGTCAAAGTCGCCATTTTGGCGTTTCACTCACGTTGCATTTGCGTTAACTCCTCATAAACCGCAAATGGTACGGTCACCCCGATGGTCGTTTTGTGTTCACAAGGCATGTGGGATTTCTAGTTGTGCTCTGCATTCAGAAATCTGCAAGCGTGTGGAGGGGGCGGAGCCTGAAAGTTGACCTTCTCGCCATGAAACACGAAACTGATATAACTCTGGCATAAAACCATATATCTGCACCAAAATTGCTGCGTGTGATGCTGGTCAGATGCTGAACACACCTATATGACCATTTCCGGTTTTCGCCTTAGCCCCGCCCCCTGGGGACAGGAAGTGTCACTTTTCAGTGTTTGGGGTCCAGAACTTCAATGATGAAGCCGACGGATTTGAAAGTGCTTCCAAACGTGTCAAACCCTTCCACGATGCCACAATAAAAAACTCAAGTCGATACGCCAAATGCAACCATGGCGAATATCAGCCCAACGCCATGGAAACAGGAAGTACATGGAAATGACACAAAGAAAGGTCCGATCTCCACCAAACTTGCTACAGATGATGATGGTCATCCCCTGAACTGATTCACATAGATATATTGGCCAAATCTGGAAAAATGACTCTAGTGCGCCCCCTACAATTGTTTAAACTGATATAACTCTGGAAGAAAACCAGGTATCTGCACCAAATTTCCTATGTGTGATGCTGGACAGATGCTGACTGAAGATATATGATGATTTCCGGTTTTTGCCTTAGCCCCGCCCCCTAGTGACAGGAAGTGCCTGTAAATGAGACACAGATGGGCAGATCTCTACCAAACTTGGCACAGATGATGACAGGAATACCTTGAACTGTTTCACATGATGTGATGACGTCATGGCCACGCCCCCTGAAAACAGGAAGTGACTTCTTCGGCCTACATAATCACTTACATTCCTATTAAACCCCTGAGTTGGCACAAATTCCTTCAAGTTAGGGTAAGGGAGACTGAGGGGAGGCGGTGCATAGGCCGGAGCGGCGCCTGAGGAGCGAGGGCCTTCATCGCCGCTTGCGGCTTTAATTGCAATTTATAATGTTTCGATTCGATTATTGAATTAATTTGCCGTGATGGAAAAGCATCACGGCAAATTAATCGATGCCAAATCCTCACATGACCCATCGCGATGCACTGCCGGATCAATGAATTGCAAACAACACTGGTGTTTATGTGATTTTACACATTGGGAAATTAACCAAGAATAATCATGATAATTATAAAATTGTGATTATTTCTTTGACAATAATCATACCAAAAATTGCGTAAGGTGACACCTCTACCTAGGGATGGTAAAAATTAAGCATCATGAGACAATGACACATTGTGAGACAGCTGCCAAGAGATCGACACAATGTTATGAAACATTTGTGACGTGTTTGAGAAGTCAGCAAGAGCTCCAGCTGCTGGCCGGAGGGGTGTATTGCAGCTGAGGGAAGCGTTGCTGTCTTGTCTCTGACTCAGTATACAATAAAAGATACGTTATCAACTTTCTTTTAGTGTTTCCTCTGTGGTTAATATTTTGGAATTATCCTGTGTGATAAATAAAGTATTTTTCAGTTCATTCCCAAGTGACTGGAACTCGTATTAAGCTTTAACAGATTAATAAACCCAGTCCCTTCAAGATTTCCACTCGACACTTAAGGATGATGTAATGAGGCCTTGGTTAGTGTGGCCACGTGGCTTTCGGCATGCTGAGACTTCCACCAAAATAGCGCTTGTAAGACTTCCAATTCATAAGATTGGGGCGGAGATGGGCAGACAGGCTTAAGCATAACATCCCTACCCCTACCCTGCACTAAAAGCAGCACTGCTGAAATCTGGCAGATTTTCAAACTCTGGCACCCCATAACAAAGGCTATTACGGCATCTGTCTTGCTTCCTGTCTCTTCTCTGAGCTCTCTCCAGGGAGTAAAAGTCATTCTAACATCCACTCGTCTAATTTCTTTGTCTGTCACTTCCTCTCTTTCTTTTCCTTATTTTCTCCAGGAATGTCCTTTTGCATTTTTTTGCGGAATCAGCCATACCCTGGGCTGGAGGGAAAAGTTGTGAAAGGTGCTACTGGCTAACAACTGCTTCAGGAATGTGTATCATGAAAGTCACTGTGCCACCCAAGAAAAGTAAGACGCCCAGATTTTTAAGGCTGGAAACTTTTGCAGGGCTGCTTTAAAGACACACAACGGAACTTTCAGCAGTTTTCTAAGTGACGCGCCCCCTATCGGCGGCTAAACTAGCATCCGTCTTGTTCGTACCTGTACTGTAAGCTCACTCCAGCCAGTAAAAGACAGTCTTATCTTGACTCTTGTTCTGTCCCTTCCTCTGTTTCTTTTCCTCTCTTCCTTCGGTGATGTTTCCTTGCGTTTCTTTACCGAATTCGACATGATGCGCATTCAAAACACCCGCGATGTTGATACTTGGTTTACATCCGGTTGCTAGTGAGTGACGCGGTGCTGCAACCAATAGTTGGCTGCAACGTCACGATCGCGTCCCGGATGGGAATCTTACTTAGTGCTGTTTCTGAGCCCCGGGACGGCTCTGGGCACTGACAGCTCGAAAATGCGCATAATGAATGTTGGTGTGACATCAAAACCAGTCAGAAACGGAGATTTTTAAGGTCTAAAAGTTACGTTGTGTGTCTTTAAGACCTCTTGAAAGCAAAACAACATCGTCTGGCAACTGGGAAACAACAAAAAGGAAGGAAGAGTGGCTCAGGACTTTTGCTCAGTGTCATATATCTGTTGCATGTGTTTCCTTCTGCAGTGTTCTTACCCTGGTCTGATAGCGATGCGTGGACCTCCACAGAGCACAGATGGGAGCAGACTGCATTTCTTGTCATCACTTGTCTGTGCCAGTGAGGGATGTCAGAGCGCTGCTATAGTTTCAGGGTAAACTGATGAGTGTCTGACACATTGTGAAATACTGTCAGGGGTTTTCTCAGTCCCCTCCTTCAT
This sequence comes from Atherinomorus stipes, assembly GCA_023101725.1. NCBI lineage: Eukaryota > Metazoa > Chordata > Actinopteri > Atheriniformes > Atherinidae > Atherinomorus > Atherinomorus stipes. Next base: position 20,319 of record JALJCO010009910.1, read on the forward strand.
GCCTTAACAACCAGCAGCAGTGATATTTTGCCCAGATAACAACTCTATAAAGAGTTTTTTCTTTCTTTTTTTTTCTATTTTTTCCCCACTTCCAAGCAGAACACTCTTTTAAATATTATATTTTTAAAAAATCCATGTATGTTCTTCTTGTTGGGCCTGGAAAGTTCATGCAGGGTTTTGGAAAAACTTTCCTCTGAAGCTTCAAAACGAGAACGCTGAAACTCTAATCTGCATTGTCACATCGATGTACAGCCTGGAGCTGTTCCATTAACCATGATAACAGGGAGGAACAAACTCTTTTCTCTTGTTTCTGTCTATGGCAGACAGAAACTGCAACTAATACAGGCTGAACTCTCCTAGGGCAACAACATGACATATTTCAAGCCTCAATACGGTGGCGCCCGTCTTTGTATTCCCACCTCCTCCAAGGCTTTAATAGTTTTGCTCCAGAATTTTGTTATTCTGGGAATAAGGCTGAGATTTTTTTTTCTTTTTTTTTTTAAGAAAAAAAAAAGTTAATGCTTGACTTTTTTTTTTTTTTTTCAAAGCATGATTTTCTAATGAGCATGATTCAAAGTAAACTTTCATACTAAGAGATTCTCCCAGGATGCTTCCACAGTTAAGATCTTTCATATAATCTTCACTGGTATTCTCCTTAGAGGAAATGACTCAGCACTTCATCATTTTTACTTTATTCATCATCATCATCATTCTACAGACATCATTCTATAAAGAAAGCTTTGGTCGAAACTCTCAGTTGGTTTTATAAGAATATATATGAAAAACTCATCCCAGTGGGAGGAGGATGCATTATTGTGGTGAAAGCTGTAATTACCTGTAACATAAAAACCTGTAATTAGACATTTATATGTCACGCTTCAGTTGAATGTGCCTCATTTTATCCCACCTTCCACAAATACTAAAAGAGATCATGTTTGGAATTAATATGTGAATTGGATTTACTTCAAAATAAAGGTTTCATCTAAGCACACTGAAGTCACGTCTCTCTCTAAAATCCTGCCTTCAAACGGAGCAGCAGGCTTAAACATCCACTCCTCTTTCTAACTCTGCCGCCCCTCTCTCCATCTCATCAGTCCCATCCCTCCACTTCAGCTTCTCTCTAAATCTATCTCTCAAGCTTGTTTTGCCGTTTCCCCTTTGCTCAAGTGTGGTCTCTCTCCCCCTCCTTCCCTTATCTTCCTCTGTCCCCTCCTCTTTTCCTTCAATTCCGCCTCTCCACTCTATCTCTCCCTCAATCACTCCCTTCTTTCAGTATTAAGCAGAAATCCTGGCTCCCATTTTATCTTCAGCCTCCATGTAAATGTGCCAACCATGACCAAAAAACAGTAAAGACTTACATTTCTCTGGCTGGTTGCCGTATTTTCTGCCTCTCTCCTTCCCTTACTGCCTCGATGGGGGTCATGTATCTGCCTGCCAGTGAACGGGGAGCAGCAGAAGGGATAAGAAAAAGACAGGCAAGGGGTTTGCTTCACTTCGCCTTGAGCTGGCAGATTAGAAGTTTTAACACCTTATCTTCTCAGACATTTGAGCAGCAGACTGGCCATCCTGGGGTAAAAAGCTATATAAACAGGGAGACAACTCAGGGTTTTGACATGCTGGAGGAAAGATGCTGTGCAAAAACAGCCCGGTCTCAACTGAATGACGCTCCCACAATTAGAAATTAGATGTACTTTCTTCTGTCACCATGTGACATGTGACAGTTTGAGGGGAAGGTTATATGGGGTTATGTGAGAGTTGTATTTAATGCCAAAGCCTTATTTTTTACGTCTACATGGGCTCTTACTGGGTACTCCATCATCCTCCCACGGTCTGAAAACATGCATGATAGGCTGATGATTCTGATGGGATTTTTTTCTGTCTGTGCTGGCCCCGTGATGGTTGATCTGTCTTCCCTGATGCTCGCTGCTGGGACGGGCTCCAGCCTGAATAGGATAAAGCGATATGGAAAATGAATGAATAATCAGGTGTTTAAAATTCTAAACTTATCCAAAAATGTCTGTGACAGGAATTGTAACAGACTGAAATACAAGTATCTAAGGTGGGAGAGGAGAACAAGAACATTTTCCTGCAGGACTTGAACTCAGGTCTCTGAACTGAAAGTGAAATGTTTTAAATCTGCTTACAGTAAAATAAGCAGTAATATGTGAGGTAAAAACGAGGGTTAGGCGCCCAAGCTGGTCTCAGATTAAGCATTCAGAGGAAACATTGTTCTGTCAGTTTGCCACCCTTTATGTTTGCCAGATAGGAAAAAGGAAAGATACTAAGCCTTTAGGGAGTCATGGCCACAAATGCACAAACAAAACATTGATAAATCTTTAAAAAAAAAAAAAAAAAAGAAGAAGAAGAAGAAGAAATATGGCTACCTTACCTTAGGTGAAAGAAATAATAAAAAGAATAAATATAATAATGATAATAATAATCATAATAAATAAATAAATAATTATATATAAATAATAAAAAATATAAATCATAAATGATAAAATGATAAATAAAAGAATAATAAAAAAGAATAAAAGGAGCTAACCGAATGTACAATTTAACTTCCACATTTCCAAGAATAAAGAATTTCTGAGCCAATACTTTGGTTTTGTCTGCCTTACATCGGTCCCAAATCAATGCTTCCTCTTGCCCATGGCCCCCAGTTCAGCGAAGAAACCCCAAAACAGAACCAGACTTTTGTGTCTTTATTCTGTTGTTGAAAAGTTACAATCAGCAGGTTGTTACTGACCCTGTTTGTGGTTTTCATGAACAGCATCTCAAGCCCAGGAAGAGGACGATGCACCTCAGGGCTTCACTCTGCTTTTTTGCAGATACTGTTGTACTGTTTGTTTCTTCAAACTATTATCCTCAGAGCACATTCGGTGTGAAGCAACTGATATATTCATACTCGATACTTCAATATTTGCCAGTCGAACTACTGGATTGTTTTTTTGTTTGTTTTTTTAAATATCAAGATACCACTGCACTGCACAATTCATTTTCACTTCTGAGTTTTCAGCAATGAACTTTCATGCAAACACACCCTCCTTCTGTGGCTTCTGGGTCAAATGATTATAGTAGCCAATAGGATGTCATAATGATGATGCTAGTGTGAATGATGATGATGATGATGATGTTAATGTTGTATTTTGATGCTTTACCCATTCAATTATGGTTCTTGAGCCATGTTTTATTACTTTTACAATAATTTTCTTAAATACTATTTACTTCTATTCAGTTTAAGAAATTCAAATAATCATATTAATTTGTAGTCTAGTTGCTTTCAAAGAGGTTTATTTTTCATTTTATTTGATTTAATTTACTCATATAGTTTATATATATATATATATATATATATATATATATATATATATATATATATATATATATATATATATAAATGCAATTTATTTGAAGTGTTTATGTTTCTGATTTTTTTTCTTCATACAGTAATTCAAATTTCCCTTGTATTAAAAATATTAATACACACTGTACAATTGTATGATTTTCCTTTAAGAATCCATTAAGAATGACAAAGCTATGGTATCGGTTTCAATATTGATATCTGTGAAAAAAGTACCTTGATCTAATGCATCATATCGACAGGAAAAATTTTGGTATTGCCCATCGTTATTTAAAATTCAGCCTTTTCACTGAAACTGTGGTTCATAAATCAAAAAGATTAAAGCTTTCTTTCCAGGTTAGGAGTGGGTCCAATTGAGTGATGGTAGGATGAAGCAAGACATGGACAGATGGACTGGAGTGAAATTAATAGTAATGAGGTCATTCCACTTTTCTATTGTTAAAAGGAGGATATTTAACAAAAATCCTGTCCAATCTTCATCCCAACCCTCGTCTGTGTTTACGAGATTTGACCAAAAGTGTGAAATTGTGGATGAAATAAGTTCTCTTTGGAGAGCTTGTAGTAAAGCTGTTGCTCCTCCACATCAAAAGGAGTTGGCTGAGGTGGTTTGTATCTGATCGACTGGAAGGAGACCCTGGGGCAGGACCAGAACACACTGGAAGGATTATGTATCCCTCCTGCTCTGGAAACGCCTCGCAAGTGTCGCTAGAGAGAGAGATTTCAGGGTTTCCCTCCTGGAAAGTTTCCATGGACGGACAGACAGACAGCGGATGGATGGATGGATGGATCCAACTCTTTTAAAGGTCTACAACAGTTCTGTTTCTGTGGTTCTGTTCAAATCAAATGAGAAAATATTTGACTATGAAGACAAAACAGAAAGCGTGGGAGTCTTAGTAAATTATTCCATAATCTTTTGAACTGCAACCTGGTGCCTGATGTTTGTTTTCTACTTTACATAAATAAAGATGTTTACCCAATAAATCAATGTGTAAATGGCACAAATAGGAGCTTTAAAAATTCAGCACTGAAATGAAGCGTTTCCTGGGGGCACAGAGCCGTGCCTTTGCTTCAAAGAAAGCACCCATGCATGTTGTTCTTTGTGTTTTGTTGGTTGGCATCTCATCAAATCACACTTGTCAGAGTAATGTGAAGTTTTATACTGTAACAATGCCCATTCAGGAAACATCTTCCAAAACTTTTTACTCTTTCTCAGTCTGCGCTGCTAAGAAAATCAAATGTGTTGCAACAATTTTAATCTAACATTAGGGCTGGTATACGTTTCTTTTCAAGGTTTCGTCCTGAAGGCGACAGTTAGAGGCTATTGTAAATCCCAGCTAAAACGGAGTTCTAACCGGAAGCCTCTTTACTCTAATGATGGCTCCTAAGTTGGAAAACGAAAGTGTGGGGAGGAGAATTCTTATGGCGGTTTAGAGTTTAAGCAAATCTCCACAGGAAGCAGACAGAAGAGGAAAATATCTGAACAACAGAGAGTTAGAGGTGAGTTTGTTGTGACTTAATCACTGTGGTAATCCCATCTTGTCATTAATGCTGTTTTTGCCCTCACTTTCACCTGGTATATGCAAATCGTGTGCCAACAAATTAGTATTAATGGATACTGTGCTGTTGTGTTGTGGGTGTCAACGATGGGACACATTTGCATCGTCTCTGCTTTTATTAAATAATGTTTATTTGGCCTTTTCACCACAGGCGCCAGCCATGTTGACTACATTCCAAATATTTAATCATTCTAAATGTTTAATGAAGATGGATTTTCATTTGGGAGAGGGTCACCACAGCTATTTATTACAGACTAAATTCTATCACGCTGCATTTATGTGCATGTTTATGAATGGCTGAAAGAGATGTCTCAATCATTTGATGACAAGACTGAAATTTAATCTACCATATCTGCCTTTCCTCAATCCGAGTCACCGTAAGAGCTTTCATAAATTCCCAGGTACATACCGACAGTTTTTTTTTTAAAAGCTACCTGCGAATCGACTTGCAATGTATACATCTATAGCCCCCAAATCCTAATCATATTCATAACAGTGAGACAAATGCAGCATTCCTCATGTTGTGTGTGGAAAGCATCATAAATCCCTGCGTGTGCCCGGAAGATCCATGGCAAGCCTTGACAATCAATAAATGTATTTACCATGGGTGCTGAATGACTCATGAATATAACATAGATAGAAACTCTCTTTCCAAAGTCGATATGTCATAATGAATAATTCTTTGCATGTGAAATCTCCCTCACGGAGGAAAAAAAGAACCATCAATGGATAAAAGCTAAATGAATCATATAGTGGAGTGTTGGATGATTTATTGGCCGATCCGCATTCCAGACCATGCTATTGGAGAATCATGTCTGCTGGTTATTGGTGAGATAATGTAGTCAGCAGATGCTGGCTATCAGTGCCGAGACACAGGCCAAACGAATGTGTCTGACTCGGCAGGACGGGGTTACTGAAACACACGACCAATACATTTTCCTTGTGAGTCTATCTCAGAACATAATTATGGCACCTACGCGGTGACATTATTGCTGCCCGGCTTTCTATTCTACCCAAACATTGTGAGATTTGGCTTTATAAATAATAAACAAAACTGAAAGAGGAGGGGGGAGACAAGGAAAAGGCAAGCCATATTTGCACTGGAAATGATGAATAATTGAATCTGGGAGGCATACGTGCAAATGTAGACAGAGGCGTGCTTGCATGTACACACACTTGCAAGCAAAAATGCCCACCACACACACACACACACACGCACACACTTAAACACAGAGGAAATTAGTCCACAGGGTCTCCAGTGCCATCTAGAGTTGGTTGTCAGAAACATGCATACAAAACGGGAATATTAAAATCAGGATTTATAGAAGTTTTGTTGTCGTGGTGGCTCACATGAGAAGAAAGAGCCGGGAAATTTGTATGATCATCTTCCAAGACATGAATTTTCTATTAAAGGACAATCAGTGACATGATTAGAAATGTTTGATCATTTGATGATGAATTGTTCCTGTGTGTCTTCTGCTCTGTGAAGCTGCAGCAGAAAAGAAAGAAGCCACAAATTAAATAAAATATTGAATCTTTTTTTTCAACTTTATGTGATCAAAGCTTGTAATGGAGGAATTAGGATTGTTATTTTATGCTCTGTAATGTCACGGTGAGTTTGTGAACTCCTTTGCTGAAGCCTCGGCTGCACCAGCAAGCAGCAGAGGGCTGGCCAAGGGCTACCACGCACCCGTCCCCGGGTCTGGCAGCTGTGTGCCCTCACATATGTTCCTCACATTAATGAGTAGATATGTCATTCTTCCAGCTGGCTGCTCCTGACAAAGCGAGAAGTCATGCATGAAGTTTTATCAGCTTGTCAGCACCAGCAGAATGATTATCTCTCTCTACGCTTTGGCATTTGACTTTTTCTGCTATTTTTGGAAACGTTAAATTTCTCCAGCATCAGATGCCGACTACCCAAACTCTCATAAGTTTCTTGCCTATTTTGTTGATCCAAAAACAAGCAATTATGGTAAAAGTTGCTTTTATTGTCTCATCTAAAGTGGGTTTCCTTGGCATGACATTTTTGACAATCTCCACTGTGTTGTTTTCTTTGGATAAGAATCACGAGGATAATTAACATTTGCAGTTGACATTTTATTTGGTGTAAAAAGGATTAAATCATAATTCACTGATAAACATAAATGTTACTGATTTATGTTGGTGTGCATTTATGTATTTACCAAAATAATAATTAATATCTTTGAATAAAAGTTTGTTACACGGACTAATATTCATGTTGAAAAGTGATAAAAGTTCTCCACACGCACTAAGCAATGTTACAATAAGATGTAATATGAAGTACAATGTGAGGTAGAAGTTTGTGTGTGCGGACTCTTTTTCGACTCTTTTTGGACAAGGACTATTTCTTCTTACTTTTTTGGTATTTCTTTTTTTTTTTTGGTCTTACATTCAAAGAAATTTTTCAATCAATCAATCAATATAAAAATGTTTCAAAGGGAGTATTTTTACACAATGACCAGTACAACTCAATCTATTCCATGCACAGGCGGTGCAGCTGGTGCAGCTGCACCAGGGCCCCGACACATTCAGGGGCCCATGAATGAAGGGGAAAAAATAAGCAGCTGTCCGTCAGATTTAGGGGGAAGGTAAGTTTAAAAAAAATGCCCCTGTCCATGTAGCATAACCTCATGCACACCACTTTACCTTTTCTTTATCTTAAAACTCACACACATAAAACCCTCTGATGCGTTGTAATGGGCACGTGTATGGAAACAGCTATACGTACTCTGATTGGCTGAGTCCCACCCTCATAAGTAATGAGCCAAAGGTCCAATGCCACATGTTGCTGTTTTTGTGAATGGAATACCTCAGGTGGGTCGGTAAAATGAGAGTAAACCATGGGTCCATTTTCTTCTGAGCTGGTTTTGGTTCAGAGCCACGCGCTCCTCACTCTCCAAACTGCTTTTAAACAGGCATCGGTTCTTTGCTGGGCCAGAGTAAAGAACTGTTTTACATAACTGGATTCAGCAGGTGGGGGCAGAGCACCCACCGACATGAGAGGGTTTAGATATGGACGTAATCTTCAAGCCAGCAGCGCAACGGATTATAAAACTGGTCAGAGGAAGAAACCTGATGGTCAGGATTCAGGGATCGCTGCATAACGAAGGTAGGATGTTCTCCACCATCCCTGGGTTCAGCTGTTTACGGTGGAGGTGGGGCACAAAAAATATTTGCACCGGGACCACCATCATGTTACACTACTGATTCCATGTCATTTATAATTTGGATACCTTACTAAAATCCAGAACAAGCAATGAAAGCTTTACTTTTCCTCAAATATACTGGCTCGGAAAATATATACTGCACGTCTTCGATGGGTTCCTACTCCAACACACCTGATTCAGATGAATAAACTTCCTCATCAAGTTCTCTGCAAGCCTGTTAATGAGCCATTTATTTGATTCAGATGTGTAAAAGTAACAGCGTTTCTCAACTCTGGTCCTCTAGGCAACCCTAATTTCACACCTGAATCAAATGACTGGCTCGTTAACAGGCTTGATAAGAATTTGATAAAGTTTATTCATCTGAATCAGGTGTGTTGAAGTAGGAACACCTCGAAGATGTGCAGGGCAGTGGGTCCAGAGGACCAGAATTGAGAAACACTGACGTAGTGGATAATAAACATCTATCTTTTCTTTCCAATGATAATCTGCACTGTTCTATCATGTCTCTTTTTTTACAGCTGACTCTATATATTTAGCAGTTTAAAAGAGAATGCACATCCATCGGCATCGGAATGAGCCAACATTTTGGGCAAACATGCATTCTTCTGGAGTGGCAATCATTGTATTCATCTTTGTCTTATTCAGAATTTCTTAGTATTTCATCTTTTCCACTTCCCTCAGAGTCACATGCTCGGCTGCAGCTGCAGCTCTCGTGGCCAGTAGAGAGAAAGTGATGTTGAACAAACGGGTGAGGTGGCTCACCTGAGAATTCATGTGTCCCGGTGTTGTTCTAGCAAACATTCAAGGACTTTTTACTCTTCTCAAACATTGCGGTCTAGCTACTATCTACTACGTCCACATATTCTTACTTTCTTTTATATTTTTACTGCTTCTTTTGCTTATATGAGATGTACTTATTGAATTATTTAACTCTGCACATTAAGACTTTCAGAAATTCCTAAATAAAATCACTTAACAGAAATCCACACAGCTGAAAGATATATTTTGTGTCAGAATCAAAATATTCAAACATATTCTCAGTATGATGATGTAGTTGCAGTACACAGATTGTAGACTTTCAGGTTTTCATCCATCCGTTTGTAAAATGGCTACATGAACATTTAATGTGAAGTAGCATTTAGATACTTCAGGTTTAAAACTTAAATCAAGCACAAGGTTGGCGCCCATGTCTTAGACTGAAACAGGAGGTAACACACCTTATTTTGAACTTCATTTGTTGTTCAGCAGCTTGTAAAGATTGTATTAATTTACACCTGCCCTTTACTCCTGCCCTTCACTTCTCTTGTGAGCTTCCTAAGGTTAGGGTGTTTCTCTAGCGTGCTTTTTGGCACGTTTTTAACAAACTTTACTTGTGAGAAACTTGAGATTGTAGATGTAAACAGAAAAAGGCCCAATGATGTCAGATGTGCATTCTCATAAAAGAGATTATTGTGATTGGATGGAGGACCTGATTTCACCAACTGTTGCTTTTTTTTTCAAATTTGCCATCTTCCACAGCCAACAAACCAATCACTGCCATCAGCACTCCCAAATGTAGCAAACTATTTAATGATCGCAAACACTGCTCTTATGTTTTGTGCTTTATTTATTTATTTTATTCCTCTTGCACAGATATAGATAGAGTGTAACCCAGTTACTAGTTGGACACAGTCCATGCTCTGTGTTTCAATGTCTCTTTTTTTTTCTTTTTTGGCCAGATGTTAGTGACAGGAGGCGACCCAAAAATAGTTGCAGCTGGTGCTTGGCTTCTGTGAGGTGTATTGGAGCCCTGAGACCTCATATTAAGATGCCTGACATTAAAGCAAAAATAGGACCAAAATGACACAATTAGGGGAGGTACATGATATGAGACCAGAAATCCAACATGTGAGATTTTTAGTGTCTATTCAGGCAAAGACATCCTGACACTGTGAAGGTAAACCTAAGGAGATGATACAAACATGGCTATTTATTCTACCTGGATGTCCATGATTCAGACTATCAGTGAAGTAACCAAAACAAGATACAGAAGAAGCCAGCAGAAGATATGAGAGTATCTGATGGGAAGAAAATAATCTCAGTGACCTTCAAATTTCTTCTTTATTCCATAGAATAGCTACGCATATGAATACAAGGAACAGTCCGTCATAAAGTTAAAGTTTTCCATCAGTTCACAAACTGATATGAGAAACAGAGGAAAGAAAAAGAAGAATAAGGTTTTTCTTAGGCCAATAAAGTTGTGGCTGGTGTGATGTGACATCCAGAGATACATTTATTCCCAACTACAGTAGTCTTGACAAACAAAATGTTCGCTGTAGAACGGGAGTCTATTCTGGGCTGTGGTTGTTACAAGTTGTTTTGCTCACAGCAAAAACACGAATATACAATAATTATTTTGTTTTCTTAACCC
>JALJCO010009911.1:0-10000 GCA_023101725.1 Atherinomorus stipes
GTCACCAGGGCTGACATTCACTTTTCTGCCCACCAGCCAGTGGAAAAACTGGTTTTCCCTGGAAGCGGACGAAGGTCCGGTCTAAAGCGGACTTTGCCTGGAAGTAGGGCTGGGAATCACTAGGTGCCTCGCGATACGATACTATGAGTCCCTGAAGACTTTCCAAATTTATTGACCAAAGTGAATCCATTTAAAATGAATGAAAAAATATCATCAATCAGTTGCACATAAGTGACATCAGTTCATATGAAATGAGCAAAACAGAAAAACAAAGTGCAGAGTGGTTCTTAAAGGAGTATATGAAAAATAAACATTTCAGCTAGTGTATTATAATCTCAGCCCCTCAGCATCATACTGAGTTCTTGAAGGGCGGTTTGTGAACCCCGTTGGTCATCATCTGCCCCCTGATTAGATCTGTTCAGCCGCTGAGGCGCTGACTGACTTCCCCCGCTTCTTTTTGCGTCGGGAACGGAGCTTTGAGAAGAATATTGTGAAATCAGCTGCTTCCTCAGATCAGACGTGTTCTCGCCGCTTGTCTTGCATTTTGCATCTGAGCTCCACGTTTTAGAGAAGCGAAGCCAGAAAAGCTTCAACCAGCTGCTGGTTCTGCACACTCACAAACAGAGGTACCAGTTTGTACTTAAAAGGGTCCAAAGCTTGTTGCTGGGGGGGGTTCCTTTCTGAAAGACATTTCTGTACCTTCATGGTCCATTTTTGTACCTTATCAAGCTGTATGAGTTAATAAAGTACAATTAAACCAATTAAAGATGATGAATAAAAGTCAATAAAATAGAGATTATGACAACAATCAAAGATGCTAATAATAAATGAATAATTATTATAGAAATATTAGGCCAAACACATATATAATTATACAATATAATTATTACTATGATTATTATGAAAATCATAATATAATAACTATAATTATACTACTGTTTAGAAGTACTGCTATTTATAGTTATTGTACAAGCTCCACACATGTTTCAATGCTGCAGGTACCCTTAGGGTTGGAATGGTACAAATGTGTACTTTCTATTACTTTGGAGCCTTTTTCATAGTATATAGGTACTTCTGGCCTCATAAAGACCAATGTTGTACTTTTGAGAGAACATTTGTAACAAATGTACCTGCAGGTACAGAAATGTTCCTGTCTCGTCTGTTTCTGAGAGTGTGACTGAACCCGCGGACGCAGCGACATGCGACGTTCACGTCCGGCATAGAAATCACCAACTCTTCCACTTCCTCACAGTAAAAAGGATGCATTTAGGTACCGAAACATTTGATTTTACGTCAGTCGGTACCTGGTAGTACCAACGGGGTTCGGTAAGTACAAATAAAAGTACTGAATTGGATACTAATCCCTTGTCCCTGTGTGGACCCTGACCCTCTAGCCCTCCCTGAGAAACCGATGATGATCTGGCTCACATCGAACAATCTTAGTACCAGACCATGTGGGCCGAGCAGGCTGGTGTAGATCTGGACCAGGGTGCCTAAGTCTGGTCCTCCAGAGCTACGATCCTGCACGACTTCCAGCCTCTGCAGACTGGATGATGTGCATGAATCAGCCATGTGTGTTGGGTATGGGCTCCCGAGGACCGGACTCGGGCACCCCATATCTAGACCATTCTGGGTCCCCACTGGTCTGGGACACAGAGTGATCCGGACACGTGGCCCAGGACCTGGATGTGCCTCATGAGCGGACTGACCTTGTCAAAGAGCTCGAAGAGCTTGGCGCTGGGCTGGTGGATGGTGCAGATGACGGTCCGTCCTCCTCGGGCCAGGGCTTTGAGCAGAGAGACCACCTGGAAACAGGACGAGCTGTCCAGACCGCTGGAACACATGACGCTAGCGTTAGCATCGCTGCACGTTCACCCCCCAGAAGACCCGCTGAAGCTCTGTGTGGACTCCCAGAACCAGATTCAGACCTCCACCAAACACCTGTTCAGCCTCTGTGATCAGTGTGAATGTTCTCTGAAGAACACGAGAACTCCACCATGAGCAGCGGAGAACGTGAAGCCTGATGGAAGAACCACCGCAGAACCAGGACTCGCAGAACCCGAGTGAAAACTCTCCTCACCTGGTGGGCTCGTCGAAGAACATGACCGGAGGATTGTTGACCAGCTCCAGAGCGATGGCCAGCCTCTTCCTCTGACCTCCCGACAGGTGCGACGTCCGGGTTTTAGCGCAGTCCAGCAAGCCCAAAGCCATTAGGATTTCCCGGACCTGATGGGACAGAGACCAGAACCAGACCTGCTGTTCAGACTCGGACCAGGACCCAGACCAGGAACCAGTCAGGGATCGGAACTCACCATCTCCCTGCGAGCCTCCACCTTCTCCTGCAGCTTCAGGTTGGCGGAAACCTGCAGAGACCACAGACTCAGTTCCAGAGCATCTGGACCAGGACCCGGAGTTCCTCAGGGTTCTGTTCTAGGACTCATACTTCTCACGTTGTACACACTTCCTGAAGGTAATACCATCAGACAGAATGGTATGTCGCTGCGTTTATGAACTCAACCAAACCTGGACGGCAGAGGAGGCACGAGTGTGTGGGTGCTTTTCCATGTTGTTGTTATCATGTTTACATTAGTTATTTATTGTACCTTTATTATTATTTGTAAAGTTAGGAAAAATTTCCGTGCGCAGGTGATGGAAATCACAAAGTTCTGGAACTCTTGTTGCACAACAAACAACAACTGGATCACAAAAACATTTGTTTACGCTGATGTGTGTGTTTGTTTGTTAATCTAAAAATGCCAGTTTATAAAAATGTAAAGTTTTAATCTTCTGTCCTGTAGTAACACTCCTCTACTCCACCACTCCACTACCAGGGCCTCTCTGTCTTGTTTTTTTGCAACATGTTTCAGCCGTGTTTCCTTCAACAGGTTCAACTTCGATTTTATTGTAAAGTGCGGCGATATGGACGTTCGGCTCAGATAAAATTACATTTTCATCTGTGAACTCAGCAGCTCGTCTTCTGACAGGACGTAAACGACGTGAGCGCATCACTCCGGCGCTGCTTCTCTGCACTGGCTGCCTGTTAAATTTAGGATCCAGTTTAAGATTTCATTGCTTGTATATAAAAGTCTAAACGGCACGGCACCACCGTATTTCTGATATTCTAAAGCCCCACACTCCTGTCAGGTCCCTGAGGTCGGCTAACCCGTCGCTCCTGATGGTTCCTAGAACCAGACCAAAGGGCAGAGGTGACGGTTCCTAGAACCAGACCAAAGGGCCGAGGTGACGGTTCCTAGAACCAGACTAAAGGGCCGAGGTGACGGTTCCTAGAACCAGACTAAAGGGCCGAGGTGACGGTTCCTAGAACCAGACTAAAGGGCAGAGGTGACGGTTCCTAGAACCAGACTAAAGGGCCGAGGTGACGGTTCCTAGAACCAGACTAAAGGGCCGAGGTGACGGTTCCTAGAACCAGACTAAAGGGCCGAGGTGACGGTTCCTAGAACCAGACTAAAGGGCCGCGGTGACGGTTCCTAGAACCAGACTAAAGGGCAGAGGTGACGGTTCCTAGAACCAGACTAAAGGGCCGAGGTGACGGTTCCTAGAACCAGACTAAAGGCCCGAGGTGACGGTTCCTAGAACCAGACTAAAGGGCCGAGGTGACGGTTCCTAGAACCAGACTAAAGGGCCGAGGTGACGGTTCCTAGAACCAGACTAAAGGCCCGAGGTGACGGTTCCTAGAACCAGACTAAAGGCCCAAGGTGACGGTTCCTAGAACCAGACTAAAGGCCCGAGGTGACGGTTCCTAGAACCAGACTAAAGGGCCGAGGTGACGGTTCCTAGAACCAGACTAAAGGCCCGAGGTGACGGTTCCTAGAACCAGGACTAAAGGGCCGAGGTGACGGTTCCTAGAACCAGACTAAAGGGCCGAGGTGACGGTTCCTAGAACCAGACTAAAGGGCAGAGGTGACGGTTCCTAGAACCAGACTAAAGGGCCGAGGTGACGGTTCCTAGAACCAGACTAAAGGGCCGAGGTGACGGTTCCTAGAACCAGACTAAAGGGCCGAGGTGACGGTTCCTAGAACCAGACTAAAGGGCAGGGGGGGGGGGGGGGGGGGAGGTGACGGTTCCTAGAACCAGACTAAAGGCCGAGTGACGGTTCCTAGAACCAGACTAAAGGGCCAGGTGACGGTTCCTAGAACCAGACTAAAGGGCCGAGGTGACGGTTCCTAGAACCAGACTAAAGGGCCGAGGTGACGGTTCCTAGAACCAGACTAAAGGGCGAGGTGACGGTTCCTAGAACCAGACTAAAGGCCAGAGGTGACGGTTCCTAGAACCAGACTAAAGGGCCGAGGTGACGGTTCCTAGAACCAGACTAAAGGGCCGAGGTGACGGTTCCTAGAACCAGACTAAAGGGCCGAGGTGACGGTTCCTAGAACCAGACTAAAGGGCCGAGGTGACGGTTCCTAGAACCAGACTAAAGGGCCGAGGTGACGGTTCCTAGAACCAGACTAAAGGGCCGAGGTGACGGTTCGGGGGGGGGGGGGGGGGGGGGGGGGGGGGGGGGGGGGGGGGGGGGGGGGGGGCTAGAGGGAGAGGAACCAGACTAAAGGGCCGAGGTGACGGTTCCTAGAACCAGACTAAAGGGCCGAGGTGACGGTTCCTAGAACCAGACTAAAGGGCCGAGGTGACGGTTCCTAGAACCAGACTAAAGGGCCGAGGTGACGGTTCCTAGAACCAGACTAAAGGGGCGAGGTGACGGTTCCTAGAACCAGACTAAAGAAAAAAAAAAAAAAAAAAAAAAAAAAAAAAAAAAAAAAAAAAAAAAAAAAAAAAAAAAAAAAAAAAAAAGAAAAAAAAAAGAAAAAAAAAAAAAAAAAAAAAAAAAAAAAAAAAAAAAAGAAAAAAAAAAAAAAAAAAAAAAAAAAAAAAAAAAAAAAAGAAAAAAAAAAAAAAAAAAAAAAAAAAAAAAAAAAAAAAAAAAAAAAAAGGCCGAGGTGACGGTTCCTAGAACCAGACTAAAGGGCCGAGGTGACGGTTCCTAGAACCAGACTAAAGGGCAGAGGTGACGGTTCCTAGAACCAGACTAAAGGCCCGAGGTGACGGTTCCTAGAACCAGACTAAAGGGCCGAGGTGACGGTTCCTAGAACCAGACTAAAGGTGACGGAGCTTCTTCTGTTGTTTCACCAGTTCTTTGGAACAGTCTGCCTTTTAATATTAGATGTGCACAGAGTATTGATCATTTTAAATTCTTACTAAAAGCACATTTATTCTCACTGACCTTCCCTCCAGCCTGACCATCTCCTTTTTGGCTTTTATGTGTTTATCTTCTTCTGTGGTTTTATGTGTATTCTATTCACGTGCTGCTTTTTCTATCCTGCGCTCTTATTTCATTGTTGATTTTCATTGTTTATCATTTCTATGTTCAGCACTTTTCAATGTGTATTTCCTTCAGCATGTTCCAAGCGTGTTTTTGGTCAGTATGTTCCAGGTATTTTTCCTTCAACATGTTGTGTGTGTGTTTTTGGTCAGTATGTAACAGGCGTGTTTCCTTCAACACGTTTCAGGCGTGTTGTCGTCATGGTTACTGAAGCCTGGCATACCTGGATTTATCAAATCATTGTCAATGAAAGGTCTTTTTTGGCCGAGAAACCCTCAGAAAGACCCAAGAACTCTTGAAGTGTGAGGACCACACCTGGTCCTGGTCTGGTGTGAGGATCCAGGTGTGGTGGTTCATGTTTCGTTTACCATCATGGCCTCCTGCACGGTGAGGTGAGGCAGCAGCATGTCGTCCTGCATGATGTAACAGGAAACCTTCCTGAAGGAGCGCAGGTCTCTGGGCTGACCGTTGATCAGGATCTCCCCCTTCATCCCAGTCTCCCTGTCCAGAGACGCACACTCATGATGAAGAACCGGACCAGTTCTAAGATTCTCAGGTCCAGAAACTTCCAGACGGATGAAACTCACCTGTACCCGGCCAGGATATTCATGAGGGTGGACTTTCCGGCTCCTGAGGGCCCCATGATGGCCACCAGGTCCCCGCTGGTGAATTTCCCAGAGATGCCTTTGAGCAGAGTCTTGTAACCTGAAACAGGACAGAAACAATCAGTCTGCAGGTTCCCAGCAGCACTCAGAGCAGCTCTTTGTCCTCAGGTCCACGATCCGGTTTCACAGCAGTTAGGAGGTTTTTGTCTCAGTCCGGCTTCACACCAAGCCCCCGCCCAAAACTCCAACCACCCTAAACCCCGGAGCTGATCCCAGACCTGGTCTGAGTCAGCTCATCAGGCCACAGCAAAGTTCTGGTTCTGGTCCAGAAGAAAACAGTTTCTACAAACTCACGTTTTACAGGAAAAAAGCTGCATTTGTTTGTTTATCAGGGTTACCATGGAAACAGAAGAGGACACGAGGATGATGAGGATGGGCTGCTGATGAAGGCTGA
Source organism: Atherinomorus stipes (assembly GCA_023101725.1). Lineage (NCBI taxonomy): Eukaryota > Metazoa > Chordata > Actinopteri > Atheriniformes > Atherinidae > Atherinomorus > Atherinomorus stipes. The sequence continues at coordinate 6,395 of JALJCO010009911.1, forward strand.
ACACTCTGTAACCAGATTACCAGATTTAATCTGATAGAGCTGGATTTAATCCTCTGACCAACAGTAACCTCGACCGCAGTACTACACACAGTACTACACACCGCAGTACACACTATGCTACTAGAAGTTTTACATATAAACTACTTCACACAGTACTATACAGTACTACGGCCAGGGTTTCTGCAGATTTCTCAGACCGAACGTTTCTGATGTTTATTAATCAGTTTTAAAATCCGATGGAATATTTCTTCATCCTCATCATCCTCTTCATCAGCTCCACCGGTACAGCTTCCAGCAGCCAATCACACGGCCGCCTGCAGCCATGACGGTTCTGGTCTGAATTTACTGGGATTTTCACAAGCATCTGTCCGGTTCCAGAGACGGTCTGAAGAAGAGACGTCCTGGACCAGAAGGTCTCTGACATGTCAGAGACCGGGTGGACCAGCTGGACTGTGGTGGACCGGGACATTCTCTGTGACCTTCTGAGACGTTCGGGTGCTGCTGGACCTTAAATCTCATAACCGGAATGAATCTTGACTCCAGAGACACTAAAGGTGGTGCTGCAGCACCACGTCCCTCTGCTCCAACAGTCCTGCAGAAAGACTCGAAACTCTGACTGTCCTGGTTCTCAGCGGGTCACCGTGGATCTCATACAGTTTCTCAGACATATTTCACCTTTTTATGGTAAAAACTTGCTGTTGCATACAAGCTGAGACTGGTGTCCTGCCCCCTGGTGGACATCCCTGATACTACAGGAATTTGTACGCATCACTCTGCCATAAACGGAGCATAATTAATATATTTTCTTGATTTATTCATTTTTGTTACATTTTGTTTGAACGACAAAAGAAGATTAAAAAAAAGAGAATTTACTGTAAATTGTTTCTTGGACAGGCTTTAGAGCAGGGGTGTCCACGTCCAGTCCTCCAGAGGGACCGTCCTTCACATTTTGGTTGCATCCCTTCTCCAACACACCTGAATATATTATATACACATTAGGGTTATCAGAAGATTAATCCTGATTAATCACATCACTTTTCTCACTTCCAGAACACATTTAGGATTAAAGGTGTCTCACCAGGAATTCTGCATTTATCTTCAGTAGCCTAAACTACTGAAACCCCGTCCTCACATGTCTCCCTAAAGTCCTTCAGATGGAAGCAGTTTAGTCCAGAATACTGCTGATCCTCACAGGCTGACTTAACAACTGTATTAATGTGAAGCTGAAATTCAGCTCTGAGTCCTGGACTACTCCCAGATCTCTGGCTTGGTTTTAGCCTTGAAGTTGTAAAACAAAAGGTAATGTATTTTTTTGCATATAGCAGTAATTAATAAATCAATCTCTTGTTTGACAATAGGATTAATTAACGATTAATCTTTTGACAGCCCTTATACACGCACACAGTATTATGTGTGTACATATATATATATATATACCGGACACTTTATTAGGTACACCTGTCCAACTGCTCGTTAACACAAATTTCTAATCAGCCAATCACATGGCAGCAATTTAATGCATTTCGGCATGTAGACACGGTGAAGATGATCTGCTGCAGTTCAAACCAGCATCAGAATGGGGAAGAACGGTGATTTACGTGACTTTGAACGTGGCATGGTTGTTGGTCTGAGTATTTCAGAAACTGCTGATCTACTGGGATTTTCCTGCACAACCATCTCTAGGGTTTACAGAGAATGGTCCCAGAAAGAGGAAATATCCAGTGAGCAGCAGTTCTGTGAGCACAAATGTTGATGCCAGAGGTCAGAGGTCAGAGGAGAATGGCCAGAGGTATCGAAGTCTGCAGAAGAGCATCTCTGAATGCACAACACATCCAACCTGGAAGCAGATGGGCTACAGCAGCAGAAGACCACACCGGGTGCCGCTCCTGTCAGCTAAGAACAGGAAACTGAGGCTACAATTGCCTATGGCTAAACCACGCCCCGCGATGAGCCAATCAAGTGCGCACAGCTTTCCCATACACTCGGACATTCTCTGCTTGAACGTCCATTGAAATGCATTGAAGTTAGTCCGTTTTGTTCGTTTTTAAGGGGTTTTTTAGTAAAATGCACGGTGCATGGGGTACATGCAACTCCGATACTAGGTATCCTGAGAGGCTGGGTGACAGGGCTGTATTTTTTGCCTTTACCAAGTGCATCGCAAAGTGCAGCAGACCACAACATCAACTGAACGTGGATAAAATGAACAAGGATGCCTACATCTGTTCTGAGGTAAGGCAACATCGTACGAGGCAACATGTTGTCACTTTGCTTGAAAGAAATATGAAGTTACCTTCCCTAACGTTAGTTTGCTGGCTAACGCTAGCTAAACATGCTAGTTTTGGTCGTGGTATACGGTACATAAGACGCTGTCGGTGGTACAGGTGTGGTGTAGTGACGTGGATAACGGCACGCCTCGGCTTGAAGCTGCAGCCAGACTGCTCCTCGGGCTGGACCAGGCTGTGCAGATGATCACTTTTGGCACAGGGACAGCAGCCGTGCAGTGAACTGAGGGAGTGACACGAGTCACATTCAGAGATTCACAGGCTGATTTCTACTCCCAGTTTAAGACTTCTGAACAATTTTTTTTGTTTGTTTGTATTGTTTTTTGTTTTTTATTTATCTTGTCATGATCTCTCTGTCTGATCACGCGTCTGTTGTCCGTGTTGACAGCTGTCATCTCCCGAAATGTCACATAGCGCCTGTCACCGAATGTTTGTTTGTCCGAGTGAGTGGAGGGGGCGGGGCTTAGCCATAGGTCAATTCACACAGACTCACCAACATTGGACAATAGAAGATGGAGAAATGTTGCCTTGTCTGATGAGTCTCCATTTCTGCTCCCAGATTCAGATGTAGGCTCAGAATTTAGTGTCAGCAACATGAAAGCATGGATCCATCCTGCCTTGTATCAACGGTTCAGCTTGGTGGTGGTGGTGTGATGGTGTGGGAGAGATTTTCTTAGTACCAACATGGCGGTTTAACCACCACAGCCTACCTGAGTATTGTTGCTGACCATGTCCATCCCTTTATGACCACAGTGTAGCATCCTCTGATGCTGCTTCCAGCAGGAGAACGCGCCATGTCATAAAGATGACATCATCCAGCAGGAGAACGCGCCATGTTATAAAGATGACATCATCCAGCAGGAGAACGCGCCATGTCATAAAGATGACATCATCCAGCAGGAGAACGCGCCATGTTATAAAGATGACATCATCCAGCAGGAGAACGCGCCATGTTATAAAGATGACATCATCCAGCAGGAGAACGCACCATGTCATAAAGATGACATCATCCAGCAGGAAAACCCGCCATGTCATAAAGATGACATCATCCAGCAGAACGCACCATGTCAGAAAGATGACATCATCCAGCAGGAAAACCCGCCATGTCATAAAGATGACATCATCCAGCAGGAGAACGCGCCATGTCATAAAGATGACATCATCCAGCAGGAGAACGCACCATGTCGTAAAGATGACATCATCCAGCAGGAGAACGCGCCATGTCATAAAGATGACATCATCCAGCAGGGAACGCACCACGTCAGAAAGATGACATCATCCAGCAGGAAAACCCGCCATGTCATAAAGATGACATCATCCAGCA
>JALJCO010009911.1:15000-57450 GCA_023101725.1 Atherinomorus stipes
TGGATGGATGGATGGATGGATAAATGGATGGATGGATGGATGGATGGATGGATGGATGGATGGATGGATAAATGGATAAATGGATGGATAAATGGATGGATGGATGGATGGATGGATGGATGGATGGATGGATGGATGGATAAATGGATGGATGGATGGATAAATGGATGGATGGATAGATGGATGGATGGATGGATAAATGGATGGATGGATGGATCACTGCTGCAGCAATCACGTCTCTGAGACCTCTGTCAGACTGGATTTGGATGTTGTGCTGGTCCAACCCACTTATACTACGTTGGACCCTAGACTGGTTCGATCTGGACTCTGGACTGGGTCTACCAGGACTGGACCTCTCAGATGTGTCCTCATACCTTTTCTCCTCCACCAGGGTCCCTCTCTGACGCAGTAGGACACGTCTCTGAACTCGATGTTGACGGCTGGTCTCCGTGGTAACGATGAGAATCTCTGGGCCTCCGTCAGACTGCTGTCCACCCTCCTGGCGTGTCCCTCCGTCCTCTTCAGGTGTCCCTGCAGCAGCGGCGTCTGCTGGGTGCCCGGCGGTCGCTTCACCACGTCTTCCATACAAACACACACCGACCGAGGGTCCAGCATCAGGTCTGGGGGTCCGTTGGTGTTCTGGAAGACAGATGAAAGACCAGAATCAGAACTAGACCTCCACCTCTTTACTGACGGGATCAAGTTGCGGCGGTCTGCTAACCTTCCAACGCAGGACAGCTAGACCACCTGATCCAGAACAGGACAGGGGGACAAATGAGAAAGAACTGGGGCTAGGTCAGAACTGCTTCAGACCTAAAACTGGACCCATATATAAAGTAGCTGAGTCCAGAGGTCCCATAGTCCAGGTAGAGGCCCCGTAGTCCAGGTAGAGGCCCCGTAGTCCAGGTAGAGGCCCCATAGTCCAGGTAGAGGCCCCATAGTCCAGGTAGAGGCCCCGTAGTCCAGGTAGAGGTCGTGTAGTCCAGGTAGAGGTTCCTGAGTCTCCTTAGTCCAGGTCCAGGTTCTGGGGGATCTGCCCAACAATCAGACCTGCTGGGGTCCCAGTTCGAGGGAGGATATAAAGATCCGTGTTAAATTCCTCTGGAACAGGTCCAGTACCAGGACTTCCAGGGCTGCTGCTTCCCCCCATCATGATGGGCCAGGGCAGACCAGGACCTTCGTCCTGAAACCACCACGGTGGTCTCATCAGACCAGGACCTTCGTCCTGAAACCACCACGGTGGTGTCAGCAGACCAGGACCTTCGTCCTGAAACCACCACGGTGGTCTCATCAGACCAGGACCTTCTTCCTGAAACCACCACAGTGGTGTCAGCAGACCAGGACCTTCTTCCTGAAACCACCACAGTGGTGTCAGCAGACCAGGACCTTCTTCCTGAAACCTCCACGCTGGTCTCATTAGACCAGGATCTTCTCCCAGAAACCTCCATGGTGGACTCATCAGACCAGGACCTTCTTTCAGAAACCTCCACAGTGGACTCATCAGACCAGGACCTTCTTCCAGAAACCTCCATGGTGGACTCATCAGACCAGGACCTTCTTCCAGAAACCTCTTTGGTGGACTCATCAGACCAGGACCTTCTTCCAGAAACCTCCATGGTGGACTCATCAGACCAGGACCTTCTTCCAGAAACCTCTTTGGTGGACTCATCAGACCAGGACCTTCTTTCAAAACCTCCATGGTGGACTCATCAGACCAGGACCTTCTTCCAGAAACCTCCACGCTGGTCTCATCAGACCAGGACCTTCTTCCAGAAACCTCCACGGTGGTCTCATCAGACCAGGACATTCTTCCAGAAACCTCTATGGTGGACTCATCAGACCAGGACCTTCTTCCTGGAAACCTCCACGCTGGTCTCATCAGACCAGGACCTTCTTTCAGAAACCTCCACAGTGGACTCATCAGACCAGGACCTTCTTCCAGAAACCTCCACAGTGGACTCATCAGACCAGGACCTTCTTCCAGAAACCTCCATGGTGGACTCATCAGACCAGGACCTTCGTCCTGGAAACCACCACGGTGGTGTCAGCAGACCAGGACCGTCTTCCAGGAAACCTTCACGTGGTCTCGTCAGACCAGGATCTTCTCCCAGAAACCTCCATGGTGGTCTCGTCAGACCAGGACCTTCTTTCCAAAACCTCCATGGTGGACTCATCAGACCAGGACCTTCTTCCTGAAACCTCCATGGTGGACTCAGCAGACCAGGACCTTCTTCCTGAAACCTCCATGGTGGACTCATCAGACCAGGACCTTCTTCCAGAAACCTCCATGGTGGACTCATCAGACCAGGACCTTCTTTCAAAAACCTCCATGGTGGACTCATCAGACCAGGACCTTCTTTCAAAACCTCCATGGTGGACTCATCAGACCAGGACCTTCTTCCAGAAACCTCTATGGTGGACTCATCAGACCAGGACCTTCTTTCAGAAACCTCTATAGTGGACTCATCAGACCAGGACCTTCTTCCTGAAACCTCCATGGTGGACTCATCAGACCAGGACCTTCTTCCTGAAACCTCCATGGTGGACTCATCAGACCAGGACCTTCTTCCAGAAACCTCCATGGTGGACTCATCAGACCAGGACCTTCTTTCAAAAACCTCCATGGTGGACTCATCAGACCAGGACCTTCTTTCAAAAACCTCCATGGTGGACTCATCAGACCAGGACCTTCTTCCAGAAACCTCTATAGTGGACTCATCAGACCAGGACCTTCTTCCAGAAACCTCCAAGGTGGTCTCATCAGACCAGGACCTTCTTCCAGAAACCTTCACGCTGGTCTCATCAGACCAGGACCTTCTTCCATAAACCTCTATGGTGGTCTCATCAGACCAGGACCTTCTTCCAGAAACCTTCACGCTGGTCTCATCAGACCAGGACCTTCTTCCAGAAACCTCTATGGTGGTCTCATCAGACCAGGACCTTCTTCCAGAAACCTCCACGCTGGACTCATCAGACCAGGACCTTCTTCCAGAAACCTCCACGCTGGTCTCATCAGACCAGGACCTTCTTCCAGAAACCTCCACGCTGGTCTCATCAGACCAAGACCTTCTTCCATAAACCTCCACGCTGGTCTCATCAGACCAGGACCTTCTTTCAAAAACCTCTATGGTGGACTCATCAGACCAGGACCTTCTTCCAGAAACCTCCACGCTGGTCTCATCAGACCAGGACCTTCTTCCAGAAACCTCCACGCTGGTCTCATCAGACCAGGACCTTCTTTCAAAAACCTCCATGGTGGACTCATCAGACCAGGACCTTCTTTCAAAAACCTCCATGGTGGACTCATCAGACCAGGACCTTCTTTCAGAAACCTCCAAGGTGGTCTCATCAGACCAGGACCTTCTTCCAGAAACCTTCACGCTGGTCTCATCAGACCAGGACCTTCTTTCAAAAACCTCCATGGTGGACTCATCAGACCAGGACTCTTCTTCCAGAAACCTCCCGCTGGGCTCTCATCAGACCAGGACCTTCTTCCAGAAACCTCCATGGTGGTCTCATCAGACCAGGACCTTCTTCCAGAACGTTGGACTTATCAGACCAGGACCTTCTTCCAGAACGTTGGACTCATCAGACCAGGACCTTCTTCCAGAAACCTCCACGGTGGTCTCATCAGACCAGGACCTTCTTCCAGAAACCTTCATGCTGGTTTCATCAGACCAGGACCTTCTTCCAGAACGTTGGACTCATCAGACCAGGACCTTCTTCCTGAAACCTCCACGGTGGACTCATCAGACCAGGACCCTCTTTCAAAAACCTCCATGGTGGACTCATCAGACCAGGACCTTCTTCCAGAAACCTCCATGGTGGTCTCATCAGACCAGGACCTTCTTCCAGAACGTTGGACTCATCAGACCAGGACCTTCTTCCAGAACGTTGGACTCATCAGACCAGGACCTTCTTCCTGAAACCTCCACGGTGGACTCATCAGGCCAGGACCTTCTTCCAGAAACCTCCACGCTGGTCTTATCAGACCAGGATCTTCTTCCTGAAACCTCCACGGTGGACTCATCAGACCAGGACCTTCTTTCAAAAACCTCCATGGTGGACTCATCAGACCAGGACCTTCTTCCAGAAACCTCCACGCTGGTCTCATCAGACCAGGACCTTCTTCCAGAAACCTCCATGGTGGTCTCATCAGACCAGGACCTTCTTCCAGAACGTTGGACTCATCAGACCAGGACCTTCTTCCAGAAACCTTCATGCTGGTTTCATCAGACCAGGACCTTCTTCCAGAACGTTGGACTCATCAGACCAGGACCTTCGTCCTGAAACCACCACGGTGGTGTCAGCAGACCAGGACCTTCTTCCAGAAACCTCCACAGTAGACTCATCAGACCAGGACCTTCTTCCAGAAACCTCTACGGTGGTCTTATCAGACCAGGATCTTCTTCCTGAAACCTCCACGGTGGACTCATCAGACCAGGACCTTCTTTCAAAAACCTCCATGGTGGACTCATCAGACCAGGACCTTCTTCCAGAAACCTCCACGCTGGTCTCATCAGACCAGGACCTTCTTCCAGAAACCCCATGGTGGTCTCATCAGACCAGGACCTTCTTCCAGAACGTTGGACTCATCAGACCAGGACCTTCTTTCAAAACCTCCATGGTGGACTCATCAGACCAGGACCTTCTTCCAGAAACCTCCACGGTGGTCTCATCAGACCAGGACCTTCTTCCAGGTGTCCATGGATTGTCCAATGTGCCTTTTGGTAACCGTAGTGGAGACTTTCTGAGTTTCTTCCACCAGTGGCTTCCTCATGTCCATGTTATTGGTGAGGAACCAGCTGCTGGATCCTGGACCTCCTTCAGACCAGTCCATTCATCTCTGGATGATGATGGAACTGAGATCCAGGGATGTTCAGGTCTCAGAAATGTTCCTGGATCATTCCTGACTTCTACCTGTCAGTAAGCTCGTCTCTGATTGGCTGGGAGGGGTCTTCCATCCAGGGTTCGTGCAGGTTTCACTGAGCTTAAAAAGACCTTTATAAATCAGATTTAAGACTAACATGATGCATCATTAGAAACATTCAAACAATCCCAGAAATTCAAAATAGCGGTGAAAATGCTATTTCATTCTAGTGACCACAATTGTTTTTAATGGTCATTCTTCAGACCATAACGGTAATGGCTGCTCCCAAAGACTGTAATATTTTTTTTTAAAATAGTTTTTTTTGAACCACCAAATAATGTAAACAAAAGAGTGAATCACTCAAGTAAGTACTCAGGAAAATGCATGTAAAGTTGATAAGTTTTTTTTTTTTACCTTGTTTTTAGGAGTTTATACGTACATTTTGCTCACCGGTCTCAAAAGTTTTAGCGTTTCTTTGAGTCTTTGGGAGGGGAAATTAGTGTTTAGTTGCAAACTTCGAGGTAAGTCCAGTAATCACTGTGGAGGCTTAGCAGCAATTCTATCAGGGATTATCTGCAGGGAAACTCCTTCATCTCATCAGTGCTTCAAGTAGAATGAATAAACCCCAACGAGTGCTATTGTCCTGTGAGTTTCTCTAATTGTGTTTTTGTTGTCCGGGTAGCAGCTGATCGTCTCAGCTGGACTACAGAAACACATCATGAACGCGCAGCCCTGAAAATGTGTAGAACCCTGATAACTAACAGAAAGATAAATCTGGACTCACAGGACAATAGTACTCGTTTGTTTGTTCATTCTACTGAAAGTATTGATGAAATGAAGCAGTTTTACTGCAGATAATGTCTGATAGAGACGCTGCCCCGTCTCTCCTGTTATATGGATGTACGCCAAAGGATGACTCAGTGTTACATCTTCCAAAGGACTTAAAGTGATGCAGAAACTTTACCGGTGAGCAAATGCACGTACAAACTCCTAGAAATAAGATCCAGGTTGAAGAAAAGAAAGTTATCTTTTAACTGTATTTCAATTTAAAGAAATTGAAAATATCCTACGCAGATACACGATACTGCCAAAAGTATTTGCTCCCCATCCAGATGATGGAATCAGGTGTTCCATCACTTCCACAGGTGTATAAATGAAGCAGCTCGGCATGCAGACTGTTTCTACAAACGTGTGAAAGAATGTGTCGCTCTCAGGAATCAGTGAATTCCAGCGTGGAACTGTGATAGGATGCCACCTGTGCAACAATCCAGCGGTGAAGTTTCCTCCTAAATATTCCACAGTCAGCTGCAGCTGGATGATAAGAACATGGAAGTGTTTGGGAACGACAGCATCTCAGCCATGAAGTGTTCGTCCACGTAAACTGATGGAGCGGGTCAGTGATGCTGAAGCTCATAGTGAGAAGAGGTGGCCAACTTTCTGCAGAGTCAATCACTACAGACCTCCAACCTTCATGTGGCCTTCAGATCAGATCAAGAACAGAGACAGAGAGCTTCATGGAATGGGTTTCCATGGCGACCAGCTGCATCCATCCATCCATCACCAAGTGCAATGCAAAGCGTGGATGCAGTGGTGGAAAGCAGCCGCCACTAGACTCTAGAGCAGTGGAGGTTCTCTGGAGGACCAATCACGCTTCTCCATCTGCAATCTGATGGAGGAGTCTGGGTTTGGTGGTTGCCAGGACAACGGTACTTGTCTGACTGCATTGTGCCAAGTGTAAAGTTTGGTGGAGGGGGGATTATGGTGTGGGGGTGTTTTCCAGAAGCTGATGTGAGTCAGAGGACCTGTGGACACCTGTGGACATCCCTGGACACCTGTGCAGGTGAGACTCCGGTCTCATGTGTACTGGACTTCTCTGCAAGTTAAAACATTCCTCTGCTCTGTCACGTCTCACGTCTTCGTTTACGGCCAGGGACGGGGACAAGGCTGTGGACAGACAGGGACAGGGCTGTGGACGGACGGGGACAAGGCTGTGGACGGACAGGGACAGGGCTGTGGACGGACGGGGACAAGGCTGTGGACGGACGGGGACATGGCTGTGGACGGACGGGGACATGGCTGTGGACATGCTGTTCGGACCTCCAGGTCCTGATCCTGAAGACGGACCAGGTCTCTGCAGGTCCGGCTGTGGAGACAACTTCCAGCTGGGTGTGTGTGTTCCTGTACTTGCTACATTGTGAGGACCGTTTTGTGCTTTTAACCAGCAAAGTGAGGACATTTTTGTCCTTTCCCACTAAAAACACCCAGAAACCCATTTTTGAGGTTCAAGATTTGGTTTTAGACTTCATGTCACGGTCAGGTTTTGGTCCGGGTTAGGAACAGGGTTAGGTTTAGGCTATCAGTAGTGGTGGTTAGGGTTAGGGAATGCATTATGTCCATGAATGTCCTCACAGAGACAGAGGATGTGTGTGTGTGTGTGTGTGTGTGCACTCACCATGATGATGGCGTTGGTCACGCTGGGGTTGTGCACGGACCAGGCGGCCAGCAGACAGGCCATGGCAGCTCGGAGACGTCTCACATCTGAGCTCGGACTCTCAGCACCAGCAGCTCTGAGTCTGGCCACGCCCCTCCCACGAAGCCCCGCCCCCTCCGGGATAATCCCCGTGTATTCACTGTAGCCCCGCCCACACACCGACTCCTGACCCCACCCGGATGACTGTTTCCAGCCGGCTCAGACTCACCAGCTTCAGATTTCTTCTTCTTTCCTCTTTTTCTTTTGACCGCTTCATCTTTTCTTTTTCCTCTTCTCTCCTTTTTCTCGTTTTTTTCTTTTTCTAACCAGCTTCATCTTTTACTTTTTCTTCTTTTTTATTTGTTTTTCTCTTTTCTTTTCTCTCTTTCTCTTTTTTTTTCTTTAACCAGCTTCATCTCCCGTCTCCATACTCACCATCATCATCCTCAGTCATGAAAACTGAGGCGACCCTTTTTATAAAGAAATGCTGGTCTCTTCTTCTTTTCCAGACTTTTCTGTTGGTCTTGTACTTGAAATGTGTACAAATACACCTGTACTGTGTTTTATAAATACTCTAACTGCATAACCGAAACTGGTCCTTTTACGCCTGACACATGCAGGAGGAAGCCAACCGTCCGACGTCTGACTCCACCTTCCAGATAAAAAGCTGCAGGTCTGAGGGGACACGGATCAGCTCCTGAACCAGGTCCTGGTCTGATGGGACCTGCAGCAGCAGGTATATGACGTCATCAGGCTGCAGGGGGAAGCCTGCACCTGTCAGCAGCAGCATCAGGGCTCCACCTGCTGGTCAGACGTGGAACTGCAGCCTGAGCCAGGAGGCTGCTTCTGGTTGGACGGCTGCAGACCAATCAGGTTTAACCTGGAAATGACGACTCTGGTGTCCCAGAGAACTGGATCAGGATGTTCCGGACTGCACACCTCACTGTGAACCAGAACCAGAACCAGAACCAGAACCAGCAGACCTGTTAGACGACTTTCTCCACCGCGCATGACCGAGGCGTTGCCGGGAAGTTTGATTCAGATCAGACGAAAATAAAAAGCAGGAGAGTGGAAATAAAGAGATAAAGTCCAGGAAAAGTTCGACACGCCCAGAAAAAAGAGTGTATGCAGGGTTAGATATCTTTATTATACATCATTTATTTTTATATACAAATATATACATATATACACATTTATATGTATATTTTTAATACATAAAGTTAATTCAGTTATTACATCTCTAATTTATCCTTATTGTTTATACATACATTTATATTTTCACCTTCATTCCATACTATTAATATGCTTTTAGTTGTATTTTTTTATGCTTTTATCTTTATTTCTATCCCAACCACGACGACCTGAGATGGTGTCGAGTACCTCCATGTTCTCTCGTGTCTGACGGGATAAATGACGTCCGAAACCAGAGAGATCCGGATCCAGGAGACGGTGAATCCATAGTCTTTGTCGCCGTTTCATCGCAGCTTCGTCACCACTTTGTCTTTGCTTTATCGCAGCTTCGTCACCACTTTGTCTTTGCTTTATCGCAGCTTCGTCACCACTTTGTCTTTGCTTTATCGCAGCTTTGACGCCACTTTGTCTTTGCTTTATCGCAGCTTTGACGCCACTTTGTCTTTGCTTTATCGCAGCTTTGACGCCACTTTGTCTTTGCTTTATCGCAGCTTCGTCGCCACTTTGTCTTTGCTTTATCGCAGCTTTGACACCACTTTGTCTTTGCTTTATCGCAGCTTTGACGCCACTTTGTCTTTGCTTTATCGCAGTCGTCACCACTTTGTCTTTGCTTTATCGCAGCTTTGACGCCACTTTGTCTTTGCTTTATCGCAGCTTTGACGCCACTTTGTCTTTGCTTTATCGCAGCTTTGACGCCACTTTGTCTTTGCTTTATCGCAGCTTTGACACCACTTTGTCTTTTTGCTTTATCGCAGCTTTGACGCCACTTTGTCTTTGCTTTATCGCAGCTTTGACGCCACTTTGTCTTTGCTTTATCGCAGCTTTGACGCCACTTTGTCTTTGCTTTATCGCAGCTTTGACGCCACTTTGTCTTTGCTTTATCGCAGCTTTGACGCCACTTTGTCTTTGCTTTATCGCAGCTTCGTCACCACTTTGTCTTTGCTTTATCGCAGCTTTGTCGCCACTTTGTCTTTGCTTTATCGCAGCTTTGACGCCACTTTGTCTTTGCTTTATCGCAGCTTTGTCGCCACTTTGTCTTTGCTTTATCGCAGCTTTGACGCCACTTTGTCTTTGCTTTATCGCAGCTTTGACGCCACTTTGTCTTTGCTTTATCGCAGCTTCGTCACCACTTTGTCTTTGCTTTATCGCAGCTTCGTCACCACTTTGTCTTTGCTTTATCGCAGCTTTGACGCCACTTTGTCTTTGCTTTATCGCAGCTTCGTCACCACTTTGTCTTTGCTTTATCGCAGCTTTGTCACCACTTTGTCTTTGCTTTATCGCAGCTTCGTCACCACTTTGTCTTTGCTTTATCGCAGCTTCGTCACCACTTTGTCTTTGCTTTATCGCAGCTTCGTCACCACTTTGTCTTTTGCTTTATCGCAGCTTCGTCACCACTTTGTCTTTGCTTTATCGCAGCTTTGACGCCACTTTGTCTTTGCTTTATCGCAGCTTCGTCACCACTTTGTCTTTGCTTTATCGCAGCTTTGCGCCACTTTGTCTTTGCTTTATCGCAGCTTTGACGCCACTTTGTCTTTGCTTTATCGCAGCTTTGTCGCCACTTTGTCTTTGCTTTATCGCAGCTTTGACGCCACTTTGTCTTTGCTTTATCGCAGCTTCGTCACCACTTTGTCTTTGCTTTATCGCAGCTTTGACGCCACTTTGTCTTTGCTTTATCGCAGCTTTGACGCCACTTTGTCTTTGCTTTATCGCAGCTTCGTCGCCACTTTGTCTTTGCTTTATCGCAGCTTTGACGCCACTTTGTCTTTGCTTTATCGCAGCTTTGTCGCCACTTTGTCTTTGCTTTATCGCAGCTTTGACGCCACTTTGTCTTTGGTTTATCGCAGCTTCGTCGCCACTTTGTCTTTGCTTTATCGCAGCTTTGACGCCACTTTGTCTTTGCTTTATCGCAGCTTTGACGCCACTTTGTCTTTGCTTTATCGCAGCTTTGACGCCACTTTGTCTTTGCTTTATCGCAGCTTCGACGCCACTTTGTCTTTGCTTTATCGCAGCTTTGACGCCACTTTGTCTTTGCTTTATCGCAGCTTTGACGCCACTTTGTCTTTGCTTTATCGCAGCTTTGACGCCACTTTGTCTTTGCTTTATCGTAGCTTTGACGCCACTTTGTCTTTGCTTTATCGTAGCTTTGACGCCACTTTGTCTTTGCTTTATCGCAGCTTTGACGCCACTTTGTCTTTGCTTTATCGTAGCTTTGACGCCACTTTGTCTTTGCTTTATCGTAGCTTTGACGCCACTTTGTCTTTGCTTTATCGTAGCTTTGACGCCACTTTGTCTTTGCTTTATCGTAGCTTTGACGCCACTTTGTCTTTGCTTTATCGTAGCTTTGACGCCACTTTGTCTTTGCTTTATCGCAGCTTTGACGCCACTTTGTCTTTGCTTTATCGCAGCTTTGACGCCACTTTGTCTTTGCTTTATCGCAGCTTTGACGCCACTTTGTCTTTGCTTTATCGCAGCTTTGACGGCACTTTGTCTTTGCTTTATCGCAGCTTCGTCGCCACTTTGTCTTTGCTTTATCGCAGCTTCGTCGCCACTTTGTCTTTGCTTTATCGCAGCTTCGTCGCCACTTTGTCTTTGCTTTATCGCAGCTTTGACACCACTTTGTCTTTGCTTTATCGCAGCTTTGACGCCACTTTGTCTTTGCTTTATCGCAGCTTTGACGCCACTTTGTCTTTGCTTTATCGCAGCTTTGACGGCACTTTGTCTTTGCTTTATCGCAGCTTCGTCGCCACTTTGTCTTTGCTTTATCGCAGCTTCGTCGCCACTTTGTCTTTGCTTTATCGCAGCTTCGTCGCCACTTTGTCTTTGCTTTATCGCAGCTTCGTCACGTGTCGTCGCCGCTGTGAAAGAACGTGTCGCTCTCAGGAATCAGTGGATTCCAGCGTGGAACTGTGAGGACGCCACCTGCAACAATCCAGCGGTGAAATGGCCTTCAGATCAGCTCAGGAACAGACAGAGAGCTTCATGGAATGGGTTTCCATGGCGACCAGCTGCATCCATCCATCCATCACCACTGGACTCTTGAGCATGGAGGCGTCTCTGGAGGACCAATCACGCTTCTACATCTGCAATCTGATGGAGTCTGGGTTTGACGGTTGCCAGGACAACGGTACTTATCTGCATTGTGCCAAGTTTGGTGGAGGGGATTATGGTGGTACCGGGAGGGCTCGGACAGATCAGACTCAGGACTCGTAACCGGGGAAGGGGGGGGGGGGGGTCAGACAGATCAGACTCAGGACTCGTAACCGGGGAGTGAGGGGTCAGACAGATCAGACTCAGGACTCGTAACCGGGGGGAGGGGGGGGGGGGGGGTCAGACAGATCAGACTCAGGACTCGTAACCGGGGAGGGAGGGGGGGGGTCAGACAGATCAGACTCAGGACTCGTAACCGGGGAGGGGGGTCAGACAGATCAGACTCAGGACTCATAACCGGGGGGAGGGAGGGGGGGTCAGACAGATCAGACTCAGGACTCGTAACCGGGGAGGGAGGGGGGTCGGACAGATCAGACTCAGGACTCGTATCCGGGAGGGAGGGGGGTCGGACAGATCAGACTCAGGACTCGTAACCGGGGAGGGAGGGGGGTCAGACAGATCAGACTCAGGACTCGTAACCGGGGAGGGAGGGGGGTCAGACAGATCAGACTCAGGACTCGTAACCGGGGAGGGGGGGGGGTCGGACAGATCAGACTCAGGACTCGTAACCGGGGAGGGAGGGGTCGGACAGATCAGACTCAGGACTCGTAACCGGGGAGGGAGGGGTCGGACAGATCAGACTCGGGACTCGTAACCGGGGAGGGGGAGGGGTCGGACAGATCAGACTCAGGACTCGTAACCGGGGAGGGAGGGGTCGGACAGATCAGACTCAGGACTCGTATCCGGGGAGGGAGGGGTCGGACAGATCAGACTCAGGACTCGTAACCGGGGAGGGGAGGGGTCGGACAGATCAGACTCAGGACTCGTATCCGGGGAGGGAGGGGGGTCAGACAGATCAGACTCAGGACTCGTAACCGGGGAGGGGAGGGAGGGGTCGGACAGATCAGACTCAGGACTCGTATCCGGGGAGGGAGGGGTCGGACAGATCAGACTCAGGACTCGTAACCGGGGAGGGAGGGGTCGGACAGATCAGACTCAGGACTCGTATCCGGGGAGGGAGGGGTCGGACAGATCAGACTCAGGACTCGTAACCGGGGAGGGAGGGGTCGGACAGATCAGACTCAGGACTCGTAACCGGGGGGGAAGGGGGGGGGGAGGGAGGGGGTCGGACAGATCAGACTCAGGACTCGTATCCGGGGAGGGAGGGGTCGGACAGATCAGACTCAGGACTCGTAACCGGGGAGGGGAGGGGTCGGACAGATCAGACTCAGGACTCGTATCCGGGGAGGGGAGGGGGGGTCAGACAGATCAGACTCAGGACTCGTAACCGGGGGGGGGGGGGGGGGGGGGGGTCAGACAGATCAGACTCAGGACTCGTAACCGGGGAGGGGGGGGGGGGGTCGGACAGATCAGACTCAGGACTCGTAACCGGGGAGGGAGGGGGGTCAGACAGATCAGACTCAGGACTCGTAACAGGGGAGGGAGGGGGGGGTCAGACAGATCAGACTCAGGACTCGTATCCGGGGAGGGGAGGGGGGTCAGACAGATCAGACTCAGGACTCGTAACCGGGGAGGGAGGGGGGGTCAGACAGATCAGACTCAGGACTCGTATCCGGGGAGGGAGGGGGGGTCAGACAGATCAGACTCAGGACTCGTAACCGGGGAGGGGAGGGGGTGGTACCGGGGGAGGGAGGGGGGGTCAGACAGATCAGACTCAAGACTCGTATCCGGGGAGGGAGGGGGGGTCAGACAGATCAGACTCAGGACTCGTAACCGGGGAGGGAGGGGGGGTCAGACAGATCAGACTCAGCACTCGTATCCGGGGAGGGAGGGGGGTCAGACAGATCAGACTCAGGACTCGTATCCGGGGAGGGAGGGGGGGTCAGACAGATCAGACTCAGGACTCGTAACCGGGAGGGAGGGGGGTCAGACAGATCAGACTCAGGACTCGTATCCGGGGGAGGGAGGGGGGGGTCAGACAGATCAGACTCAGGACTCGTATCCGGGGAGGGAGGGGGGGTCGGACAGATCAGACTCAGGACTCGTAACCGGGGAGGGAGGGGGGGTCAGACAGATCAGACTCAGGACTCATATCCGGGAGGGAGGGGGGGTCAGACAGATCAGACTCAGGACTCGTAACCGGGGAGGGAGGGGGTGGTACCGGGGAGGGAGGGGGGTCGGACAGATCAGATTCAGCACTCGTATCCGGGGAGGGAGGGGGGGTCAGACAGATCAGACTCAGGACTCGTATCCGGGGAGGGAGGGGGGTCAGACAGATCAGACTCAGGACTCGTAACCGGGGAGGGAGGGGGTGGTACCGGGGAGGGAGGGGGGTCGGACAGATCAGATTCAGCACTCGTATCCGGGGAGGGAGGGGGGTCAGACAGATCAGACTCAGGACTCGTATCCGGGGGAGGGAGGGGGGGTCAGACAGATCAGACTCAGCACTCGTATCCGGGGAGGGAGGGGGGGTCGGACAGATCAGACTCAGGACTCGTATCCGGGGAGGGAGGGGGGTCAGACAGATCAGACTCAGGACTCGTAACCGGGGAGGGAGGGGGGGTCGGACAGATCAGACTCAGCACTCGTATCGGACTCTGGAAACAATCCGTTTATTAACAAACTCGTTTCAATGACAGAATTCAGAACATAAAAAAATAAAACATTCCAGGCAGAGAGACGATCCGAGGATGAGGAGGAGACCTGATGATGAAGATGACCAACACACCTGCTCAGGTGCACGCCCTCGTCCTGGCCCCGCCCATCCGTGACGACCCACGCTGTGATTGGTCGGTCAGAGCGACCCGTCACCTTCCAGAGAATCAGAATCCTGAAGACCCGGTTCACCAGAACTTGACCCGCGGAGGAGCCGTGGTTCTGGTTCTGGTCCGGTCCAGCATGGGTCAGAACCGTAACTGGGTTTCCTGCTCCGGTTCTGGTCCGCTGATCCCCGGGACACCTGGAGTCCCGGGGATCAGCGGACCAGAACCGGTCCTTGTCCTTGTCCTTCTTACTGGTTTCAGTTCATCATCACAGAACCGCGGTTCTGGTGGTTCTGGTGTCATGAGCAGGTCCGCGTGTTCCGTCATCTTCATCCAGATCAAGTCCAGGTCCAGACTCTGGGACTTCTGGTCTGAGGGATCTGGACTCTGCTGGATCAGAACCGATCATCAGTACCCGAGGTCTCCACCTGCTGGTCAGAACCATCAGCTGATCCAAACACCGGAGCAGTCTGAACCGGACCACGTGGACCTGCTCGTGTCCTCCAGACCAGAACCAGGCGTGAAGATGGACTGAAACCAGGAGGCGGTTCTGGTTCTGGCGGTCTCCAGAACCAGGAGGCGGTTCCGTTTCTGGCGGTCTCCAGAACCAGGAGGCGGTTCCGTTTCTGGCGGTCTCCAGAACCAGGAGGCGGTTCCGGTTCTGGCGGTCTCCAGAACCAGGAGGCGGTTCCGTTTCTGGCGGTCTCCAGAACCAGGAGGCGGTTCCGGTTCTGGTTCTGGCGGTCTCCAGAACCAGGAGGCGGTTCCGGTTCTGGTTCCGGTCCCGGTTCTGGCGGTCTCCAGAACCAGGAGGCGGTCCCGGTTCCGGTTCCGGCGGTCTCCAGAACCAGGAGGGCGGTTCCGGTTCTGGTTCCGGTCCCGGTTCTGGCGGTCTCCAGAACCAGGAGGCGGTCCCGGTTCCGGTTCCGGCGGTCTCCAGAACCAGGAGGCGGTTCCGGTTCTGGCGGTCTCCAGAACCAGGAGGCGTTCCGGTTCCGTTTCTGGCGGTCTCCAGAACCAGGAGGCGGTTCCGGTTCTGGTTCTGGCGGTCTCCAGAACCAGGAGGCGGTTCCGGTTCTGGTTCTGGCGGTCTCCAGAACCAGGAGGCGGTTCCGGTTCCGTTTCTGGCGGCCTCCAGAACCAGGAGGCGGTTCCGGTTCTGGTTCCGGTTCTGGTTCTGGCGGTCTCCAGAACCATGAGGCGGTTCCGGTTCCGGCGGTCTCCAGAACCAGGAGGCGGTTCCGGTTCTGGTGGTCTCCAGAACCAGGAGGCGGTTCCGTTTCTGGCGGTCTCCAGAACCAGGAGGCGGTTCCGGTTCTGGTTCTGGCGGTCTCCAGAACCAGGAGGCGGTTCCGGTTCTGGTTCCGGTCCCGGTTCTGGCGGTCTCCAGAACCAGGAGGCGGTCCCGGTTCCGGTTCCGGCGGTCTCCAGAACCAGGAGGCGGTTCCGGTTCTGGTTCCGGTCCCGGTTCTGGCGGTCTCCAGAACCAGGAGGCGGTCCCGGTTCCGGTTCCGGCGGTCTCCAGAACCAGGAGGCGGTTCCGGTTCTGGCGGTCTCCAGAACCAGGAGGCGTTCCGGTTCTGGTTCTGGCGGTCTCCAGAACCAGGAGGCGGTTCCGGTTCTGGTTCTGGCGGTCTCCAGAACCAGGAGGCGGTTCCGGTTCCGTTTCTGGCGGCCTCCAGAACCAGGAGGCGGTTCCGGTTCTGGTTCCGGTTCTGGTTCTGGCGGTCTCCAGAACCATGAGGCGGTTCCGGTTCCGGCGGTCTCCAGAACCAGGAGGCGGTTCCGGTTCTGGTGGTCTCCAGAACCAGGAGGCGGTTCCGGTCCCGGTTCCGGTTCTGGCGGTCTCCAGAACCAGGAGGCGGTCCCGGTTCCGGTTCTGGCGGTCTCCAGAACCAGGAGGCGGTTCCGGTTCCGGTCCCGGTTCCGGTTCTGGCGGTCTCCAGAACCAGGAGGCGGTTCTGGCGGTCTCCAGAACCAGGAGGCGGTTCCGGTTCTGGTTCCGGTCCCGGTTCTGGCGGTCTCCAGAACCAGGAGGCGGTCCCGGTTCCGGTTCCGGCGGTCTCCAGAACCAGGAGGCGGTTCTGTTTCTGGCGGTCTCCAGAACCAGGAGGCGGTTCCGTTTCTGGCGGTCTCCAGAACCAGGAGGCGGTTCCGGTTCTGGCGGTCTCCAGAACCAGGAGGCGGTTCCGTTTCTGGCGGTCTCCAGAACCAGGAGGCGGTTCCGGTTCTGGTTCTGGCGGTCTCCAGAACCAGGAGGCGGTTCCGGTTCTGGTTCCGGTCCCGGTTCTGGCGGTCTCCAGAACCAGGAGGCGGTCCCGGTTCCGGTTCCGGCGGTCTCCAGAACCAGGAGGCGGTTCCGGTTCTGGTTCCGGTCCCGGTTCTGGCGGTCTCCAGAACCAGGAGGCGGTCCCGGTTCCGGTTCCGGCGGTCTCCAGAACCAGGAGGCGGTTCCGGTTCTGGCGGTCTCCAGAACCAGGAGGCGTTCCGGTTCCGTTTCTGGCGGTCTCCAGAACCAGGAGGCGGTTCCGGTTCTGGTTCTGGCGGTCTCCAGAACCAGGAGGCGGTTCCGGTTCTGGTTCTGGCGGTCTCCAGAACCAGGAGGCGGTTCCGGTTCCGTTTCTGGCGGCCTCCAGAACCAGGAGGCGGTTCCGGTTCTGGTTCCGGTTCTGGTTCTGGCGGTCTCCAGAACCATGAGGCGGTTCCGGTTCCGGCGGTCTCCAGAACCAGGAGGCGGTTCCGGTTCTGGTGGTCTCCAGAACCAGGAGGCGGTTCCGGTCCCGGTTCCGGTCCCCCCCCCCCCCCCCCCCCCCCCCCCCCCCCCCCCCCCCCCCCCCCCCCCCCCCCCCCCCCCCCCCCCCCCCCCCCCCCCCCCCCCCCCCCCCCCCCCCCCCCCCCCCTCTGGTGGTCTCCAGAACCAGGAGGCGGTTCCGGTCCCGGTTCCGGTTCTGGCGGTCTCCAGAACCAGGAGGCGGTCCCGGTTCCGGTTCTGGCGGTCTCCAGAACCAGGAGGCGGTTCCGGTTCCGGTCCCGGTTCCGGTTCTGGCGGTCTCCAGAACCAGGAGGCGGTTCTGGCGGTCTCCAGAACCAGGAGGCGGCTCCGGTTCTGGTTCCGGTCCCGGTTCTGGCGGTCTCCAGAACCAGGAGGCGGTCCCGGTTCCGGTTCCGGTCCCGGTTCTGGCGGTCTCCAGAACCAGGAGGCGGTTCCGGTTCTGGTTCCGGTCCCGGTTCTGGCGGTCTCCAGAACCAGGAGGCGGTTCCGGTTCTGGCGGTCTCCAGAACCAGGAGGCGGTTCCGGTTCCGTTTCTGGCGGTCTCCAGAACCAGGAGGTGGTTCCGGTTGTGGTTCCGGTTCTGGTTCCGGCGGTCTCCGGGCTGCTACTTGGTCTTCTTGTCCACGGCCAGCGTGTCGTGCAGCCTGGACACGGACCTCTCGTACTGGTCCATCACCAGAGTCCCGCCGTCGTCGAAGAACGCCGCCACAGACTTGGTGAAATCCGCCTCCCGGTAGCTCCTCGTCTTCCCGTCGGTGAAGGAGACCCGGAGCGAGTACTGGTCGTCAAACCTGGACGGGCCCAGAACCACAGAACAGGGTCAGAACCAGAACCAGAGGACAGGGTCAGGATTCAGAATCATTTTTTAAAAACCACATCCCAGAATAAACTTGAAGCTTTGGTGCTACAACATTCCAAGTTCAACACGACACCCGACAAACTTCAGCTTCAGAATAATTTCAGAAAGTCGCGACAGAAACACGGCGGAGACGCGGAACTCCATCATGAGTTTGGAGATCCAAAATTAAAATTGAGATCAAATTTTAATTAACTGTTATCGACTGTTATCGGCCCGATAATCATGATGATAATTATGCTGCACCGTAATTACAATAAGCAAGGTCATAGTTTCTTAAAGGAACATTCCACCCACAGAATGATGTAACTTTATCTTCCACCCCCCTCATGGTGAGAAAGACTCTGCAGCACGTTTTTAATATCTCAAATGCAGCCGGTGATCAGGAAGGTTTCTCGTTTCCCCCCAACTTTCATATAATGGAGTTCACCGGGTCCGAGCCAAAAAGGTCCTTAAAGTCCACAAAAACGTGTCAATATTCCTCCATACTGCTCGTCCAATGTAATCCACGTGTCCTGAGTGGGTAGCGTCCAGAATTTACTGGAAACGACGTCATTTAGTAGATTTTTAGAGACTAAACAGTACTACATCAGTACTACATCAGTCCTACATCAGTACTACATAATTCATAATTAGAGATGCACCGATCGATCGGCAACCGATCGCAATCGGCCGATAGTGCCCCTATCGGTTTTGATCGGAGTCCTCAAAATAGATCCAAGCAAGCCGATCCGATCATGTTTACAGTAACTACAGCGTTTTGGCATTTGACGCGCCTGACGCGCAGCAGGCGCGGGAAATACAGAGGAGACTCCGGTGAATGTCTTCCCTCCACGGAGACAGTGGAGGATAAACTATGATCTGCGTTCAGTCCCGGTTTCCAAACGGCGGGTTGATGATCTCTAGTCCCGACGGGGTTTAATGGGCTTATAATGACGTCCTGATGCAGGACTGCGGGTTGTTAAGAGGAAAGCTGCGCCATCGTCGGTGCGCAGCTCCTCGTAAATGGTGAAACTCACCAAACTCAGAACACCTCTGAACAATCTGATGAATCCCCACACGACACAGAAACGCTCACCAACGTTGTTGTCTGGCCTCGTGGAGCAAATGAAGCCGAGCAGCTGCTCAGTTTCATCCGCGATTATACAGAGAGACAGACTAGGAAAACAACCGGGTTCATACACCCCCACACTCAGGCGCTCCTGACGCACGACGCGCAAGGCTCTGCCTTTCATGCTGCTTAATCAGAAGTAAGCTCATCAATAAAATCATAATTTTATTATATTATTTAGGCTACAGCATGTTAATGCTACACTTAAGAGTTTTTTTTCTTATAGAAAAGCTGCAGTATCAGCTCCAAGCTTGTTGCAGTTGCACAGAAGTCGCTGTTCTTATTCTCATTTAACATATTTTACGTGATTTTTCCACTAAAAGCTTGTAGGTAAACTCTAAACAGTGTGTCTGAGAAAGAGCCTCTAGAGAGTGAAATGTTTATTATAGTGCACATGTGTGTTATGTACATCATCTATTTTTTATTTTAAGATTTAATTCCATTTTCCACAGGAAAAAGAGAGTCTATAGTTGACAACTTGTACCAACTCTAAGAGAGTGACATGTTTACTGTAGTCTGTGTTGGTGTGCTGCACATGTTGTGTTGTACACATAATTATTGCCACAAGAAAGCTTAAACTAGTCAGCTACACTTCCTCTATGTAAACTGAGTCCAAGTTGTCTCCAAGAGAGTGAAATATTGCAGATTGCCTGCAATAAAACAGGCCAATTCATGATCATTTCCCTTCTCCTAATTGTTAATAACATAATGTCGATGTTATGTACATGAGAGAATATTGGAGAATTTATGAATTTCGGCGCTGTGATCGGTGATCGGCAATATCGGGATCGGCAGATACTGCTTTTGGTGATCGGTGATCGGTGATCGGCCCCCAAAATCCTGATCGGTGCATCTCTATTCATAATGACATCACTATCTGTTGATGCAGGTAATCCCACCCTGCTGGTCCTCTTAGACCTCTCTGCCGCTTTTGATACGGTTGACCATGCTGTCCTTATTTCCCGCCTGGAGCACTCCGTTGGTATCCGTGGAACTGCACTCAGGTGGTTCAGAAGCTATCTATCTGACAGAAGCTTCTCCGTTGCTGCCGGTGATTCCTCCTCCTCACATGTTCCACTCACCCACGGGGTGCCACAAGGCTCAGTTCTCGGCCCTCTCCTTTTCCTGCTGTATCTGCTGCCCCTTGGCTCCATCATTGATAAACACAACCTCTCCTTCCATTTCTACGCCGACGACATTCAAATCTATCTTCCACTGCACCTGACCGGAAACCACACTCCGTCATTCACAAAGCTTTTAGACTGTCTAAATGACGTGAAGTCATGGCTCGCACAGAATTTCTTACATCTTAATGACGCCAAGACTGATTTTATTTTGTTTGGCACTCCACTCATGCTTAGTTCCTTCCCAGACTGCAACACCTCTATTCCCTCCCCCAAGTCCTGAGTGAAAAGCCTTTGAGTTTTGTTGCACAGTGGCCTCAAGTTCGAAAAACAGATCAGTGCCATCGTCAGAACCAGCTTCTTCCAACTCCGTCTCCTCTCAAAGGTCAAACCTTTCCTTAACCGGGGGGACCTGGAGACGGCTGTCCATGCCTTCATTAGTGCCTGGCTGGACTACTGTAACGGCCTTTTCGTTGGTCTGAACCAGGCTTCCATCGCCGCCTGCAACTCGTCCAGAACGCTGCTGCTCGTTTTCTGGTGGGCGCGTCCAGGCGGGAACATATAACCCCCGTCCTGTCTTCCCTGCACTGGCTCCCCGTCCGCTTCCGAATTGATTTTAAATTACTTTTATCTGTTTTCAAAGCCCTCAACGGCCTGGCCCCCCCTTATCTGGCTGACCTGCTAGTCCGCCGGGACCCCAGCAGGGCCCTTCGTTCCGCTGGCCAACTTCTCTTAGAAGTCCCAAGAACTAAATTAAAACAGTGGGGCGACCGCTCGTTCTCGGCTGCTGGCCCGAGATTATGGAACTCGCTGCCTCCCGACATTCGTCTCACGACTGAGCTGGGATCCTTTAAATCGAGGCTAAAGACCTATTTTTTTCGTCTAGCTTTTAATAATTTTAATTCTAACTAGTTTATTTACTAAAGATTTTACTCTCTTTTAGGTACACCCTGCGCTCCCCCGAGTAGCCTGTTCTGATTCTCTGTTGGTTGTTTTCATAGCTCTTGATCTTCTTTGTTCTTAATTTTTCCCAGTATTTAACTTTGCATTTTTATGATGTTTTACATCGTCTCTTTTTCTGTGTCCAATGGGTACTGTAAAGGGCTATAGAAATAAATAAACTTAAACTTACATCACATCTCCTGCGAGCACGCCGATGCACGTTCACGAAACTACGGAGGCCTCAGCAGACGAGATCTCACGTTCTCTTTCTCTTTCTTTCTTTGTCTTAAATCAATATCAACCCCTCTTGGACCCTCTTGTGTTTGTCCCGGTTTGTCTGCAGCTCTGTCGCTCTTAGCACAATGTAAACAGAGAATTTCTTCTTCTATGCTTGTATTATCGGCAGAGCAGGCTCTGAACGCCGAGGCTTCGGTAGTTTCATGACTGCGCATATGTGTGCTTCGCAAAAGTACGATGTTCTACTGTTTGGTCTCTAAAAATCTCTCTAAATGATGGTTTCCAGTAAATTCTGGACGCTACCCACTCAGGACGCTTGGACATTGGACGAGCAGTATGAGATATTAAAAAAGTGCTGCAGAGTCTCTCACCATGAGGGGAAGTGGAAGATAAAGTTACATCATTCTGGGTGGAATGTTCCTTAAACATCTCCCTCACATTTATCCACTGAACCATAAACATGAAAATATTGTGCCAGGACCTTGAAAATAAACGGTAAATGAACTGTACTTATATAGCGCTTTTCCAGTCGTACTGACCATTCAAAGCGCTTCACACTACATATCACATTCAAACCCCGATGGGCACATCAGGAGGCAACGTGGGGTTCAGTGTCTTGCCCAATGACACTTCGGCATGTAGTCTGGGGAAGCCTGGAATCGATCCCTCGACCCTCCTGTTGAAAGACGACTGCTCTTCCACCTGAGCTACAGCCGCCCATACAAATAACCATTTTCATAATAAAAGTGGGTTTGATATAGATTTTTGGCCGATACTAATTTACCAACGATACATCCATCCATATCGTTACACTGATATCGTTACACTGATGTGGTTACACTGATGTGGTTACACTGATGTCGTTACACTGATATGGTTACACTGATATGGTTACACTGATATGGTTACACTGATGCCGTTACACTGATGTCGTTACACTGATGTCGTTACACTGATGTCGTCACACTGATGTCGTCACACTGATGTCGTCACACTGATGTCGTCACACTGATGCGTTACACTGATGTCGTTACACTGATGTCGTTACACTGATGTCGTTACACTGATGTCGTCACACTGATGTCGTTACACTGATGTCGTCACACTGATGTCGTTACACTGATGTCGTCACACTGATGTCGTTACACTGATGTGGTTACACTGATGTCGTCGCACTGATGTCGTCGCACTGATGTCGTCGCACTGATGTCGTCGCACTGATGTCGTCGCACTGATGTCGTCGCACCGATGTCGTCACACCGATGTCGTCACACCGATGTCGTCACACCGATGTCGTTACACCGATGTCGTTACACCGATGTCGTTACACTTACACTGCTGTCGTTACACTGCTGTCGTTACACTGATGTCGTTACACTGATGTCGTTACACTTACACTGCTGTCGTTACACTGCTGTCGTTACACCGATATGGTTACACCGATATGGTTACACTGATGTCGTTACACTGACACTGCTGTCGTTACACTGCTGTCGTTACACTGCTGTCGTTACACCGATATGGTTACACCGATATGGTTACACTGATGTCGTTACACTGATATGGTTACACTGATGTCGTTACACTGATGTCGTTACACTGATGTCGTTACACTGATGTCGTTACACTGATGTCGTTACACTGATGTCGTTACACTGATGTCGTTACACTGATGTCGTTACACTGATGTCGTTACACTGATGTCGTTACACTGATGTCGTTACACTGATATGGTTACACTGATATGGTTACACTGATATGGTTACACTGATATGGTTACACTGATATGGTTACACTGATATGGTTACACTGATGTCGTTACACTGATGTCGTTACACTGATGTCGTTACACTGATGTCGTTACACTGATGTCGTTACACTGATATGGTTACACTGATGTCGTTACACTGATACCGTTACACTGATATCGTTACACTGATATGGTCACACTGATGTCGTTACACTGATGTCGTTACACTGATATGGTTACACTGATATGGTTACACTGATGTCGTTACACTGATGTCGTTACACTGATGTCGTTACACTGATGTCGTTACACTGATGTCGTTACACTGATGTGGTTACACTGATATGGTCACACTGATATGGTCACACTGATATGGTTACACTGATGTCGTTACACTGATGTCGTTACACTGATATGGTCACACTGATGTGGTCACACTGATATGGTTACACTGATATGGTTACACTGATATGGTTACACTGATGTCGTTACACTGATGTGGTCACACTGATGTGGTCACACTGATATGGTTACACTGATATGGTTACACTGATATGGTTACACTGATGTCGTTACACTGATGTGGTCACACTGATGTGGTCACACTGATGTGGTCACACTGATATGGTTACACTGATATCGATACACTGATGTCGTTACACTGATGCCGTTACACTGATATGGTCACACTGATGTCGTTACACTGATGTCGTCACACTGATGTCGTTACACTGATGTCGTTACACTGATGTCGTTACACTGATGTCGTTACACTGATGTCGTTACACTGATGTCGTTACACTGATATGGTTCCACCCCAGCAGCGTGAGCGTGGAGCCACTGACCGTTTGAGGGAGGACGAGAGCTGCCAGATGTGGTCTGGATCCATCCCAGCTGGGTCTCTCTGCAAGGCCACCAGGAAGATGTTCTTCTCCTTGTAGGACGTGTAGAGGGTGAGGATCCCCATCATGATGAAGTACGTGAGGAAGAGGAGTTAGGGAACACAGCGACCAACCAGTTTCAGCTCCGCTCTTCCAGCTGCTCCTGGTCTGTTCTCAGTTTAAACTGGTTTATTCAGTTACATCATCGCTTTACTACAATTACCACCATGCAGCGACGTCCCAGACCAGGTGAAACCAGACCAGGTGGTCCTGAAGGATATGAGATGACGCAGCAGGCGAGGACTGGTCTAGACTCGGGGAAGGGGTGCAGGTAGTCCCAGACCAGCGCCAACATGGCAAACAGACAAGAGACCGTGCAGATCAGCAGACGGCCGTCCACCAGCTGGAAGTTCTCCACGTAGCCGTACTTCTCCAGCAGCACCTGAAGGGGGCGGAGCAGCTCCGTTAGAAGCAGGTAACGACACACTAAAGGCCATTTATGACGACGCAGGTGACGGACACGTTCCTCCGTCGTCTGCGTCGGTTACGCATGAAATTTGGTGCGTTTTTTAGGGGCTTGTTGGTTTGTCACTCGACACAGAAGACGGAGCGATACCAGCGGAAACCGCGGGGTCGGTGTGGAGCTGATACGCAGAAACAAACCAGAGAAGAAGAACAAGAACCGGACGAAAAAAAAAACCAAAACTACCGATGTCAAACAGCCCTGAGAAAGAAGACGCCAAACAGAGCATCTGTACATGGATGAGCTTTGGAGAAGGGGCGGTGGAGTCAGGGTTCCCACTCTTTTCTAGAAGTTATTTTCCAGGACTTTTCCAGGACATTTTCAGGACTTTTCCAGGACATTTTCAGGACTTTTCCAGGACATTTTCAGGACTTTTCCAGGACATTTTCAGGACTTGTCCAGCTGCTACAGTATGAGTGAAGTTATCACAACATGGACTAATAACTTCCACCACAAGCCTTTAGAGAAGCATTCTACAAATCTACATTTTTTACAGTGATGAAGTAAAGACGAAGAAAAGAGGAAGCAGCGACAAAGCTGCGACAAAACAGGTGAAGCCGAGATAAAGCTGCGACAAAACAGAGGTGAAGATAAAGCTGCGACAAAACAGAGGTGAAGCCGAGATAAAGCTGCGACAAAACAGAGGTGAAGCCGAGATAAAGCTGCGACAAAACAGAGGTGAAGCCGAGATAAAGCTGCGACAAAACAGAGGTGAAGATAAAGCTGCGACAAAACAGAGGTGAAGCCGAGATAAAGCTGCGACAAAACAGAGGTGAAGCCGAGATAAAGCTGCGACAAAACAGAGGTGAAGCCGAAATAAAGCTGCGACAAAACAGAGGTGAAGCAGAGATAAAGCTGCGACAAAACAGAGGTGAAGCCGAAATAAAGCTGCGACAAAACAGAGGTGAAGCCGAGATAAAGCTGCGACAAAACAGAGGTGAAGCCGAGATAAAGCTGCGACAAAACAGAGGTGAAGCCGAGATAAAGCTGCGACAAAACAGAGGTGAAGCCGAGACAAAGCTGCGACAAAACAGAGGTGAAGCCGAAATAAAGCTGCGACAAAACAGAGGTGAAGCCGAAATAAAGCTGCGACAAAACAGAGGTGAAGATAAAGCTGCGACAAAACAGAGGTGAAGCCGAGATAAAGCTGCGACAAAACAGAGGTGAAGCCGAAATAAAGCTGCGACAAAACAGAGGTGAAGCCGAGACAAAGCTGCGACAAAACAGAGGTGAAGCCGAGACAAAGCTGCGACAAAACAGAGGTGAAGCCGAAATAAAGCTGCGACAAAACAGAGGTGAAGATAAAGCTGCGACAAAACAGAGGAAAAAAAATGAAGATAAAGCTGCGACAAAACAGAGGTGAAGCCGAGACAAAGCTGCGACAAAACAGAGGTGAAGCCGAAATAAAGCTGCGACAAAACAGAGGTGAAGATAAAGCTGCGACAAAACAGAGATGAAGCCGAGATAAAGCTGCGACAAAACAGAGGTGAAGCCGAAATAAAGCTGCGACAAAACAGAGGTGAAGCCGAAATAAAGCTGCGACAAAAAAACAGAGGTGAAGCCGAGATAAAGCTGCGACAAAACAGAGGTGAAGCCGAGACAAAGCTGCGACAAAACAGAGGTGAAGCCGAGATAAAAAGCTGCGACAAAACAGAGGTGAAGCCGATAAAGCTGCGACAAAACAGAGGTGAAGCCGAGACAAAGCTGCGACAAAACAGAGGTGAAGCCGAGATAAAGCTGCGACAAAACAGAGGTGAAGCCGAGATAAAGCTGCGACAAAACAGAGGTGAAGCAGAGATAAAGCTGCGACAAAAAAAAAAAAAAAAAAAAAAAACAGAGGTGAAGCCGAGATAAAGCTGCGACAAAACAGAGGTGAAGCCTGAGATAAAGCTGCGACAAAACAGAGGTGAAGCCGAGACAAAAAAAAAAAAAATAAAAAGAAAAAAAAAAGGAGAAAAAAAGCTGCGACAAAACAGAGATGAAGCAAAAAAAAAAAAGAAAGAAAAAAAAAAAAAGAAAAAAAAATGGAAAAAAAAGGGAGAGAAAGAAAAGAAAAAAAAAAGGACAAGAAATAAAAGAAAAGGGGAGAAAAGGGAAAGGGAGAACGAGAAAAGCTGCGAAAAACAGAGGTGAAGCCGAGACAAAGCTGCGACAAAACAGAGGTGAAGCAGAACAATGCGACAAAACAGAGATGAAGCCGAGATAAAGCTGCGACAAAACAGAGGTGAAGCGAGATAAAGCTGCGACAAAAAGAGGTGAAGCCGAGACAAAGCTGGACAAAAAGAGGTGAAGAGAGATAAAGCTGGAAAAAAGAGGTGAAGCGAAGGTCAAGCTGGACAAAGAGAGATGAAGCGAGATAAGTGGGAGAGTGAAGCATTGGTAAAAAAAAGTGAGCGAGATAAGCTGCGCTGTAAAAGAGGTGAAGCGAGATGGCTGCGATAAAAGAGATGAAGCGAGATAAGCTGCGACAAAAAGAGGTGAAGCGAGATAAGCTGATTAAAAAGGGTGGAAATAAGCTGGAAAAAGGTGGGAGAAAAAGCTGGACAAAAAGAGGTGAAGCGAGATAAGCTAGAAAAAAGATTGAGCGATAAGCTGGACAAAAAGGTGAAGCGAGAAAGCTGGACAAAAAGATGTGGGAGTAAGGCCGAGAAAAAGTATGGGATGATGAAGTGAAGTGGAGAAGAAAGAGTGGATCAACCTGGCCGAAATGTAAGAAGAAGGCGGCGCTAGAGAAATGGGTAAAGTGGTGAAGAGCGCGGAAGAAAAATCCTTTCCCAGGACATTTTACCATCTTATTTTCCAGGGTTTTCCGGGACGTGTGGGAACCCTGGTGAGTTTGTCCGAAAAATACACTCACATACACACTGGCCGGCCAAAAAAAAAACTCTCCACCCTGATGATGTAACTAAGCAAACAGGTCGGAGCCTCCTATTGGATAATTACATGATGGGCGATTATCTTTCAGCTGCAACAAGTTATTTCACCCCAACTGGTGCAATGAGTTGCTTCTCATTTCCTAAACAACCATGTGGAAAGACACATCCGTGGTCGTGGAAAAGATGTTAGTCTGTCTGAGAAGGGTCAGATCATTGGCATGAAGAGGTGAAAACATGTAAGGAGATGCAGAAACTACTAAAACTGGGTTCAGAACAGTCCAACGCATTCTGAAAAACTGGAAGGATGGTGGACCATCGTCTTCCAGGAAGAAATGTGGCCGGAAAGGCAGATGAAGTGATGCAGCATCATGCTAGTGCTACTGTATGAGCCTGTGGGGGCAGTGTGATGATCTGGGGTTGCTGCAGTTGCTCAGGTCCAGGTTCAGCAACAGTATGAGCTCAGATAATGAGGTCAGCTGATACCTGAATATACTGAATGAGCAGGTTATTCCATCAATGGATGTTTCTTTCCTGATGGCACGGCCATATTCCAAGATGACAATGCCAGAATTTATCGGGCTCAGATTGTGAAAGATGGTTCAGGGATCATCAGACATCATTTTCACACATGGATTGGCCCCCACAGAGTCAGACCTGAACCCCATTGAGAATCTTTGGGATGTGCTGTGGTCAGACTCTACAATCATCATCAAGATCTTGGTGAAAAATTGATGCAACAGGATGCAAATAAATCTGGTGACATTGCAGAAGCTTCTGGAAACACAGCAAATGCTGCCGCAATCAAAGCTAAAGGCTCCAACCAAATGTGAAAGGTTTCACCTTTTTTTGTTGGAGACTTTTTTTTACCGACAGCAAGCGGCGTAAACTGACATCAAAACAGGGGGAATTAAATATGTATTCAGAGCTGCCACCTCAGTTATGGACACAGAATTTAACTACTGGATAAAGTCTGGAACCACAAGAACAGAATAAAAGTTAGTAAACTTTGCTTCCTGATTTCAACTTTAACCGAGTTAACGAGCAGGTTACAGGGTCACAAAATGAGTTTCCTCATATTTAAACATCAATATTCAGCTGGATCAGTCTGGAAACATCAAACCTTCTTTGCTGCATCATCCAGGGAGTTCTTCACCGCAGCTCCGTCCCATTTATCGATCTTCACCGGCTTCTCGTCAATTCTCCACTGAAACAACACAAACACCCGTCAGCATCAACACGTCACCCATGAGGATCCATGAGGATCCATGCACCTCCCGCCGAGGTCCGCGCTTCAACCGAAGAGGTTCCCGCTTCAACCGCCGAGGTTCCCGCTTACCCCGGCTTTACCCCGGCTTTACACCTGGTCCGTGACGCGAGCGCAGCGCAGCGGCGCGCCCTGCGCACCGGATCGCGCACATGTACTCAATGGTGTGAAACATATTGCTCACGCTGCGGCGCGTGAGCGGTCCGTCGTCGCTCCGGCATGCCGCGCCGCTGCGCTACAGATACGCACCAGCTCTATTTTTGACGCTCCACGCACCGACACCGCGTCAATATCAGTAGTTCAGATCGAACCAGACAGGAAGTCAGACACAGGTTCAGCGTAAAATATCCGGTAACTTCCTAAACAAAAGCCACCGTGCAGCTTTTAAACTGCATTTGCTTTGCAAGTTTATTTCCAGTGTGCGCCCCAAAGTTTCCTCCTGCACTCCTGAAAGTCTAAGTGGGGGGGGCGCTGTGCTCCAGGTGAAAACAGGAGCCCTGAAACGTAAATCTAACTTGGCGTCACCTGAAAGGGAACTGGTCTGGAGTCAGTGTCGTTAACCCAAATCCTCCGGATCCTCAGGTAGCGCTGGTGCTGGTGACGTCACCAAGCAGCCCAAAGAGAAGTCTGGGGCAAACTGGCTTTATGCAGGGCTTGATCCTAACGGTGGACACGAGCTGCTCCGTTTAATGTTGCTGTGTTTATATGTACGCACACATTTATTTTCTATCGATACGGTGCGTTCACTGCCTGCAGGATTGCGCGGCGTTCAGGGTTCCACAAACCTCTGCCTTCCTGTCTGGTTCCAGCAGCTTCCTCCATCCTGCACTGCATCTCCAAGGACCTGGTCCAGGCCTGCGGGGGGGTTTTCCAGGCCCCTCTCTCAGGGGAGGGCTACCTCATCAGGAGTGATCCTTCTCCTGGACGTCGCCTCGTCCTGAACGACCTTAAACCTGATTCAGCATCACTTTGCTGTTCTGCAGGGTTCAGGATGCTGCAAACACGTCACCAGCTCACGAGACAAGCTGCACCTGCCAAACTACCGCCGATCACCTGCATCGATGATGACTTCAACACCAGCAGAATCCGGTTTGAGCGTTTACGGTTTTAACATGTGAGTAAATGTAACTTTCTGATTTTCTGAATGGAGTTTGGTTGGGCCGCGTGTAACAGCTGGAGGACGGAAACCAGGAGGAAATCTGCAGCTTCATCCACACAGCGGTGATAAAAACACACGCGCACCTGTAAATAACTCACACGCACACACCTGCGTGCGTGAATGACGTAAATAAGTCTTATTTTAACTTCCATTTTAACTCGCGGTTGCTGTAACGTCGCCTGTTGGAGTTAGCTTAGCCGCTAACGGAAGCAGCTGCGATGGCGGTGCGGCGTCCGCGCGGACAGCTGCGGCTCGTGCGCCTGCAGACTGACCTCGGGGAGGATTTAAAAACGACATTCCGTTTAACACCGACTCGAAGCAGAAAACTTTCATTCTTACTTTCTCCAACAAGCCGCTCTTCCCATTCCGCGCCGATGCCATCTTCTGTTCCGCTACAAAGATGGCCGCTGTGACCTGGAACAATCTGATTGGCTGCCACCGACACTTAAAACGTCAACGTCTGGCGTCGTTCGAGCGCGTGGCCGCGGACGCACCGTGCACGCACTAGAAAATAAAATCGGAGAAATTTTAAATCAAATAAAGGAATAAAGGCTAAATGAATAAACAAACAAACAAACAAATAAATAATTGTTTTAATAAAAAAAAACTGATAACAATTATGATTAATTAGAAAATTTGAAAACACATCTAGGTTGGAGACATGTCTATAGTTCATCTTTTTGTTTTTTCCACAAGTTTTATTAACATTTGTCAAAAGACCAATTCACATATGAAAATATATAACATATATGTGACAAATGACTAACAAAGTTGATAAAATCACAAATCCAGCCTCATCCAGGACAATAAAATAAAGCAAACAGGAAAATAAACAAACAAATGAAACACAGGGATCTGCTTTGTATTAACGTTAAACAGGTGAAGTAATTTGATTTTTTTGGTTAATTTATTGTTTTTCTTCTTCAAGTTCTCAGTGAAAAAGGGGGTACGTTCTTTTGCCAAATCATTTTATGTATGTAATATTTTGCTAAAATTCTAATTAAATTGATTCTATATTTTTCATCGGCTGAAAGATTTGGATCAGTGACAATAAGAAGTATTTCAAATTTGTTCAGTAAAATGTCTTTTCTTATCTTTTGGGGATTAAATCTTTGTAAGTGAAACTGAAAAGAAGTTCGGAAACACGCTTCGGTAGCTTCTCCTTTACAGAATGTGCAGGTGTTAGATATGACAGGAAAAAGTACAGATGTGAGCTTTACAATATCTGCACGATTTTAAAACAACATTCTTTGATTCTGTGTACAGTTATGTACTGATGAGGTCGTAGGAAGATCAAGTTCCAGAGTTTTCTGTCCAGAAATGTCCATCGGTGTTTGCAGTGACAGGATCGCGCATGTTTCTAATAAAAGCACTGTTACAAACAGAATAGCAGAAAGAGTTGGAGATCTGGATGTTACAGACACAGAAACATCTGATTGTGTTTAAAGATAAGATTCCAACATAATAAAGTTTGTTTATGAAGGCTGGTTAGTTTCAGAGGGACGTAGTAATAGAAAGTTAGAGCACGGAGAGTATTACATAAATTACTTGGGATAATATTCCACATGGTATTTGGACATTTCAGGAATCTTTTAATCCAGCTGATTTTCATAATTTGGTTAAATGAAGTGAACGTCGGCACATGAAGATCTCCTTCAGCTACGAGGTTTGAGAGAACGGATCTTTTAACCTCATCAGTTTATTCTTCCACATAAATCTGAACAGATCTTATGGAGATGGTATTTCATCGCTGCTCTTCACATCCCTCCTGCTCTGCGTAACAAAACTCCTCCATACACGGAAAATCTCTGGCAGAGCAGCCATTAAAGGACCATTCCACCCACAGAATGATGTAACTTTATCTTCCACCCCCCTCATGGTGAGAAAGACTCTGCTGCACTTTTCAATATCTCAAATGCAGCCGGTGATCAGGAAGGCTTCTCGTTTCCCCCCAACTTTCATATAATGGAGTTCACCGGGGTCCGAGCCAAAAAGGTCCATAAAAGTCCACAAAAACGTGTCAATATTCCTCCATACTGCTCGTCCAATGTAGTCCAAGTGTCCTGAGTGGGTAGCGTCCAGAATTTACTGGAAACGACGTCATTTAGTATATTTTTAGAGACTAAAAAGGAGTATTGTTTACATCCATGAAGCACGCACATGCACGGTCACGAAACTACGGAAGCCTCGGCGTTCAGCGCCTACTCTGCCGATAATACAAGCGTAGAAGAAGAAATTTGCTGTTTACATTGTGCTAAGAGCGACAGAGCTGCAGACAAACCGGGACAAACACAAAAGGAAACATAGTTTCGTGAATGCGCATTGGCGTGCTTGCTGGGCATGCGATGTAGTACTGATGTAGTACAGTTTAGTACAGAACTAGAGAGACCCCCCCCACTTCTCCAGTCGTTGGAGTAATATGATGTGGTCAACCGTATCAAATGCAGCGCTGAGATCCAGTAAAACCAACACTGACATTTTTCCAGTGTCAGTATTCAGACATATGTCATTCATGACTTTGGTCAGAGCAGTCTCGGTGCTGTGGTGCTGTCTAAACCCTGACTGGAAGACATCATAACGGTTGTTTTCTCTTAAAAAGTCATTTAGCTGGTGAAAGGCTGCTTTTTCAATGATCTTACTTAAAAATGAAAGATTGGAGATCGGCCTGTAGCTGCTTATGTGTCTTGTCTAGATTCTCCTTTTTTAGCAGAGGTTTGATCACAGCTGTTTTCAGTGACTCTGGGAAAACACCTGACGTTAGAGAGGAGTTCACAATCTGAAGCAGATCTGACTCCAAGGTCTTTGAGACCTTTTTTAAAAAACCAGTGGGCAGGATGTCCAAACAGCAAGAGGAGGAGTTCAGTTGATGCAAGATGTCCTCCAGTTCTTTGCTAGTAATGGGATAAAACTGTGTCATGGTGTTTAGACTTGGTGGACACGATACAAGACCTGACCCTGCTGTTGTTGAACCAACAGCTTGTCTAATAATTTGGATTTTGTCTGTGAAAAATTTGGCAAAGTCATTGCAGGCTTTGGTGGAATAAAATTCAGGTGCTACTGACACAGG
Source organism: Atherinomorus stipes (assembly GCA_023101725.1). Taxonomy (NCBI): domain Eukaryota; kingdom Metazoa; phylum Chordata; class Actinopteri; order Atheriniformes; family Atherinidae; genus Atherinomorus; species Atherinomorus stipes. The sequence goes on from JALJCO010009911.1 coordinate 47,965, forward strand.
AGGGTTTGTTAGCCTGTCGACTGTAGCAAATAAGGCCCGAGCATTATGACCATTTTTAGTGATGATGTCAGAAAAATACGAATTCCTGCATTCCTCAGCTGTAAATTATAAAAGTGAAGTTTCTCTTTATAGATGTCATAATGAACCTGTAGTTTTGTTTTTCTCCATCTGCGCTCAGCTTTCCCACACTCTCTCTTTCCAGTTTTCACCAGTGTGGAATTTCTCCATGGAGACTTTTTCCTTCCAGAGATCACCTTCACCTTAATAGGAGCAATAGAATCCATGACACTCAGCATGTTGTGGCCAAATTATTTTATGAATGGGTTGTACACACGGGTTATGGTAGTGGAGGTCTGGGCACGCCCTCCTGGTCATGAAATGACGTCACAACCGGTAATAGGGGGGTTGGTTTTTTGGCTTCTTTTGTTTGATTGTAAATGTCGGGTGGAGAGCAGGTGAAAAGATATAGTTTTTTGACCACTTCTGACCTACATTAAGTATAATTTCGTTTAGTTTCGTTAAGTTTGGAATTTATGTGACATTTGGAATCATTTTGTGTTCGTGGTTTTGGAGGAAATAAACGGAATATACTTATATAAAACTAAGGAGTCGGAAGTGCGTCTGTTACAGCCACCTGTTGACGCTGCATGGCCTGAACTTTTAAAACTTGAAAGGCCGCGACATTAAGTCAAAAAACTATACGGATCGATATGGATTATAACGTGGATTTTGGATGGAACGTGGACTGTGGATTGATGGATTTTATCAAGTGGATTTGGAAACAGCGCCAAAGTTTGTGAGTAAATGCGGCGCTTTTGTTTGATGAGCTGGATCCGTCGGCTTGGACATTAACTCATCAAGCAAAAGATAAAGGAACTACGATGTGAAATGTGTTGGGTTGGACCATTATTTGTTGGACCTTTTGGGACGAAACCTGCACTCAGAATGTCGCATTTATCCGGATTTGACAATGAGCGAGAACTTTTCAGTTTGATTAAAACTCGCAGAGGGAAACTCAGCGTCCTCACAAGAAAAAGAAATTAAATTAACTCTCTGATTGACGCAGGGGAACCGAAAAACCCTGATAAATGAGCACGTAAATACGGTGGCGCTGAACTGCCACAGCGATGAAATAAATGTTGGAGCCATATCTCGTTATAACGAGAAAAAATCTCGTTATAACGAGAATCTTTCTCGTTATAACGACTTAGATAAAGTTGGAAAGATATTGACAGATTCGGACTTCGGGGATCAATAACTCTGAGACGAAACGTTTTTGAAACACAAATGACACTCTTTCCCGTCATATATAGCACAGACTACTAGCTACAAGAATTAAAAAACTTTATTTTTTTAGAAAAACCGAGCTGGATGAATAACATTGATCTCTATGAGCAGGTAGCGGAGCGAGTGGTTAGGGACCGTCTGCAAATGGCAATACAGGAGCAAGACGCTGCGAACATAAATCAATAACCCCACTGTCATACAGAACAGAGACTCCGAAATCACCACACACACCCATGGGGCTCCAGGTGGTCATACTACAACTCTTCCTCTCATAAAATATGCTTAGCCTAAATGTATTTTGGGGGATTTTTAAAAAAGCCAAATAAGTCATATAATTGGCAATAATTATATCATATGTTGTAGTACCACTAAAGTCACGTTACACATAAACCATCTCCTTTTTTCCCATGCTACTCGTCTTATTAGATAAAAATATGCTAACATTTAAATTTGGGGGATTTCTTATCAATAAACAAGTCATAAAATTAGCAATAACTCATTTATTAGGCTACAAATTGTAGTACCACCATATTTTCAGAACAAATATGGTGGTTTCAAAACCAAAGTCTTTCTCAAACCCTGCCTTTTCTCATCCGCCCTTCATCCGCAGATGAGAAATGTGCCTTTTGATAATCCATTAATCATTAATACCTTACAATATTCATCAATAACTCCACTATTGATTGAAATAGCAAGACACTAATGATTAACAATAATAAGATAAATGTAAAAAATAAATAAAGGTGCATTTTTCCAAAACAGCTGTTGTAGTATGATCATCAGGAGTCCCTGAGGTGCGTGGTGATTTTACAGTGTCTACACTGTATAACAGTGGAGTTACTGATTGAAATAGCAAGATACTGTATCAATGATTAATAACAAAAACAAGTAAAAAACAAATGAAGGTGTATTTTTTCCAAAAACAGCTGTTGTAGTGTAATCAGCGGGAGTTCCTTGGGCGTGTGTGGTGATTTGGGAATGTCTGCACTGTAGAACAGTAGCTAGTTATTGATTGATCAAAATATCAATAGTTAATAACAATAGAAAATTTTTTAAAAAATGAAATTGCATTTCTCCAAAACAGCTGTTGTAGTATGACCATCTGGAGCCCCTAGGTGTGTGTGGTGATTTCGGAGTCTCTGTTCTGTATGACAGTGGGGTTATTGATTTTTATTTGCAGCGTCTTGCTCCTGTATTGCCATTTGCAGACGGTCCCTAACCACTCGCTCCGCTACCTGCTCATAGAGATAAATGTTATTCATCCAGCTCGGTTTTTCTCAAAAAATAATGTTTTTTAATTGTTGTAGCTAGTAGTCTGCGCTATTATGACGTGAAAGAGTGTCATTTGTGTTTCAAAAACGTTTTGTCTCAGAGTTATTGATCCCCGAAGTCCGAATCTGTCCATATCTTTCCAACTTTATCTAAGTCGTTATAACGAGATACGTTTTTCGTTATGATGAGAAAGATTCTCGTTATAACGAGATATGGCAACAACGTTTATTTCATCGCTGTGGCAGTTCAGCGCCACCGTACTTTGACAAGTATTTGGGGGAATTTATGTCCTTGCAAAGTTCTGTACAGAGTTTGTTAAATGATGATGAAAAGACTGATCACAGTGACTGGTATGAACCTAAACTGCTTAGCTTTAAAGAGTTTTTGCTTGAAATCGAAACTTGGATGAATAAAAATGAAACTGAGGGTGCACATAACGAAAAACATAAATCCGTGGCAAATGCCTCACTCTCTCGGATGATAAAGCAAAAACGGTGCCCGGTGGCATTGGGCCGCAAGACAGTATTTCGCAGGCAGCGGAAAAAAGCCGTCCTGATAAACTCTCCAAACCACTTGGTATGATCTCCTTAAGACATCCAGCAAAGCAAGTAAAGCGTCTAGTCAAAGGAGTAAAAATTCTGCGTCTATAGCGCATATACAGGCTGAGTTGGAGCGTGCGGCACGCGCTGCAGGGAAAACATGCGCTTGACCTGGAAGAAGTTAGACTGAAAGCAAAGAAGGAAAGTCTGACTTTAAAGACTAATTTGGCTATAGCAGACGCTAAAGTGAAAGTTTATTCCTCATTACAAAGCCATGCTTCTGCATATGAACCCGGATCCGAAAGCGCGGCTACATCCTCCGATACGTCTACCGAGTTTATACCTCCTGCAACGGGTCAAAAGACAACAAAAACGCAGAAGATTAACCCCACCCTATTAGCTTTATCATTACCTTCAAGTTCACGTCCTACTGCTGAAACAGAGAGTAAAGCAGAAGGAACTAACACCAGTGCCCTTACAGGGGTGAATGAAATCACTGCAATGTTGGTAAAACAACAGAGATCGTCTGTTCTACCACCTATAGAAATCCCTGTTTTTGATGGTAACCCTTTGCAGCTCAGAGCTTTTATCAAGGCTTTTGAACAAGGCATTGAAGCAAAAACAGATAACAGGCAGGATAGACTTTATTATTTGGAGCAATATACAACCGATCAGCCTAGAAACTTGGTGCGAAGTTGCACGCACATGAATCCACAAACTGCATATGGAGAAGCAAAGAAGCAGCTCGAATGGAATTTTGGGAACAGAATGAAAACAACATCCACATTCATGGATAAGGCATTGAACTGGCCTGTCTTGAAGTCTGACGATGTTCCGGCTTTGCGATCTTACATATTCTTTTTAAGAAGCTGCTTTAACACAATTGATGAAGCTGGTTTCATTGATGAACTGGAAAATACAACCAACATGAGAATACTTGTCTCCAAATTGCCCTTTAGGCTTCGTGATGGATGGCGAATGGTTGTCTGTGACATTAGTGAAAGCCAGAACCGCAGAGCCAGATTTATAGACCTCCTTGTCTTTCTCGAAAGACATATGAGGGCGGCGCTAGATCCTGTCTTTGGTGAGAATCAAACATCAAAGGAAAAGGCAGCCCCAAAGCCAGCCAAATCAATTCAAAAGACAAAGAGCAGTAGCTTTGCTACTTCTGTGGCTGTGGTGTCAGAACCAGAACAAGCCAGTGGCAGACAGAGGTTGGATGAAAAAGCAGTTCTAACCCAATGCTTGTTTTGTAATCGAACCCACTCCTTGGACAAATGTGAATCATTTAAACAGAAATCTCATAATGAAAAGGTGGAATTTCTTAAGAGCAAAGGTGTCTGCTTTGGCTGTTTGAAAAAAGGGCACATGAGTAGAAACTGCCCAAAACGTATGACATGTCGTATCTGCAATAAAACACACCCCACTGTACTGCATATAGAACCAAAAGAAGAACCGAAACAGTCTCAAACACCTATAACTGAGGAAAGATCTGAGTTAAACGCTCTTGTGTCTATGGATCTGGAGTGTCATACTGGGGCCGGGTCAAGGGAATGTGTACTGTCTGTAGTTCCGGTTAAAGTGAAGTTGAAGAATGGAACCAAAGTTGTCCAAACATGCTTTCCTCGACCCAGGTAGCTCTGCGACTTTTTGCACAGAGGCATTGATGATGCAGCTAAATGCAACTGGAAGGAAGATGGAAATACTGCTGAAGACTATGGGCCAGGAAACTCCTGTAAGCAGTTATAAGCTGTCTGGTTTTGAGGTGACTGCTTTAAATGGAGATGAGTACTTGAGGTTGCCTGACGTGTATGCACAAAAATCCATCCCTGTAACAGAAGAAAATATTCCTAAACAGGAAGATCTAAGAAAGTGGCCTTACAGCAGCTCCTCCTCTGTTTGGCCTTCCTTCTGAGATAAAACTTGGTGTATCTCATTGTTGACATTCCGCACAGAGAGATGACGGAGGCAATGAAATATGTTGGAAGTGAGCAGCTTTACTCCAGATCTGTTAAGATTGAGGCCATTAGCCCTAAAAAGATGTCTCCGTTCCCCAAAATAGGAAAGTTGTTAATAAAATGCAGATTGTTATTAGCACACGCTGATAGGAGCCAGTCATTCAGCGCCAGCAGCCTGCTGAATCTTAAATCCCCTCCTCTGATGGTTGGTACAGGTCCGCTGATGAAAACTGCTGCATCCAGAGATCTCACTGTTTTTATCAGTTCAGTGAAGTCCCGATTCAGAGCCTCAGATTGCTGCTTGGACACATCATTCGAGCCTGTGTGTAGAACGATGTTTCTCACAGTTGGGTATTCAGCCAGAGTTTTCAGAAATCTCTCCCTGTATGTCACCGACCACATCCTTAGGAAAGCAGAGCACTTTGGTGTTCTTTCCACACAGCCACTGAACGTCCTTCACAGTGGAATCACCTATAATCAGAGTTTCAGGCCCAGTCTTTAGCTTCCTCAGCTTTGTCTTCGGCCTCTTACTCTCTGATAGGTGATCGGTCTTCACCCTGCTGCCGTGGGATGGATGGTCGTCAGGTAGAGATCCACGGTCCTCTGACAGTGCAGCAGAGGACCCTGGAAGCCACCAGACTGGATCTGGACTTAATCTGGTCTTAGGAAGCCACCAGACTGGATCTGGACTTAATCTGGTCTTAGGAAGCCACCAGACTGGATCTGGACTTAATCTGGTCTTAGGAAGCCACCAGACTGGATCTGGACTTAATCTGGTCTTAGGAAACCACCAGACTGGATCTGGACTTGACCCGGTCCAAGGAAACAACCAGACTGGATATGGACTTAATCTGGTCTTAGGAAGCCACCAGACTGGATCTGGACCACAGGGTCAGCACCGGGACTACCGAGTCAGGACCAGGACCGGGACTTTTGGGCAAGGACCAGGACCACGAGACCAGGAATGGGACCACCGGGCAAGGACCAGGACCTCTGACACAAAACAGGACCAGCAGGTCAGGACCAGAACCCCCGGGCCAGGACCAGGACCTCTGATGTGCACCAGAACCTGTGACACGGACCAGAATTTCTGACAAAGACCAGGACCACCGGGCCAGGACGTTTAAAACTGCCCAGGACAACTAGGCAAGGACCAGGACCTTTGACGCAGACCAGGACCACCAGGTCAGGACCAGGATGTCTGACATGGAACAGCAGCACCAGGTCAAGACCATGACCCCTGAGGCGGGCAAGGACCTCTCAAGCGGACCAGGACCACTGGGCCAGAACCAGGACCTCTGATGTTGACCAAGGACTCTGAAGCAGACCAGGACCACTGGGCCAGGACCAGGACCTCTGATGTTGACCAAGGACTCTGAAGCAGACCAGGGGCCTCATGTACAAAGGGTTCGTACGCACAAAAACGTGGCGTACGATCATTTCCACGGTAAAGTCGACATGTATCAAGAATGGAGTGACCGTGGAAATGTGCGGTGCTTCACGTCAACTTCATGGCTGCGTACGAACGTTTCTACAGCTGTGGAGACTTTGGCGACACTTGGAGGCGACGCTGGGAAACTGTTAAAAGAAATAAATGTGAAAACAACCATCCCCAGACTGAGTGATGTGGTCAGACACATGAACAAACAGCCTTCATCAACAATTAGCACCTGCGTCTGCAATTATGTGGATATAAAAGCGCAAAGTGGAGCAAAAATAGGCTCCAGCAGCTGTTTTAGATGGAAGAAGACGATGGAAATGGTGGATATACAGAGAGTGTTTTTAGAGGTCAAGAAGATTTACTGATTTCATGATAACTGGCTGGTCAGACGCTTTAAGTTCCCAGAGACATCTCTGTGCACAGAGCTGAAGCCAGGCTGGGGGGGGGGGGCAACACACCCAGCTGTGCCTCCACGCGCTCCGGCGAATAAATTCACTTATATGCCGGTTTGTTTATTAATGCACTTAATTTGTGAGGACATCTATAGGATGATCTGTTCAATCACTTATACCAACACAGCAGGGGGGGGGACTCGGCCGGTATGGCGATTTAACAGTAGCAGGTCGGTTACATCTACATCCCGGGATGAGGAAACCCCCGCGGCTGTGATGCAGGTGATGCAGGAGGAATTCCCAATGCTGCACGTCCTCTTATGGTAATAGATTGTGTCAGCTAATAAATACAGTATTTCCCGTGACATCAGGCTGTGGGGGGCGACATCAGGCTGTGGGGGGGCGACATCAGGCTGTGAGGAGGCGACATCAGGCTGTGGGGGCGACATCAGGCTGTGGGGGGCGACATCAGGCTGTGGGGAGGCTGACATCAGGCTGTGGGGGGGCGACATCAGGCTGTGGGGGGGCGACATCAGGCTGTGGGGAGGCGACATCAGGCTGTGGGGAGGCGACATCAGGCTGTGGGGGGGCGACATCAGGCTGTGGGGAGGCGACATCAGGCTGTGGGGAGGCGACATCAGGCTGTGGGGGAGGCGACATCAGGCTGTGGGGAGGCGACATCAGGCTGTGGGGGCGACATCAGGCTGTGGGAGGCGACATCAGGCTGTGGGGAGGCGACATCAGGCTGTGGGGGGCGACATCAGGCTGTGGGGGGGCGACATCAGGCTGTGGGGGGCGACATCAGGCTGTGGGGGGGCGACATCAGGCTGTGGGGAGGCGACATCAGGCTGTGGGGGGCGACATCAGGCTGTGGGGGGGCGACATCAGGCTGTGAGGGGCGACATCAGACTGTGGGGGGGGCGACATCAGGCTGTGGGGGGCGACATCAGGCTGTGAGGAGGCGACTGTATAAACACACGTTTCACAAATATATATTTATTTACCTTTAGTAAAACGGGAGTCACCCGCGTGAACCCCCCCCACCTCTGAAAGACGAAATGCAGTCACGAGCAGCCGCCCCCCCCCCCCCCCCCCCCCCCCCCCCCCTCCTCTGATTCACATCCAACTTGAAGTTGGACCACTTCGTTTTCGGCTTGTGTGCGCGACTCTGACCCCCCATCTTTGACCGCGACACACACTGTCCCATTCACTTTTCTGTTGGGTGTGTTGTCGGACAACAGCGTGTTAAAGTTCACATTTTTGCGCATTTATACTAAAACAAGCTGCCTCAGTTCGTTCTCCGTGAATTTTTGTCATTTTCATTCACTGTCATGCTCATGTTTTGTATTTCTGATGGTGCAGAGAGGAGAATCTCCGCTGCAGATCTCATTTAAATGTCATTTGCGTATTTATGTTGGGGGTGTGGACAGGGAGGCGTCAGGTTCTCCAACATGTGGCTCAATTCCACGTTGATTGAAGGAAAAGTACTTGTATCCATGCGTGCAAACAGTTTCATACATCTGAAAACTTTTGTGCGTACGACGTTTTCAGGATTTCATCGTACGCCGAGTTTCAGGAGGAAATCCACGCAGCTCTTTGTACATGAGGCCCCAGATCCTGTGATGTGGACCAGGACCACCGGGCCCGGACCAGGACCTCTGATTCGCACCACAGCCTGTGACACGGACCAGAATCTCTGACGAAGACCAGAACTACAGGACCAGGACCTCTAACGCATTGGGTTGGGCCACGACCTCTAAAATGGACCAGGAAAACCAGGCAAGGACAAGGACCTCGAATGCGGACCAGGGCCATCTGGTCAGGACCACCAGGTCAAGACCAGGACCTCTGATGGAGACCTGGACCACCAGGCCTGGACCAGGACCTCTGACCAAACCAGAACCTGTGATGCGGACTAGGATCACCAGGACGGAACCAGGACGTCTGATGTAGACCGGGACCTCTGACGTGGCCCAGGACCAACTGGTCAGGGCCAGAGCCTCTGAAGAAGACCAGCACCATAGGGATAGGACCAGGACGTCTGACCAGGACGTCTGACCAGGACGTCTGACCAGGACATCTGACCAGGACATCTGACCAGGACCACCAGGTCAGGACCAGGACGTCTGACCAGGACGTCTGACCAGGACATCTGACCAGGACCACCAGGTCAGGACCAGGACGTCTGACCAGGACGTCTGACCAGGACATCTGACCAGGACCACCAGGTCAGACCAGGACATCTGACCAGGACGTCTGACCAGGACATCTGACCAGGACCACCAGGTCAGGACCAGGACATCTGACCAGGACATCTGACCAGGACCACCAGGTCAGGACCAGGACGTCTGACCAGGACGTCTGACCAGGACCACCAGGTCAGGACCAGGACATCTGACCAGGACATCTGACCAGGACCACCAGGTCAGGACCAGGACGTCTGACATGGACATCTGACCAGGACCACCAGGTCAGGACCAGGACTTCTGACATGGACCAGGACCATCAGGTCAGGACCAGGACATCTGACCAGGACCACCAGGTCAGGACCAAGACTTCTGACATGGACCAGGACCATCAGGTCAGGACCGGGACTT
>JALJCO010009914.1:0-49981 GCA_023101725.1 Atherinomorus stipes
GAGCAGTTGAAGGGAGATGTGCTAGTCGTTAGCCTCTCCAAAGCTAGCACACGTCCGGTACAATATACGATCCAATAAGCTGCAGCGATCAACACCAAAATAACCGGCCAAGTTCTTCTGCCAGTAGCCGCCTTCTCCAGCAGGCCTGTTGGTGATCAGATCAGTGGCTGGCTTCGAATTGAACAGCCTCTTGCTACAAGTATGTAGCTGCCGCTGCGATCATGACTGCTAGCAGCCAAGAGCCTTTGCTAACGGTATCTTCTTCGTCCCCAAAAATAAACGTCATCACCAATCCACCACATCATTGGCTGTTTGGCTTGCCAGAATGCAGTGTCCTGATTGGCTGTTAGTGGCACGACTTTGACTTGTCTTCAATCCGTAAAAAGGTTTTGTGGTTGTAGGTTTCTGTTTTGTGAGCTCGTAGGTGCAGTGTCGCACACGAGTCTCTAGGTGTCGCACTCGAGCAGATATTTTTGTGTGGCGAAACTTTTACAGGTACAAATTCAATTTTCACACACACAGAAAAATAAAACACAACTATGAAACTGATCTACATGTTTGGAAATAATATTTCTGCAGACAAAGGTTTCTCACACAACTACAAAAAGATTCTGTGGGTTCATAACTTTTTTTTTTACAATCACGATTTGTTTTATACAACTTCAAAACATTATTTTATATGAAAAAATCTTTTTACACACAAATTGTCTCTGGCATGATTTTGATCCCATAGAGACATGGACTGGCCACCATGGAGTCCATTGAAAACTAGTCAGCAATCTACTCCCGTAGATTCCACCAAGATCTGTGATGTTCAACAGCTCACCACAAAGTTCTGAACTGCATACACTATACTGCCAAAAGTATTTCTGTCACCCATCCAAATGATGGAATCAGGTATTCTATCACTCCCACGCCCACAGGTGTATAAATGAAGCAGCTCGGCATGCAGACTGTTTCTACAAACGTGTGAAAGAATGTGGGGCTCTAAGGTACCAGTGAATCTGTAAAATGGAATCTGTGATATAGGATGCCACCTGTGCAATGCAATCCAGTGGTGAAATTTCCTCGCTCATAAATATTCCACAGTCAGCTGTCAGCCGTATTATAAGAAAATGGAAGTGTTTGAAAACGACATCAACTCAGCCACAAGAAGTGATTGTCCACGTAAACTGACGGGAGCGGGTCAATAAAGATGATGAAGCCTACAGTGCTATCAGGTGGCCAACTTTCTGCAAGAGTAACAGTGTGTACACACCAAACGCAATTTTGGCGTTAAGGGGGTCAGGTTTACATGCAAAGTCAATGGCAGACGTGTGTCGAGGAGGCGTCAAACCCTGCAGCGCGTTACATGCGTCGGGCACCGTGCATCCTAGACGCTTTGCATGCATCGAGTTTTGAGATTTTGAGCGGCCCCGACCTGCGTCACCGGTGGCAGATCCTGGAGTTGGAAAATATGAAGTTTGGCGTCTTGACGTTGGACGTCCAACCAAGCAGAGTGACTCAATGTCATGATGCAGACACAGATTTTCTGACAGGACGGAAACACCCAGAAGAACCAGGGGAACCTCCTCTCTCTCTGAAGACGGAGGAGGATAAACTGTGATCTGTGTCCGGTCCTGGTTTCTGAACGGTGGTTTGATGACCTGCTTTTCCTGACGGGATGTACTGGGCTGATAATGCTGCCCTGAAATTGTGCCAGAGAATCATGATTTCAATTTTAAGCAAAAAAAAGAAGAATGTGAATTACATTTTTCTCAGAATTGTGCTGCCCTAGTTTCCATGGCGACCAGCTGCATCCATCCATACGTCACCAAGTGCGATGCAAAGCGTGGATGCAGTGGTGGGAAAGCAGCCGCCACTGGACTCTAGAGCAGTGGAGGCGTTCTCTGGAGGACCAATCACGCTTCTGCATCTAGCAATCTGATAGAGGAGTCTGGGTTTGGCGGTTGCCAGGACAACGGTACTTGTCTGACTGCATTGTGCCAAGTGCTGGGGTAGGTGGAGGGGGATATGAATTGTAGAGGTGTTTTCAAGGAGCTGGGCTTGGCCCCTTGGATTTCAGTGAAAGGAACTCTGAGTCCTTCAGCATACCAAGACATTCTGGACAATTCCATGTCCCAACTTTGTGGGACCAGTTTGGAGCCAGCCCCTTCCTCTTCCAACATGACTGTGCACCAACGCACAAAGCAGGTCCATGAAGACCTGGATGCAGAGTCTGGTGTGGAGGAACTGGACTGGCCTGCACAGAGTACTGACCTCAACCCCATAGAACAGCTTTGGGATGAATCAGAGCGGAGACTGAGAGCCAGGCCTTCTGGTCCAACATCAGTGTGACCTCACAAATGTGCTTCTGGAAGATGGTCAAAGATTCCCAGAAACACTCCTAAACCTTGTGGACAGCCCTTCCCAGAAGATGAAGCTGTTCTAGCTGCAAAGGTGGACCAACGTCATCCTGAACCCGACGGATCAGGAATGGATGATACTTAAAGGTAAAGTCCGAAGTCCCCCCACCGTTTCTGTTTGCAAACAAAAGCATTCAAACTGAGCCCCTCCCTCACAGGCTAATCGTTCTTCTGCATATTCAGCTTCAATGACTCCTTCAGAGCTCAGAAGCAGCTAAAAGCCAAACCAATATAAACTCTGGTTTTCCAACGTACCCCTAGAGACTCTTACCTTTTCTTCGGTGTATTTGCCCTTTTTCTTTCTTTCTTTTTTTTTTCCCCCTCGAGAGTTTGAGTGACTGGCGTCTGCTCCAATCATAGCAGGCTTTTTCCCACACAGCATCAGAGCTCTGTCATTGGCCTGTGATATAAACAGGAAATCTCCACCCAGAAATGTCCTGAACAAAACAAAGCCAAAGAAGCGAAGATTACAGACGGGAGGAGAGGAAGCTGCATTCAAGCGCACCACTGCACGTAAAGGCCTAAAGATGGATTTCGCACAAGTCCAACATTTTTTTTCAGGGGTGAAACTTCAGACTCTACCTTTAAGCTCATATGTGAGTCAAGGCAGGTGAGACAACACTTTTGGCAATATAGTGTATGTGTCCCATAAGGGATGACGCGGGTTTTAAATGATCTGTCTGGACTATTCTGTTAATCTGACTCGGGTTACGTATTGCTGATGCAGTCTGGAAGCCTGGACATTGTCAGCACCTTTTAAAACATGAGTTGACAAAGCCACATTTACTAATTCACATCATTTTTTTCCTTCCCCAAATCCTAGCTCTGGCTTTTAATCCAAGCAGGGTATGATGTAAATATTAAGACTAACGATGGCTGGACTCCTCTACACGCAGCAGCACACTGGGGCAAAGAAGAGGCATGTCGGATATTGGTGGAGAATCTGTGTGACATGGACCTTGTTAATAAAATGGTGAGTAAACAGCATTGTAGAAATGTGGGGAATCACAGTGCGCTCCTTAACTTGAGTTTATTTTCCCCTTCAGGGCCAGACTGCCTTTGATGTAGCTGATGAAGACGTTCTGGGATACTTGGAAGACCTACAAAAGAAACAAAATCTGGTTTGTGCACAAAGCAACTTCATGAATTTGGACACATCCTTCATCTTTCATTTGTTCAGGAGTCTGAGGTGTCTCGCTGTTTTCTTGCTTCCAGCTGATGAGTGAGAAGAAAGATGTAAGAAATCTCCGCTGATTGAAACCACCACCACAGGGGATAACAACCAATCACTGAAACCGCTGAAGAGGTGAACGCTACGGTGAAGATGAGCCAGAAATGGCACCACTGAACATGTTTCTCACTGTTGTCTTTTAACTTTGTGTGTTTCAGCAAAGAGACGCTGCTTCTAGAGCCAGAGAAGACCGTCCCACGCATCGAGACCTTAGAGCCCGAAAAAGTGGATGAGGAGGAGGAGGGCAAGAAGGACGAGTCAAGCTGTTCCAGCGAAGAAGAGGAGGAAGAGGACTCGGAGTCAGAGAATGAAGCAGGTACTGGGTATCTTTAGACCTGTGTGAAATTTCTAAACCTTTCTTTTTAGTCAGACAGAGGCATGCTGGGAGAAAGACTCCAGATCCGTGTTTATTTGGTGAACTTTAATCCTTAAAACTCTGCCATCACTTACATCATCAGCAGTTTCTCAGGAGCGCTGGTGTGCAGCTCTTGGGGGTAAATTTTGATGGATAGCTTAGAATTAAAGCCTCATTTCCACTGAGCGGTTCGGTACAGGTCGGTCTGCTCCGATACGCTATTTTGTGTGTTTGCATTATAAAATGGGCCCATACAAGCGTATTGTACTACAGATGGTTTCTGAGCAACGTCACAAATAGGATGCACGCGCAACCGGGGAAGAAAACCCGGGAAAAGCATTAAGAACTATGAGAAGACGTGTGTTTACATGCAAGACTCCACTTTTAATGCAGATGAGGTCATGATGACGTGAAAGTGTCGGGAAAAATAATGTTTGAGTCCTGGTATTTGTTTGGTTGTGAAAATCCAAAAGTTACTGCATGTAAACGGTTACCATGGTGATAACAGGACAGTAGGAGTGTAAATGGTTACCATGGTGATAACAGGACAGTAGGAGTGTAAATGGTTACCATGGTGATAACAGGACAGTAGAAGTGACTGTCTTCAGAAACCCTCTGATAACTTCTGCAGGTTCAGATCCATGATTTATTCAGTCTTTCACCATGGTGACCATGGTATCCATGGTCACCATGTCAGATTAAACCACCATGGTGGCAGAAATGATTCCCGTGTTGTAGTGGGGAGACTGGTACTGGAACAATACCAGTATCACGGCCACGACCAGTCATTGATCAGTTCACGGCTGCATCCCAACACTGTAGCTGTGATACAGCCGTCCTCTGCTCACACACGGAGAATAAAAGAAGAAGAAACTGATGGTGGAGCCGTTTACAGACATTCACGCTGCATAACAACGCATCCCGGAGATTTAATACGAAGTACGGGGTCATAAATCAGAGTTTCTACCGTTAGCTTGTTAGCAGTTAGCTAGTCTGTCTGCTGTCTACCAGGATTTCATCCACAATAAAGCAGAACGTTCCACAAGCAGCGAGACTCACCGACAGCAATGCAGGTGAGTCCCTAACAGCTGGAATCAGCTCCTTTCCAAACGTAGTGATGATGTCGTCTTTGCCTGGTTTAATCCAGACTAGTGAAAGTTGCTCCTGTATGGAGGAGGTGAAGACGACACGGAGCAGAACCTGCTGCAGACTGTTGGGACCATTTTGGTTTGAACAAAGAGTCTAAACCAAAGTTTAAGCCGCTTTCTAACTCGGCTTTTTCAGGCAAATTTCAAATGAGGTCCAACACGAATAATATCCATGTTTTAACACGAAAAATGCCATTTCGGGTGATGACTCCCTTACCAAGTTAGTGTGATGGTAACAGAAACGTAAAACAACGATGAGTCAATATTTTTGTATTTGTCATCAAAATAAAGATTGGGGTGGGGGTTCGAACAGTTCCAACCGTGGCCTTCCTGTGTGGAGTTTGCATGTTCTCCCCGTGTATGCGTGGGTTCTCTCCGGGTTCTCCGGCTTCCTCCCACCGTCCAAAGACATGCATGTTTGGTTAATTGATCACTCTAAATTGTCCCCAGGTATGAATGTGAGTGTGAATGGTTGTCTGTCTCTCTGTGTTGGCCCTGCGACAGACTGGCGACCTGTCCAGGGTGTACCCCGCCTCTCGCCTGATAATAGCTGGGATAGACTCCAGCAACCCCCGCAACCCTGAACTGGATAAGCGGTACAGAAAATGACTGAAAATGACTGATAAAGATTTATACAATATAGTTTAAAATACAATGATCTCTGTTTTATCAGGTTACATTACATTTTTATGAATGATATGTGTTTGGCCGTATACTGCAGTACAAACAGGCTTTTTGCCCCCTGGTTGCCTAGCAATTGCTAATGTTTGTAAACTGGAAGCCCATCTATATATGGACCCTCTTCTGAAGGAGGTCCATAAATGACCGGTAGTACAGTTCAGGTGTGGCTACCTGCATCTGGTATCCCGTGGTGCCGTTCATATCATTAACATGTTAGCTGAATCAGTTACTGCACAGGTTTCTTTGTACTACTTGGTTAACATATGAGTACAACTACTATAAACATAACACGTGGTGTAAAGTTCTAACTTTGTTCACGTTTACACACCGTCAGGCGTGACGTAGGAGGACAGAAACCAGTTTACCTTCTTAATTATGTTTATGATCACTTACAAGCATTAAAGTGCTGATGACACGACCTTAACTTCCAGTAACTTTGCCACTACAACAACACACCAAGACAAGAAAAGTTGTTTCAGGATGTTAGAAGTTAATCAGATGTGTATTTATGTAAATATCTGATGTTTAGGAGAGCACGGCTAAGAGCTAATAGATAGTAAACATAGCCTTCATGACGTGCATCAGCGAGAGGGAGGAGTTCCGGTCCGTTCATTGATTTACACGTACAATCAATGGGTGGAAAACCATGAAAGATGCTCCGGAACAGCTGGACTGGAACTGGTTTGTGGTGGATCATCAGCCAGCCCAGTGAAGAGTGATAATGATGAGGAAGATGGGGACATCACATTTTACAAGCTAGAACTGGACTAGAACTGTAGTCAGGTGTCTCCAGTCCGTCTCCAGCCTCAGGTCCACTCAGTTCAGATAAAAAGCTGCGATGCCGACACACCGAGCCACTCTGAACTGCAGGAGCTGCACCGGTTTGACATAGTCAGACTGACAGAGGAGGAGGCACTCGTTCCCAGCGTTGACTTGCTGCTAACCGGCTAACGAGTTAGCTTGCTGCAAATAATTAGCCTTTTAAAATGAGATGATAACTTTCTTTATGGTTCCAGTGGAGTTTTAAATAGTTGGCGTTTCTAAAGATGAGGATGGAGGGAAGGATGCATCATTGGAAGCAGCTGGAGGAGATCTGATGAAGGAGACGTCCTCATATAACCGAGCAGCAGCTCTATGACCCATCTAATGATGCAACGATGGCTGAAAAAGAATATTCCAGAGGACATGACTGCAGTTCCATGTGTTAGAAGTCTCAAAAGCTCCAGTTAACAGAAGCTGCAAACAGGAGAGACAAGCAGAGGGCAGCAAACAGCGCCACCGTCTGGTCCTGATAACTCATCTATGCAGCTTCGC
Organism: Atherinomorus stipes; assembly: GCA_023101725.1. Taxonomy (NCBI): domain Eukaryota; kingdom Metazoa; phylum Chordata; class Actinopteri; order Atheriniformes; family Atherinidae; genus Atherinomorus; species Atherinomorus stipes. Next base: position 7,135 of record JALJCO010009914.1, read on the forward strand.
CTGTTTCTGATAATCATGAACGTTGTATGGTCTATAAATCGTGGAGAAAATATCAAAAAACGTGTCATCAGCACTTTAAAGACTCACAACGCAACTTTTAGCAGTTTTCTCAGTGAAGCACCAGAATTCTCACTTTTTTTTCCAGAACATTAAACTTAGCAGGGAGGAATTCTGAGAAAAAAGTCAGAATTCTCACTTTTATCCCCAGAATTTTATGTTTTGCTTCAGTGGTACTAATCCTCTTACGAATGCCAGGTTTAGAATTTTTTTCCGATATATTGTCAGTCCCGGTAAATAAAGCATAAATTAGAGTAGATAGCAAAACCCAGCTGAAGGGAAAAAGTGTGAATATGTGAACAGTTTCTGCTGTGTTACAATTATGTCATTTTATGTCATTTTCATGTCGTCGTCTGACAACTGAGGTAGTCCTGAAAAATAAAATGCCCACTGTACTTGAAGCGGTTGAACTACAAGTGGACCAGAGCTCGCAGAATGTTAGCGAGGGTTTAAAGGGTTAAGCATTTTCTTCATGAGATATGGAATCACAGTTTCAGCTAAAAAGTCTCAAACTTTTCTGTTTCAATCCCCTCCAGATAAGAGCAAGCCGCCAGTCGCCGTCAGCAACAGCTTCACTCCGACCAGCGTCAGCGTGTCATCCCCAACTAGGCCCAACTAACCAGGTGACAGACTCCTACTTCACCAGTTAAAAAGGTACGATCTGGTGAACAGCTGTTTGTCCTGTTGTTCTCTGACATCATTTTCATGGAAAACTGACCGTCTAATCCTGAAATATGTTTTTCTAAGCCGCTTCAGAGGAAGTTAGACGCTGCAGCAGAGCGTGGTGTCGTTACTCTTCAAGCAGTAACCGCACCGTCTGATACATGAAGTCCTGCCGGTGGTCTCCCCGACAGCTCAGACTCATTACACCAATCATAATCGCTCACATTCAGGGCCATAACACACAGCTCAGTCTTGGTCTTATGAATGAGAGTTAACGTAAAGATTTCACAAAGTAGAGCACCTCCTTAATCCAGTCCATGTGGGGAGGGTGGAATTGACTATTTCCATCTCAACAAGATCCAGTCTCCTGGCCAGCAAAGGTTGTGAATGCTATCAAGTCTTTTGGAGCCTCGGACAAATTAGGAAGAGCTGACGATATGCCAAATAATGCAGACAGAGCGTTAGGAACAATATTTCTCCCAGTTATTTCAGAGGTAACACACCAAAAAGTTTGGACCAATAAGACCTCAAAGAAGAGCAATCCCAAAACATATGGGTATAATTTGCTGAAGTATGACCGCACCTATCACACAGTGGTGACACCTCACTATACATTTTAGCAAGCCGAGCTTTCGTGTAATGAGCACGATGTAGGATCCTACACTGAGTAAAGCAATGTTTAGCACAAACAGACGATTTGGGTACCCTTCCTAAGATTTCTTGCCAAGCATTATCAGAGATGGTAAGCCCCAATTCAGTCTCCCAAGTAGTCCTCAAAGCATTGGAAGAGGCTGAGCGAAGATTATATATATTTAGATAAATATTGGAGATGGCCCCTTTTAGTGTTGGAAGAGGCTCTAAAAATATATCCAAGTGAGGAGTACAAGGAAAGGCAGGAAAATTTGGAAAATGAACAACGAGCGAAGTTTCGCACTTGGAGGTACCTAAAAAAAGTGACTTTTAGGCAATGAGTACTTTACAGCTAGTTGCTGAAAGGATGCAAAAACTGAGTTTGTATATAAATCTGCAAAGGTTCTGATGCCTAATCTGGTCCAGACAGTGAATGCACCATCCAACAGGCATGGATGAAACGCAGGGTTCCCTGCTAATGGTGCTCTCACTGAATGCGCTTGTGGACCAAAGTAGCGTCGAAACTGGACCCATATTTTTAGTATAGGAAGTTGTAGTGGATAATAGAGGAGAGTACAAGAGAGCTTTCAACGTTACCGGAAGAACTGATTTTGCCTCAACAACTAACCCACAAGGGAGGAGTGATAAAGCTCTCACACTGAAGCCAGCAGTTCAAGTTCTTTATATTAACAGCCCAATAATAGAACAAGATGTTGTGGGCTTAGAGCCATCCCACCTAAAATCTTGGCCTATGTAAAATCTGAAGCCGGAGCCTCCGTGTCTTCTTACTCCATATAAAATCTAAGATAAGACTGTCAACTTTTTTAAAAAAGAAAGAGGAATGAAAAATTGGTATGCACTGGAAAAGATATAAAAAGCGTGGCAAAATATTCATCTTAATGGAGTGAATTTTAGCTGCAACAGAAAGATTGAGTTTAGTTTGGAGAAAGCAAAGATAAGAAATTGTTTCTTATGCAAATTTGTCAACGTGTCGGCCACATACACTCCCAGATATACAAAACCGGATCTGGAGACTTTAAAAGGAAATTGTCAAGTGGATATGCTTTGGCTAGACTGTTTACCGGGAAAATTTCACTCTTGTTAAGATTTAGTTTATATCCGGAAAATTTGCTAAATTTTTCTAAGACTGAGAGTGCAGCAGGAACAGAGTGTGCTAGATCGGATACCATCAATAAAAGATCATCCGTTTACAACGCAACCTTCAGCACAACACCATTCCTTGTTATGCCAGAAAGGTCAGGATGGGATTTAAGGGCGGTTGAAAGAGGCTCCATGACCATGGCAAATAACAGTGGGCTTAATGGGGCAGCCCTGCCTAGTGGGCCGATGTAAACGGAAATAATCTGAATTTGTAGTATTTGTTCTGACTGAAGCCTGGGGGCAAGCATACAGTAATTTAACCCAAGATACAAAATTATCTCCAAACCAAAACTTCTTCAAGACAAAACACAAATGGCTTCATTCTACTCATCAAAAGCCTTCTTGGCATCGAGGGATATCGGGGCTTCAGAGAGAGCAGAAGACGGGGGGCTGTAAACTCCATTAAAAACTGTTCTTAGGTTGGAAAGAATGCCTTTGACGAATAAACCCCGCACACATTATAAGTTGATATATTTAAAAACATATCAACTTGATATATTGAAAATCCACTTTTTATTAATTAATTCTACTACAATTTTCTTTAATCTATTTTTTAAATTTTATTTTATTTCCATAGTTTATTATATTTTTAAATTATAAATACATTAGGGTTGGCCGATATGACCCCACATCCAATATGGATAATTGCTCATGTTACCCTTTTTACAAATAAATGATAATTTACCAGTTAAGTCATTAAGTAAGTATTTATAAATGATCAAATTTAATCATTTTTAAGTAGAAATTTTATCAACTTGATGTAATAAATGCAATTTTATTGAATATTATACATACAGTATTCTACTGCAATTTTATTCACTTTCAATTTTATTTTATTTACGTAAATTCTTACATGTTTAATTCATAAATAAGTTAGGTTGTGGATATGACCTCACATCAATATCATGGATAACTGAATATGTTACCCTGATAAAAAAATTAGCTATCCCTAACATACGTGTACTACGCATTTCCACATATGTGTAGTAATCCTGACCACGCGACCTGATTGGCTCATCGTACAAGCTGACATCAGATTCATTAAGTCAGGAAGATGGAAATGATGGGAGGAGTTACCCCCCCTCCCCGGGGATGTTAGATTTAAACAGATGCAACCTGATGCAGATAGATGAAGAACTGCAGTCCTGCCTGCTGGACTGGCCCCTCTGGCCCCTCTGGCCCCTCTGGCCCCTCCGGCCCCTCCGGCCCCCGGGCAGTGTCCAGGTCAGCTGTGGGTCGGGTGGAGTGTTGGGATTGAAGGTGGTGGTGTCTCTCTTGTGGCTCTGCTGCCCTCTGCTGGTGAAACAGCATTTAATCCCAGCGAGCATGTGCTCCGTCCGAGCTGACGCCACCTCATGTGCTTCTAATAGAAGCTGTGACTTTTTCCTTTTCCTTGCTGTGCTTTCTTCGTGTTTTTTTCTGCCTCTTTTCTTGCTATTTTATTTGAAGCCTGATGCTCTCACACCACAACCTCTAAGACGGGGGTCTGCAACCTGTGGCTCTTTGGGCCCACCACAATGCCTCTCAATAGCATTGACTAAAACTAATAAAGAACAACTCATACTTTTAAATACCAGTGTATACATAATAACTTTTGCAGGTTTTGGCTGGTTTTTCATGAAAAAATAGTATTGAATTTCCACAATAAAATGACACTAAAAGTATCTGTAATATACTTCAATCTATTTCTCATCATTAGCATGGAAAATAGTTTTTTTTACATTATTTGCCACAAACATGGCTGAAGAAAATGTATCTATCCTGCTTTTATATTTTTTTTCTAATTTCAAAACCTAAATGTCAAAATTAAAGTGATTCCTTTTAAATTAACAGCATTTTTTTACAGTAAGTGCTTATAAACAATGATGATTTGCTTTTTTTTAAAAAAAGCCATGGAAAATTTACAGCTTTTGACAACTTTGATTTAGCTGGGTTGAGTCGGAAATGGCTCGTTTGGTTGTAAAGGTTGCAGACCCCTGCTCCTAGTACATGAGTTAAATATTTACATCGGCCAAATTGGTCATTAATTCATGCAGAAATGTTACATGCTTCCCCAAGATTGGCTCAGCGTGGTGTGACTCCGGCTCTGAAGCCCAGATAATGTTTGTTTTGCTTGTGCTTGGTCTTATTCCTGCCTTTTTCTGTTCCAACCTGTCTTCCTCCCTCTGCATCTTTCTCATCCTGGGCTCTTGTCTCGGTTGGCTTTAGTTTGATTATATTACTCCTCTCATGCCTGTGGCGGAGCCAGGCTGTCCTGCATTGTGGCGTCAAGGCTTGCGCAAAACTGGCATTTCTCTTGTGCCCAAAAACTTCATGGTGAGGCATTGGTGTGCACCAACGTTGTTGTCTCATTCTTTACGTGCACTTGTGCATTAAGAATAAATCAGTAAAAAGCACTGAAATTTCCCTGGACCCTACCCTCGCCTGATGCAGGCGATGCAAGGTTTTTCCACTGGCCTGGGTTGGCCTGCGTCAGTGTCCTGTGCAGAGCTAAGCTGTGCTAACTCGGCCTGTCTGCAGAGGACTCCGCATGTTTCTGACCCGCTGACTTGTAAAATAAATGTTTACCTTTCTTTTATAAAACACAAAGAGGCTGAAAATTAGGATGCACTATATTGGAATTTTGGCTGATATCAGATATGCCAATATTTTAAAACTCATGTGGCCGACAACCGATATTGATACCGATATCGATACCGATATTAATGCTGACAAAAAAATAAGCAGTTTTTCAGACAGCAGTTATATCTGTTTACGCTACTTTGAAAAAAAGGTATGGAAAAAATATCAATACACTGAAGATTGCGATATTTTCATATAACAATATCAAATCGATATTTAAAAACGTGTCATCGTCTATTTTATTTGCAAAATCTTTGTTATATTTCATCATTGTGTTACAAAATCTCACAATATTTTGTGAATTCTCACGAGATTTGGTTAGTAAAATAGATTGATACCGTGTTTTAAAATGTCAATATATCAGCATATGAAAATATCGTGAAATTTTTAGAATTCTCGCGAGATTTCATAACAGAATGATGAAATATCGCGAGATTTCGTTGGTAAATTATATTGATACCGCGTTTTTAAATGTTAATATGATATCAGCATATGAAAATATTGCGAATATTTTGTGAATTCTCGCGAGATTTTGTAACAAAACAATGAAATATTGCAAGATTTTGTAAAATGGATTGATTCCATATTTTTAAATGTCAATATATCAGCATATGGAAATATTGCGATATATCAGTGTCTCTATTTCTTCCCACCCCCAGATTCAGAAGTTTGAAAGTCTGTATAAAGAAGTTTTGGGTTTTTTAGACTTTGGAAACAGCGGCATGATCGGTTAAATATCAGTTAAGTATCGGTAGGGGGACCCGATGTTGTTTTCTCAGTTTTAAGGCCGATATAGAGCGGATACCAATAGGGGGCCGATTATATCGTGCATCCCTACATATCAGTCCTCCATATCAGTCTAAGGTTGAAAACTAAAAAGACAAAGTGGTCTATTGTTGATCAACCCCAGTGGAAAAACCTGCTGCTGGTTATTGAACCCCCCCCACCCCCCACCCATCACTCATCATCACACAAGGCTGTTTTCACCTGTAACGGACAAACACACCGCTAACTTTGTTTTCACATCGTGTCTGTGTGACGCTGTGGTTTTTGGGAGTTGCTTGTAGGCCTGTGGGACGATAATCAATCAAATGAAAATGAACCGTGTATCTCCATGTGCATGCGTGCATTTGTTTTCTTTCGTCTCTGCGCCTCCAAACACGCTGGATGACGAGGGTTCACTCTGACGCTTCCGTCCGGTTCTGACATCCGTAAAACGGCGCCTCTCCTGCGGTTCTGGTGGAGCACCACGTCTGCATACACAGCCCTTCCATCCGCGCTGCGCCTTTTTCCTCCTTACTCTTTTTATCGGAGATGCGTGCCGCACACTAGGACGGCTTGATCGTGGAAAAAATCAATATCATGATTATTTTGGTCAATATTGAAATCACAATTATTCAAACGATTATTTTTAGTTACATGATTCGTATATTCAGCATTTCTTGTTGTCAAACACTTTTTTATTTATAATTTGTGCAAAACATTCAATTAGAAAATATACTATACTACAAATTTGTACTTTACAGCTGTTTTGTGATATATAAAACATTAAATGGTTGTAGTAAATATACTTTAAACATTACATAAGACATAAAATCACATAAATGTATCCAAAATAAACCATGTGTCCACCAGTTTCTGTAATTTTTCTATTTTTGGAAGAATGAAATAAATATGCTTACTTACTGTATATAAAAATATCCCAAAATAAGCTTGAGTGCAATACTACAACAGTCCAATCTAACATTTTTTATTAATGACACCCAATAAATTACAGGTGAAAAGCCACTGAAGCAAACTTTAACTTTAGAATAACTTTCAGAAGTTGTGTAAAGAAAATGGCAAATCGCTTCAGCTCAATTTAGAGTTTGGAGATCGTGTGACACAAAAAATTGAAATCACAATTACCAGGGTTCCCGCGGGTCCTTAAAAAGTCTGAAAACGTATTGAACTTAAATGCTGGAAATTAAGGTCCCAAAGGGTCTTAAACTTTTGTAAATTTAGCTGCAGGTATTACATTTTCAGCCGGTGTGTTTAATGCCGATGGGAAAGTAGAGGACCCCACCATAAAGAGTGCTTTATTGAATTAGTGTTGTGTCCATTATGCCGATGAGAGTTTGCGTGATTCAGCAGTTTTACGGCACACGTCGGCCTGCAGGGCTGACGTCGGAGTGTGTCTGCGGTGCAGGTGCCGCTACGTTAGCGACCTTGTGGCTATATTTAGCCAGTTTTCTTGACTCCTTTAACAATTCTTTCCCCTCAACAAGGCTCCCTCTCCTCTCCTAAAACGTCTTCTAGCACAGTTTAAATATTGCACCTAATTAATGACCAATGGGAAATGGAAAGTCTTGATTTCCATGGTAGAGGGCAAAAAGTTAAGTATTCATAAGATATCGTTATAACATTTTGGGGTCTTAAATTTGATGTTATTATGTCTTAAAAAGCATAAAATTGTACTTTTTAAAATGGTGCAAGAACCCTGAATTAAATGTTGAATTGCACAGCCCTACATCCCACGCAGGCTCTCTGCGCTCCACGATTGGTCGACTAATCAGCGACTATCAAAATAGTCTTGCCGCTGTACCTTCCGCGCCTCGTCTGTCTTTCTGTCTGGTCAGCTTCTTGAATTGTATATTGACATGAATAAACACACACACTAGCAGTCAAAAGTTTGGACACGTTTTTCCATTAGATTCTATGAGTAAGTGTCCAAACGTTTGACGGGTTCTCCAAATATGCTGCAATTTATGTATGATCTCATAAACGATCAGTAGCTGGGTTTCCATTACACCTGGAATTGCGTAAAACATAAATATAGCAGTTAAACACCGCTAATGGAAACACCTACATTTCCGGAAAAAAAATCTCATATAGCAAAAACTATTTTTACGCTTTCATGAGGCGAAAATCCAGACACTTCAATAAAGCAGTTATGATGGAAGCATCCCCATCAGGCGTGCAGTAGGGGGTTCAAATCCATTAATTCCTTCTTAATTATGATGAATATGATCATTTACAAGCATTAACTGTGAAAAACGCCAAATGCTGTAACTCAGCAAGCGGAGTTCATTTGGTTCTTTATACAGATGGTTTCAGTTCTTCATGTATTGCGACTGACCACCAGCTGTTTATGTGGTTTCCACTCATTTGTAACACCACGCCTCAGGTTATCTGGTTCCCACATGTTAATTATACGTCAGCAGGATTTAATAAACGTGACCAGGATAACACGGTATGACTCGCCTTCGTATCAGCAGCTGCATCACTACATCAGTCAGGAACTGGTGCCGATAAACGTGGAATAAAGATCCAGAACTGGCATCCACACTCCACAAGTTCATGCTGGGGTTTTCATTTGTGTTACGTTTCAGGCGTCTGTCCTGGAAGTTACCACGAGTGTTTTTCCTGATGATATGATCAGAGGCTCCGTACATACGGACTTTACCTCTGAATCATCTCTCTCTGATGAGCAGCAGCTCTGAAACACGCCTTTATATCTCCATCCTCCTCAAAGTGGAGTCTTTCGTGACGGATTTTACCAGAATTACGGCTGAAACCGTTCAGTGGAAACACAACTGCATATCGCTATTGTACTTCTTCAAAATGAAAGAAATATCGCTTTTTTGTTTTTAAAAAGTGTCATGGAAACCAGCTAGTGACTAATGGATTATCAAAAAGGTTTGGGCACCCCAAATCATCTTGCTTGTTTACTTAAACACTTCCCTGCTTTCACAGGTGGTGCTATATTGTCTTTTTAGTCACAAAAGGAATAATCCTCGCATTTATTTGAACGATAATTTTATTTAATTGAGACCTCAAAGTAAATGAAAAATTCCTCAAACCAAAATTAGATTTTGAGCTGCAGACACTTCTGTTTTACACAGGACTAAGTAAATAAGTGACTGCTGACAGTGACCACATTTATTTGGGCGGGGGGATGATGATGGCGTAACTGTGCACGGCCTCACAGGCGATCTGATCGACGATTGACAGCGATCCGAATCACACGAACTGAAGACAGGGCTGATTTCACATCACCAGGATGGGATTGCATTTATTAAGATATATTAACATTTAAGGGATGCACGATATAATTGGCCCCCGATCGGTATTGCTATATCAGTCTTCAAACTGAGTATCAGACATCGGCCGCCCCCACTTTGACCGATATAACCGATCAGCCACTGTTTCCAAAGTTTGGAAAAAAACAAACTTCTTCAGAAACTTTAAAGACAGTTTATTTTAGGATGCTCTGTGTGAACAGAATTTATACACACTCATTTGTATAAATAACCAAATATCCCTGTTTTTGGGGATTGTTTTTTTTCTGTTTTTCCTGTGAGAAGCAAATCCAGGTGGCTCTATGATGTAACGCATATCCTGTTAGTTTTGTTTGAACAACTCTCATTAAGTCTGACTTGTTCTACATAAATGCAAGTTGAGGGATTTTTCTAATTTTGCACAAGGAATGAATATTACGTCATTTATTTTTCAGCTTTAATATTGGTATCTATATTGGATATGGGCTAAAATTCCAGTATCGTGCATCCCTATTATCATTACATGAGTGGCTGTTTTGTCTCGGTAAAGTCGGCAATATTATTGCTTATCGTCAACAGTATGTGGTCCAGCAACATTTATCGTCCCAGGCCTCATTGCTCGTCATCTGAGTGTTGTTGGAAATGTGTCTGATGTAAAAATGGGAAATGACATCGACCCCCTTTCAGGTAGAGGAAATCTTTCCTGAGGATTATAGTGCCAAATATGAGACTAGCATGAAGGCTGGTGTGCAAACGCCTCTCAGCTGGCATGATGTTACTCCTAAATGTCTCCTCTGGGTTTTATCCTTAAGAACTAAAAACTGCCGCCCTTCTGGATTAATCCTGGTTTTGTTTGTGCTACTTACCAAGATGACTAAACTCACCTGTCTGCTCATAAACGCATGATTGTGTGGTTTAACTGGCTGCGCTGTCCCACCGCTCAGGTTGTGCAGCCTGCTGGAAAGGTGTCCGCTAAAGTGGAGGAGGAGAGGAAGGACGAGTCTCCGGCGTCGTGGCGTTTGGGTTTGAGGAAGACGGGCAGCTACGGGGCGCTCGCCGAGATCACGGCCACCAAAGAGGCTCAGAGGGAGAAGGACACCACGGGAGTGATGCGCTCGGCCTCCAGCCCTCGTCTCTCCTCATCCCTCGACAACAAGGAAAAGGAGAAGGTCAGCGGTGATGCGGTTCAGTTTCCGCTCGATATACCATGACCTGTGACATCAGAGCTGCTCTGAGAGCATACGTAGATGTGTGGTCTCACACGAGATCTGGGTTACTGTATATTCCTCTATTTGGAGATGCTTTGCAGGTTTGCTACGTCAATACATAATCAAAATGCCAAATATAAAGCTATACAAATCATTTAATTCAATCAGCTAGTCCAGGGAGCTCCTGAAAGGGCGGCATTTTCAGTCAGCCCATTTATCTGGGAACGGTTGGAAATTCACCGGGTCTGAACATGAGAAACACCACTTTCCTCACCAGTCAGCATTCACTCTGACAGCAGCCTGGTCTGACCCAAGATGGCCGCTCTGTCGGCACGTGTCTAACGCGCGGACGCGGGTCTATCACTCCTATCCACTCGCTCCTATTCCCTACATCGTGTATATGATGTGTCCACTGTGTCAGGTACAGGATGTAGGGAGCTTAATGGAGGAGATTTCGGACACTGGGGGGTGACGCCGGCAGATGCGTCAGGTAGTGGCTGCAGTGTGCAGCAGCGGTAGCTAACAGTTATGAACCACAGACAGCTTTCCTGCTACGAAGAAATACCATAATAGTAAAAAGCTACATCAATGCGACTGAAGCATTTATGCAGGAAAGAGCGGTCACGCTCCCTCCCCTGCTCCCCGCTGCTGCAACATTTTACTTCTGCATCACAAAACACGGCCGCATTGCATTGTGGTATACAGGAGTAAAATGTAGGGTATATCGCTTGTATGCTTACATTTGCAGTGCATTGTGGGTATTTTGTAGTGGACGATGTAGTGGATAAAAAGTAGAGAAGAAAATTCGAACAACACTACAAAATGGCGTGATCACTATATAGTGCACTACATCCGTGATAGGGAGCGATTTTGAACACAGCTAAGGTGTGTGTGGAGGCTAACAGTTAGCTTCCTGCTAGCTCCCAGTAAGGCCTCAGCCTGTAGCAGAGCTGCACAGCGGTGGTTTTTAGCTGGCTAACAGCGAGTCTGAGCGTGTCTGACCTTTAAACCGCCCGTCTTTGTTCATTCCTGTTCACTTCAGTTGAGCGCGGTTAGCATTAGCTTGGCTGTCAGTCATTTCCCCCGCGGCTTGGAGCGGCCTTGCCTTTGCCCATTTTAGTATTTTCCAGGAGTGACGACACGTGACACGGCAAGATGGCGGCGGTGGGCCACGCCCACCTGGCTTCACTTTTCCTCTTCAGACGTGACTGGATGCTACGCCCATTTTTTAGGTCTTTGGTAAAACCTATGGGTGCACGATATTGGAATTTTGGCAGATATCTGATAGGCCGATATTTTAAAACTCACCTGCCAATAACCAATATTGATACCGATATCAAAGCTGGAAAAAAACAAGCACTCTTTGCACGTAGCAGTTCTGTTATCCAGTTCTGACACTTTGAAAAATAGGGGTTGGAAAAATATCAATACACTGAAATATTGCGATATTTTCATATGCCAATATCAAATTGATATTTAAAAACGTGGTATCAATCCGTTTTACATACAAAATCTCGTAAGATTTCATCGTTCTGTTACAAAATCTCACAATATTTTGTGAATTCTTACAAGATTTCGTAACAGAACAATGAAATATCGCAATATTTCATTCGTAAAATAGACCGATATCACATTTTTAAATGTCAAAATGATATCAGCATATGAAAATATCGTGATATTTCAGTGTATCGATCATTTTTTCCCACCTCTAGTCTTTAGAAGTTTTAAAGTTTTTAAAAGAAGTTTTTGAAGAAGCTTTTTTCGGACTTTAGAAACAGCGGGCCGATTGGTTAAATATCGGTGGGGTGACCGATGCCTGATACTAAAGTTTTTAGGCCGATACTGATGAGGGGCTGATTATATCGTGCATCCCTCGTAAAACCTCTGTAACTTTGCTCTGTTTCACTTCTGCACTGTGACTCCTTGCAAAGATGATGGACACATGTTGATTCATGGTTTCCTTCAGTTTTTTATTTATACTGTAATATGAAAAAAAAAAAAGGACAATGAGCATACATTTTTCCCTGTTTCATCCATGATTACTTCAGCATGGTGGCAGAAATAATGAGTTCTGTTTGGGAAACCATTTTAAACAGGAGCCCCCCAGAAGAGGAGCATTAAAACAAGTGAAGAGATGGTCTGAAACGTGTTTTATCTTGTGGTGATCTTCACCAACCTGAGCCTGGTCTGTTCTCTCTGTTCAGGAAAAAGAGAAAGGATCTCGGCTGGCCTACGTGGCCCCGACCATCCCCAGGAGACTGGCCAGTACTTCAGACATCGACGAGAAGGAGAACAGGTGAAGCCCTGAGCAGATGCGTATTCTGCCATGAGCAGCCCCCGTTGCTCCTGCAGCATGTGCAGCCTTAAAGGGATCGTACACCCACAGAATGATGCTCCTTCATCTTCTCCTCATCCTCATGCTGAGCAAGACTCAGAGATATTAAAAAAGTACTCCAAACGCAGCCGGAGATCCAGGGGGGTTTTCGTTCACCCCCAACTTCCATATAATGGAGTTCATCAGCGACTGAACCAAAAAGGTCCATAAAAGTCCACAAAAACTTGTCAGTATTCCTCCAAACTGCTCGTCCAATGTGATCCACGTGTCCTGAGTGGGTAGCATCCAGAATTTACTGGAAACCATCATTTAGTAGATTTTTATAGACTAAACTGTAGAACATGGAGCTGTCGCGAAAGAAATTAGCTGTTCACACTGTAATGAGCTGCAGACAAACACCAGAGGGGGTGGTTATTGATTTAAAACAAAGAAAGAAAGAAAAAGAGAACGCGTGATCTCGTCTGCCGCGGCTTCCGTAGTGTCGTGAACTCGCAGGGACGCACTTTGTAGCAGCTCCATGTTCTACTGTTTAGTCTCTAAAAATATCCTAAATGATGTTTCCAGTAAATTCTGGACGCTACCCACTCAGGACACTTAGATTACATTGGACGAGCAGGATGGAGGAATATTGACAAGTTTTTTGTGGACTTTTTATGGACCTTTTTGGTTCAGTTGCTATTGAACTTAAATTATATGAAAGTTGGTGGATAATGACCCCCCCCCCTCAGATCTCTGGCTGCGTTTGAGATATTAAAGTGCTCAGAGTCTCACTCAGCATGAGGATGAGGAGAGGATGAAGGAGCATCATTCTGTGGGTGTACTGTCCCTTTAAGCAGTGACTGAGCTAGTGAAGTGTGTGGCTCTGCAGGGACTCCACTGCTCTGATACGTAGCGGCTCCTACACCCGACGACGCTGGGACGACGACCTGAAGAACAGCGAAGGAAGCGCCTCCACCAACCGAGCATCCAGCTACCAGCGCAGGTTGGCTCCAGCTCAACCCCCCCTCCCCTTCTCCCACGTATCCATCCATATAAGAGCTCTGGATCTAAACCGCTGCAGAGGTGTCATGGACGGGGCTTTTCCCGGTACGTCAGGCTGCGTTTTTACCTCCATGTTGTCAGATATGTTCATGCTTCATACGCTGCAGCCTCTGAGAGAGCCGTGCACATCAGCCCCCCCCCTCTATCACTGCCCCGGAGCCTGCTGCATGACTGCACCTGCCCTGACAGGTCGCTGTCGTCAGGTTCACCTCTCACCCAGATGATTTACCAAGCTCCGATACCGCCACATCAATCACACCTTCACGTTTGTTTACCACGCTGATCCTTGACATGGACGCGCTGCGTTCATGTCATGTGGGGTAAACGACGTTTGAAATTGTCTGTCTGATGACCAATATTCCCAGCTGAAGCCCGGCATACACTGTGCTGTTTTTCAGCCGATTTTCCAATCATGCCACAATTCTGGGGATCGGGACGACTCTTGGCCAAATCGTGCGTCGTGCAGTATACGAGGGGTCATGAGAGGCGATCGGCTCCTCACGACGAGCTCCCCATCAGAAATCGTGGGTCGAAGAATATCCAACCTCTTAGATATTTTAGATATCTTATTCGTGGCTCCGCTTCAACATGCGATTCGCTCACGAGCCTCGACCAGACTGAGAACTCTTTCCTCAGAGATTTTAACGTGAGCGAAACAAAAGTGGAAGTAAACCAGAGGCAGCATGGCGACCCGGTAGGGCTGGGCGATATGGCCGAAAATCCAATATCATCATATGGGTATCATGGGGAAAAAATATAGATGCACTGAAATATTGTGATATTTTCATATGCCGATACCATATTTATATTGAAAAATGTGGTATCAATCTATTTTACTAATGAAATCTTGCGAGATATCATTTTGTACGAAATCTCATGAGATTTCATGAAATACCTCGATATTTTCTAACAGAACGATGCAGTATTTCATGAAATCTCATGAGAAATTTTTTGACAAAATGATATCTTGTGAGATTTCATTAGGTAAAATGGATCGATACCGCAAATATAAATATGGTATCGGCATATGAAAATATTGCAGTATTTCAGTGTATCGATATTTTTTCCAACCCCTACTATTTAAACTGTCTGGAATACAATCCTCCCCAAGACTTTTACAAAGAATCATAAAAAGCAGCAGCTATCTTTCATCACTTTGATCTAACAAACATGTCTACCAGTGTTTGTCAGGTCCATCTCTGCAGAGGAGCGATACCTTTATGATAAACATGGTTCAGTACTAAAATACAGCTGTTTGACCTGAAATGAAACTTTCAGACACATTAGGGTAAAAACACTGGGATATATCGTGTATCGTCATCTAAAGTAAATATATGGTGATATGATGCTTAATCCATATATCGCCCAGCTTTATGTGACTTCTAGTTTGGCAGATAGCAAACAGGTTCCTCCTTAAACACCCTGGAGACAGTAGATGCGTTTAGGACATTTATGAGAAGCTCTGTGAAACTAAAACATACAAATGTACATGTTAATAAACTTAAATGAGTCAGATTTTTATTTAAATATGAGCAAATATTACTTTGTGTCCATTAAAAACACACAGTGATCCGTTTATTTGATTGCACACACACGGTTATCGATTAGCATTCATGCTAACTTAACATTGAATCGCCCTATGCCCCTTTTCCACCATGACTTAAATGAAATGTGCTACCAACTGGCTACCTGGACTCTACCAACACCAGCGCAAGTAACGATATCCTCCGTCCCTCTCATCTTCGTTCTCCTCATCTTCTTCCTCTGTTGCTGTTTTTACTTTTAGCTTTTCGTTTTGGCAAATTCTTCACAAAGAGAAGCGCAAAGTGCCCAGGCAGCGCTGTCTTTTTTTATTTGGTGATGCCTCACTGTTGCCTCTGTTGTAGCCGTCTTCTTCTTCTACTGCTGGTCTACCTCTTTTTATTGTTCAGGATTGTTCAAGACCCCGACCTGTCTTTGAGGACGCCCAGTGTCGGATCGTATCCGAGCGTCGGTTTGTACAGCGTGAGGACAAACATCACAAGCTGTGAACTTTTGAACTCTGCGATTGATTCTCACAATCTGAGTTGGAGCGCAAGATACCATGGGAATTGTTGCATAGTGTGTCCCAGGCTTAAGAGGGCCTTGAAGTCCAGATTATATGCTTTTGAACTTCTATTTTTCTTGACCGTGGAATTTATAAGATCCAAAACGGCTTTATTTTAACGTGTGAATTGCCATGAATGCTGTAATAGTGTGTCAAAGCTCAGTAGTCTGATATGTATGTTTGCTGTACTTTTATCAATGTTTGTGTGTGCACGCCCTCCACCGCTAACATGCCTCTCTCGCCCGCCTGCCTGCAACACGCTAGCACGTCCCACACGCTAGCGTTGGGGCGGAGCGGCAGCACGCGGGACGGTGCCAGCCAAGTCTTCGTCAACCTCCAGCTTGGACCCTAACACCTGTAATACTAAACCCTGGCAGCCGCCCGCCTCCCACTACCAGTCTTACAGCATTCACGAGGTACAGCAGCTGCCTCTACACCCACTGCCCTTTCTGTCTGCGTGTCTGCTCTGCTGCCCGGCCCACCCTGGTTCAGTTTCCTGCTTTTATTTGATGTGTAGACATGTAAAACCCAGCAGGACACGTTAGCGTAACTTAAACATGCATCAGATTTGTGCTGTTGGTACTTCTATCCCACTGCGTCTCACCCGTCTTCCTTCTTACAGCGGCTCTTTTGGCAGAAGACACGAGGACCTGAGCTCCTCAACTACCACCTCCTCCTCCGCAACCACCACCACCTCCTCATCTGTTACCCGCCCACAGGCCATCGCAGCCTGCTCTCCAGCCTGGGCTCCTCCTCCACTCGAACCGGCTCCACCAGTCTCACCAGCAGAGTACAGCCTTACACCTGCTGCCGTAATTTTCCAGAGATCATGGTCACAGGGCTGTCCTTTGAAGCCACACCAGTAATAGATTAATGTTTCAAAACCAAGAACAGTTACTTAAACACAGTCTCAAAATGAGCATTTTGGAGAAAGAAAACTGGCTTTAGATGCTCATTATCAGCCTTTTCTGTTTTATTCTCTCCTGATCAGACTTTTCCTTCACTTTATCTTCAAGTCAGTTTGCATTTAGATTCAAGGTTTCTTCAGGACCTGCTCAGGTCACAGAGTTAAACCATTTCATTGATGCTGATGGAAAGCGTGTTTGGTTTCTCGGAACGAAGCCAAAAATACCACGAGTTAAATCAATCAATCAATCAATCAATTTTATTTATATAGCCCTTTACAGTACACGAGGTAACCAAAGTGCTTTCCATAAAAACATCATGAGAAAGAAAATAAGAACAGCATGAAGAAAATAATAGACAAATGTAAGTAAATACAAATAAAGTATGAAAATATATCACCACATTACTGAGTGTTAAAGGCCAGTCTGAATAAATGCGTTTTGAGCCTGGCTTTAAAAAGGTCAAAGTCTGTTATTGAGCGCATGTCAGGAGGCAGTTTGTTCCAGAGTCTGGGCCCAGCGACTGAGAACGCCCTGTCACCCCAATGCTTGTATCTGGCTCTAGGGACTTCCAACAAGAGCTGGTTTGCCGACCTTAAAGCTCTGGTTGGGTTCGGACAGATAAGGAGGGGCAAGACCATTAAGCGCTTTAAAAACAAATAATATAATCTTAAAATCAATCCTAAAAGAAACGGGAAGCCAGTGAAGAGAAAACAGAATCGGGGTGATGTGCTGACGTCGGTTGGTGTTGGTTAGAAAGCGGGCAACTGCGTTCTGAACCAACTGAAGACGGTTGATTGATGACTGAGAAACTCCGACAAAGAGTGCATTACAATAGTCAGGTTTAGAACTTATAAAAGCATTAATGGCTTTTTCAAGATCACAACGATTTAAAAAGGTTTTACCTTTGTTAAAAGACGCAGTTGATAAAAACTGCTCCTGACCACACTATCAATCTGCTTATCAAATCTGAAACCGCTGTCAAAGATAAACTCCAAGATTCTTGACAGCAGGTTTCAGTTTAGAGGATAGAAAATCACTAATCAGATAGTCTTGTATTATCACCAAATAAAATATACTCTGTTTTATCATTGTTTAAGTGAAGAAAATTTTGCCCTAACCATAGCTTTACAGTATGTCCGAAATGCAATCGGCCAAGGCATGAAGTGCTCCACTGGTGTTTGTGAACACGGG
The DNA here is from genome assembly GCA_023101725.1 of Atherinomorus stipes. Taxonomy (NCBI): domain Eukaryota; kingdom Metazoa; phylum Chordata; class Actinopteri; order Atheriniformes; family Atherinidae; genus Atherinomorus; species Atherinomorus stipes. The sequence continues at coordinate 25,077 of JALJCO010009914.1, forward strand.
AAGATAAACCTGCAGGTCATCCGCATAGCAATGAAACGCTAGGTTGTGCCTGGCGATGATGGACCCCAGTGGCAACATGTAGAGCGAAAACAGCAACGGCCCCAAGATGGAGCCGTGAGGCACTCCACAAAAAAGAGAGGCAACCGAGGAAGATAATCATTACAGAAAAAGTTCTATTTGATAGGTAAGATTCAAGCCATTTCAGTGCAGTACCGCGAATACTGACAAACTGATCGAGGCGAGACAGAAGGACTGAATCCACCGTGTCGAATGCAGCTGTTAAGTTCAGTAGCACTAAAACAACAGGGTGCTTGGCATCAACAGACATGGCAACATCATTATGAACCTTGAGCAGTGCAGACTCAGTGCTGTGCCTCGATCTAAACCCAGATTGGAATTTTTCAAGAACAGAGTTACTTTCTAGAAATGACTGTAATTGTATAAAAACAATTTTTTCAAGGACCTTGGAAATGAAAAGGCCTAAAATTGGATAAAATACTAGGATCAAGATGGGTTTTTTTTTAAGAAGCGGCCTCAGTCACTGGACTCTCACATTTCCAAATTTCTTTGGAAAAACAAGCCATCACGTATCAGTTTAAAAACCTTACAACAGGTAAAAGACCGGGGAGGGTTAGACTCACCCAATTTCAATTATTATTTCCTAGCAAATAAGCTACAATTTATTTCCAAATGGCTGAAACCTACCCATCTAGATGAACCGTGGCTAGACACAGAACAAGCATTATGTGAGGATCTGGATGTCTCTGATTTGCCGTTCATCAGTTCAGCAGTCAGATCTCATAAATGCTTTAAAAGTATCAACATCTGCTCTACTCTGAAAGCTGAAGGGAATTCCTGAAATTAACCGAGTCTTCTATTATTCCATGTAAACTCACACCCATCTGGAATAACCTGGATATTTTACAAAACAAGAAAATGATTAATTTTGTGCATTGGAAGGATAAAGGAGTAAAACAATTACAACATATCATTGAAAATGGAAAATTCCTGTCATTTAATACACTTACCTTACAATACGGGATCAATAGTACTAAATTCTTAGAATACCATCAACTTAAATCTATATTAAGCAAAAAATATACCTCTAACCAACTGATCTTGCAGACTCCGGTCAGGGTAGCAGAATTCCTGAATCTCTCTATCCCCAAACTACTGTCGAAAATATATAGATTATTATTAAAACTGGATGATTCAATTTCCCTTCCAACTTCGAAGTGGGGAGGCTGACTTGTCCAGAACCCTTAACCAAAACACATGGACACAGATATGTTTAAACACGTTCCTAATGACTAAAAACTCAAATATACAGTTGATACAATTCAAGGTTTTACACAGAGTACATTACACAGGACAGAGGATGTTCAAGATGGGTCTGTCACCTTCAAATATTTGTTTGCACTGCAATGAGAATACAATAGACAATTATCTTCACGCCCTTGTGGTCTTGTCCACCTGTCCAGAGGTTTTGGCTTCAGGTATGTGATGACCTGTCAGCGTGGCTCAGGTGTAACTTCCCTGCAAGCCCCCCACACTGTGTTTACTGGGGGACTTGGATGAGATCAATACGGTAACCAATTATGCACATATGATACTTACTGTATTATGTATTGCAAAGAAAACTATCTTGGTAAACTGGAAATCCAAAAATAATCTGAGCATTAGCCAGTTTAGGAATCTCTTAGTAGACCATATCAGTATTGAGATGATGTCTGCCTCCTCTAAGAACCAGTTAGATGAATTCCACTCCCTCTGGTCCCCTGTGATTAGCTCCATCACTTAACGTTGGTGTAGGAGAGCGGCCTCGGCGATGTGGGGGTTGGGTGCCGGCGAGTGCTTGATGGCTATGGATCCCTGGCGGTTGACTTGGGGGGGGGTCTGGGCTGCCTCGCCGCTGGGGGGGGGCTGTATCCAGCCCGATGGGGGGCATGAGGGTCAGCGGTTGGGGCTGCTCTGCGGCGGTGGGCGGGTCGCTGGTGGGGCCCTGGCCGGTGGCTGTCGGCTGGCGCCGGGTGGCCGGGGTCGTCCCCGGGGCGGGGGGCGGGGGCTCCCCTGGGCCCCGGTGCCTCCGGGGTGGCCCCTGCCTCCGGGGCCGGGGGGACCCGGCTTGGCGCTGGGGGGGGGCGGGCCGGCGGGGCATCTGTCTCCTCTGGATTTGGCCGGTCCTCACGACCTGGTGACGTCTGGTCACTGCGCCGGGGCGCCTCTGCTGTGTGCGTGCGGGTGTGTGTGCTGGTGGGGGTGTGTGTGTGGTGGGGCTGGGGGTGTATCGTTGTCGTGTCTGTGTCGGGATGTGGGCATCCGGGATGTTGGGTGTCGCGGGGGCGGCCGTGTGGGGGGTGTGGATTTCCCCTGTGCTTGTCCTGCGAGGGTGGGGCTCTGGGGGTCGCGGACGGAGCTGCGCTTCCCGCCGGGGTGCTTGGTTTTCCGCAGACCCGTGGTCATGTCGTGTCGTATCGATGTTGGGGTGTCTAGCGAGGCTGTCGGGGTGTGGGGTTTTTGTCCATATCGTTCAGCTCTAGTGTGTGGAGGTGGGGGGTTGCGGGGGTGGCCGGGTCTTTTCCACGCCGGGTGCCTGTCCCGCCTGGCCGCTGTGTCTGTTGGGGCCCCGGCCTGCGCTGGTGGTCTCGTGATGGTTGGTCTCGCGTGGTCCGGGGGTTGGGGGGCGGTGGGACTTGTGGGCGTGGGGGCTGGGTGCCCCGCGGTCCCCGTCCTTGGTATGTGTAGGTGGGTGTGTGACTGGAGGGGGGCGTGAATGCGGTTGTGTGTGTGTGTGGCTGCCTGTGGGGGGGGGTGTGGAGATGGGTGGGTGGGTGGGGGGGGTGCATGGATGATGGGTGTTTGGGTGCGGGGTGGTGGTGCATTGGTGGGGTTTGTGTGTGTCAGGTTGGGGGGGGGGGGGGGGGGGGGGGGAAAGGGGGAGAAAAAGAAAAAGAAAAAAAAAAAAAAAAAAAAAATAGCAGCTCTGCGTGCCTCTTGGGGGGTTTGCGAGGCCTGGGGATGTTGGGCCGGTGACTCTGGCCCCCTCCGCCGACCCTTTCCGCTTCCGTCCCTTTTCCCCCCTCCCTGGCCTGGCGTGGTCGAGCGCCCCCAGGGGCTGAGGCTGGCCCCTCTGTGCTGAACGCCGGACGCCGGGCCGTGGGGGCGGCCATGCCTGCCCTTTCTGCCCTGGGGGGATCCCGGGAGGCAGGGGTACCTAATGCCGGTAACGGCTCTTCTTCCAGGGGGAATTCATACCCCCCTGGTCTCCCTTCCCAAGATTTCCCCCCCCCCCCCCCCTGCTCTACCTCACACACACACACGTAGGGTTTTGGGGAGGGAGCGTGTCAAGCGGGCGTGGTGAGGGAGGGCACCAAAGTGCCTTTGCTTGCCACGTCTAGAGGCAGCCTGCTCCCCAGTTTTAACCACACTTAGACACCTAAACACATAAAATAACAACAGCTCACAACCACTTCTGAGGGGGCGGGCCATATAGTGTGTGGTAGGAGGGAGGGGCCGGTTGGGGGGACATGCCCCCTACGCGACCCCACTCCCGGCATGACTTGGCACTGCCCCTTAGTTTTAACTGCAAACAACACACATCTTACACACACAGTCATGAGTGGGGGGGGGGGGGGGGACAGGGTCCTTTCATACCCCGGTCTCCCGGGCGCTACTGGGGGAGGGGGGGGACAGTGGCTACTTCACGCGCCAGTGGTTAAGGCTGGCTGCATTGCGGGGGATCTGCTGGCCTGGGGGATGCCTGGCCTGCTGCGTCCGGGGGTGGGGGATGGGGGGGGTGGTGGTGGGGGGAACGTGTTGGGGGCTTGGAACTCGTGGCTCCTTCCCCGGCCCGAGCTACCACTCAGGAGGCACGAGGGCATGGGCAAGAGAGAGGTGGGTATGTGAGAATAATGAATGAGAGTGTGAAGGAGGAAATGTGGGAGGGAGGAACTTGGGCTGGAAGAGGGAGGAGATGTGGGTAAGTGGTTGAAGGAAAGGGGGATGGAGGAAGGAGTGGCATGCTCGTGAGTGTCTAGTAGGGATGGTCGTGAGGGGCTGAAGGAAGGAAGGGCGGGAGTGTGATAGGTCAGAGGGATGGGCGGGGCTGGACATGTAGGGGGGGGGACTGTATGGGGTATTGGGGGTATAGGGAGGTGGGGGCGTATGTGTGGGGGGGTGGGGAGGGGGTTGGTGCAGTTATGTGGGGGGAGTGCATGTGTGTGTTAGAGGGTATGAGGAGGTGGGGGTAGGTGTGGACGGTAGAGGGAGGAGAGTGTTGGGGGGGGAGAGAGGAGTGAGGGTGGGGATGTAAGGTCAGAGAGCGGAGTGGGTGGGTGTATGCGTGTGTGGGGGGGTACACGGAGGTGTTGGGTAGGGCTGGGCGGTGTGGGCGGAGGTTCGTACCTCGGTATTCGTGCCGGGCATCTTGGTGTCGGTGCGGTGCGGTGTGGCTGCGGGTTGGTTGGGGGCCGGGCGCTTTGGTGGGGGGTGCGGTTTTGTTTGTGGCCTCCGGGGGTTTTTTGTGCGGGGCGGGCGCAGGGGGGATCTGTATCTTGTATGTGGTTGCTCTTGCGGTATTGATGTCTTGGGTGCCTGTGTCTCGATGTGGGGGCGGTGACGGTATATCTTTCAGCCCCAGTGTTGGGGTAGGTGTGTGGGGAGTGTGTGTGTGAGCGTGGTGGCGGGGTAGGGGGTGGGAGAGGTGGTGGCGCCCTGGTGTCAGGTGTATCAGGGACTTTGGGGTGGGGGCTGGCCTGCCCTGGGGGGCGTCGTCTGGGGGGTCCGGTCCTCCTGGGTTTCGGTTGGGCCGCCCGGGTCCGGGGGGGGGGGTGGCTGCTCCTGGGCGCTTGGGCCCTGGGCCCGGCGCTGTCTCCGCTCCGGGGGACGCCCGGCGCCCGGTGGGGTCGGCAGCTGCTGGTCTTGGTCCGCTGGGGCCTGGGCCTCCAGACTGCGGGGGCTCCGGCTGGGGCCGCTTTTGCCGCCCTTCGGGGGATGCATGTCCGCTCTTTGGGGGGGGGGTAGCTGGGATCTGGGCCTCTGGGTGGCTGCTGGGGGCCTGGGTCGCGAGCCTTGCGGGCTTCCTCCTCCTTGCAGAGACGAGGCTGCATCTGCATGACTGTATCACCACGGAGCACCCTTTATTATGCATGTTGACACTGTGACACTGCTTCCCATTGCGATGACTAGGTCGTACCTCTTCTTTACTTCCCATTGCGATGACTAGGTTGTACCTCTTCTCTACTTCCCATTGCGCTGACTAGGTTGTACCTCTTCTCTGCGTAGTTCTGCGTGTGTTTGTATGATCTGAGGATATTTAAGCCACCTGCAGGTACTCCTGTAGGGGATTGCTTGTTTTGTTTTCCAACAGAGACCTTGGTTGTTTAGGGATCGCGGTACAGATGTACCAGTGAACTGTGTAAGTGGATTCATGTTTTCTCTTCTCTCTCTCTTCCTCTTCCTTACTCCTCTCTCTCTGTTTCACTTTCTATCATTACCTCTATTCACTTTCATTTCTCCCTTGTCAGGCCCAGCAGTATGAAATGGAATGGTGTAATAGACAAATGTTTAAATAAAGAAATAAAATGAATAAACATGATATCAAGTGGAGCCTTATGTTCATAAAGCTCCGCTTGATAAAGCAAAACTGTTCAACAGAATAAAGCAATCAGATTTCCATTCTGCTTGCTTCAATGCTGGACAGGACAAGTAAAAAAAAAAAAAAAAAAAAAAAAAAAAAAAAAAAAAAAAAAAAGAAGCGGCCTCACAACAGCATGTTTAAAAGAAGTAATATATGAATGAATGAATGAATGAAAATTTTATTTCGAACGATGAACGATGATATATTCTTAAGTTTATTAAACACAAGTGCATTCTAGTAAAATCTACAAGGCTGACCTCATTTTAACCATGCATGCAACTGTTTTGTTGTATAATCTGTAGCCAGGACTCATATTCTGTCAGATTAAAAGGACTGGGACATTGTGGGTTTGTGTTGTATTTATTTGAATCAGTAGTGGGCTGGATGGTCTTCATCCTGGTCAACACAGTAGCTTCCTCAGCCAGGGACCACCGTCGGGGAAACTACAAGGATCTGTAACGGGTGACGGGGAACATCCTTTATCAGATCAATAGGCCAACAATACACACCGTTAATCATTACACGCAACATGTCCGATACACAGTTTATTACAGATTATTATAGATCGGTAAATCAGATAGATTTAAATTTCATAGAGGAAATAGCCTATCTTAACATTAAGTCTCAGAGCACACCTGACTTCTGATATGAGCAGATGGGAAACATTTCTAGCAGACATTTACCGGAACATCACTAGCTTAGCAGCGTGACAGTTGGCTGGCTGCCTCGTAGCCTGCTATTTTAGGAGTAAATGTCGTGTGTTGGTGCAACAGTTTACTCAGAAATAAATTCTCCCCATAAAGGCATGAGAGAAACTCAATCGGGCAGGAAAGGCCTGGCACACACGTGCGCCATTCAAGATCATACTATGTGTATATATGTATATATTTGGTCAATAACAAAAGTTCACCTCAATACTTTGTTATATACCCTTTGTTGGCAATGACAGAGGTCAAACGTTTTCTGTACGTCTTAACAAGGTTTTCACACACTGTTACTGGTATTTTGGCCCATTCTTCCATGCAGGTCTGCTCTAGAGCAGTGATGTTTTGGGGCTGTCGTTGGGCAACACGGACTTTCAACTCCCTCCAAAGATTTTCTATGGGGTTGAGGTCTGGAGACTGACTAGGCCACTCCAGGACCTTGAAATGCTTCTTACGAAGCCACTCCTTTGTTGCCCGGCAGTGTGTTTGGGATCTTTGTCATGCTGAAAGACCCAGCCACGTTTCATCTTCAATGCCCTGCTGATGGAAGGAGGTTTTCACTCAAAATCTCACCATACATCGCCCCCATTCATTCTTTCCTTTACACGGATCAGTCGTCCTGGTCCCCTTGCAGAATGTGATGGCCGTAACTACAGCCACACATGTCGGTAACCCATGCACCAACACTTTATCATTAACACTATTCTGTTATTTATATATATATATATATATATATATATATATATATATATATATATATATAATTTGCTTTAAACTTAGTTGAAACACTTTATTTCTATTTGTTTGCGCCCACATTTAGATATTATCTGTATTCAACTTTGCTTTTTGTTAACTCTTTTTCTATTGTTTCCGGTGCTGGGGACCCACGAGAGCTGGGGGCAGTAGTGACCATCAGGGACAGGAAGAGATCCCAGCACAGGAAGTGCTGAGGCCTGCACCAACCTGGCTCCCTGTTGAGGGGGATAAATGTTTAGTTTATTCTTTTAATATTTAGATGTATTCTTTTGGATTTGAGTAGTTTATTTACTTAGTTCCTTCTTTTGGTAATTCTTTTGTTTGGGAAATTAAACTGACTTTTGGTATGTTTCTTTCATTGTTAGTTTATTTGTTTTAGTCTTACCCCCATGTGTTAAAGACTGGTCTGATCAGCCAGCATTTAAGTTCCCCTTTGTTTCATGTTTGTTAGGTCAGTTTGGTTCTTTGTTAAGGTCAGTTTGATTTGCTGTTGGTTTAAGTTTGCCTTATGACTTTAGTATGGTTTTGTTCATTTGACCTCTTTTAAGGGCCCTATTTTTGTAAACTTGATTTTTGGGGTAAAATAAAACCCTTTTTCCTTTTGAAATTACCTGTGTCCTTATGCTTGACCACTCGGTCCCTCACACAGAAAAACAGCCCCAAAGCATGATGTTTCCACCCCCATGCTTCACAGTAGGTATGGTGATCTTTGGATGCAATTCAGCATTCTTTCTCCTCCAAACACGAGAAGTTGCGTTTCTACCAAAAAGTTCTATTTTGGTTTCATCTGACCATATTACATTCTCCCAGTCCTCTTCTGGATCATCCAAATGCTCTCTAGCAAACTTCAGACGGGCCTGGATGTGTACTGGCTTAAACAGGGGGACACGTCTGGCACTGCAAGATTTGAGTCCCTGGCGGCGTAGTGTGTTACTGAGAGAGCCCCAGATCGAGGGAGATTCTCAGTGGTCTTGTAAGTTTTCCATTTTCTAATAATTGCTCCCACAGTTGATTTCTTCACACCAAGCTGCTTACCTATTGCAGATTCAGACTTTTCCAGCCTGGTGCAGGTCTACAATTTTGTTTCTGGTGTCCTTTGACACCTCTTTGGTCTTGGCCATAGTGGAGTTTGGAGTGTGACTGTTTGAGGTTGTGGACAGGTGTCTTTTATACTGATAATGAGTTCAAACTGGTTCAATTAATACAGGTAATGAGTGGAGGACAGAGGAGCCTCTTAAGGAAGAAGTTACAGCTCTGTGAGAGCCAGAAATCTTGCTCGTTTGTAGGTGACCAAATACTTATTTTCCACCATAATCTGCAAAAAAATTCTTCAAAAAGTCAGACAATGTGATTTTCTGGATGTTTTTTTCATTCTGTCTCTCACAGTTGAGGTATACCTATGATGAAAATTACAGGCCTCTGTCATCTTTGTAAGTGGGAGAACTTGTCCAATTGGTGGCTGACTAAATACTTTTCTGCCCCACTGTATGATGCTGATTTGTGGACACACCTTGACATTTCCCTTTGGACACATTTTTTTTTCAGACTTTTTCCAAGGGTACCATCATTTTTGTTCATGATGTGATAGATGAATTCAAGTTTCAGCACATAATTTATTCAACATCAAAAACAGAATGGATCATTTAATTTAGGACCAAAAACAGTTGCATCAATTTTACATTTACAAGAACAATATAATAAATGACAAGTAAATAAAACAAACACAAAAAAAACATACATATTGATTCAGTTACATTTCCTGTCATGCTGATGTGTACCGCAGACGACAGTTTATCTACATCATGTGGTGGAAGGATCAACATCACCTGGCTGCTTCATTTCTGTCTGAAAAACTTTTGGTCATTATAGTCTCACTTTGTAAACTCAATAAATTCAAGGTTAAATTTGTAACATTTTTATTAAAAGTTAGTCAGTCAGTCATTTTCTGTACCGCTTATCCAGTTCAGGGTCGTGGGGGTTGCTGGAGCCTATCCCAGCTATTATCAGGCGAGAGGCGGGGTACACCCTGGACAGGTCGCCAGTCTGTCGCAGGGCCAACACAGAGAGACAGACAACCATTCACACTCACATTCATTCCTAGGGACAATTTAGAGTGATCAATTAACCTAACATGCATGTCTTTGGACGGTAGGAGGAAGCCGGAGTACCTGGAGAGAACCCACGCATACACGGGGAGAACATGCAAAGTTATATCTTTTTAAAAATAAAACCTCCACAGGTCGTTTTGGGGGGGGTACAAAATGAAAGTACAACATTTCCTAGAAAAATTATATTTAGCCTAAAAATAATAATAAAATAAATTTTAGCAGGTTCAATAATGCGCTATTGCGGGTTGCCAAATACGATCTCTGTGTGGAAACAATATTTTGGGCACAGTAAGGCTGCTACAGGGAAACAGTGGAGACGAGTGAAGCAGCTGCTTCAGAGTGCTGGAGATGTTATCTGTTTCTGAGGAGGAGTGACCTGGAAAGTAAATTTAGGTGAAGACTACACTAAATGGACCCACATGAACATTTTCCACGGCGTCAAAACACGGAAATGGCGACTTTCCTCCTGGATCGGTTAGCTAGATTGTTTGCTACCGTGGCTAATGTTTAGCTGTCAGTTATAAACTCCTGTGCGTTACTTGTTGGACATGCTGCAGACTGTTGGTCACTTGCGTATCGGCAATGAACCTGGCATCCCAGCGGCTAGAGTTGTTTTTCTGCTGCTGCGACTACAACCTAGACAAACGTGATGTCGCTATTGCTTTTAAAAGTACCACGCACCCGACAGAAAGCAAAGGGTGACCGAGCCTTTCCTGTTGTGGGTCCGAAGCTCTGGAGCGCTCTGCCCCACCATATTATACAGGCCCGGTCAGTTGAGCATTTTAAATCGCTTTTAAAGATGCACCTATTTGCGCTGACTTTTAACACAAGTGTGTTATTTGTTGTTTTTATTTTATGATTTTTAAATCTTTTAGATAGTCTTTTATTATTTCCTTTACTAGTTACTGTATATATATATATGATTATGAACCAAACATCCACATCATCCACACAGAACCTTTTTGTTTTAATCTCATGCTGCCCTATGATGAGCTCAAAGGTGATTCTTCGTAACAGAAGTAAACACATGTAAAGATTAAGCTTAACTGTCCCACTTTGCCCATACTCACCTTATATATTAGCAAACTTGTACAGCACCTTGGACACTTTGTTGTTTTAAGTGTGTTATATAAATAAACTTGGCTTTGATGTATGTATGATCAGTGACCATTAAACTGATCTAAGCCCTCAAGCTTTTTCTAACATTTTTTTTTTAGATCTTTGTTGAGTAATTTATGTCTCTTATTTGAGTTTTAGTTTTACCTTATGTAAATCTGATAATCTTTAACCAATCTTCTTTCTTGTGATAATTAATCTCCAAGGTGAAATTCAAGTATCTTTGATTTGATTTCTGTTTGGAAGATATCAGTTAAACTTTGTTTGTTAACCTTTTTTTGTTGTTTATTTCAGCCACTGCTCACCGTTGGATCATGAACTGGTGTCTGACACCATCCTCGCTAAATCATTCCTGTTCATTTTTTTGAAAATGTCTTTAGTCACGACCACAGATTGTTGGCTGTAGGTCTGCAGCATCAGATCCACCAGGTCCAAAGTGTCTGCCTTCTCCAGTCGATGTGCTGCGATGCATGGGAGAATTTCTCCAGTATCCATGATTTTCAGATGCCACTTGAATTCTTTGAATTCCTCCTGTTTGAGATCTCCCATCACTTTCAGAAGTTGCTCTCTGTCTGATGTGGCTATGGGTGCCTGATGAACAAACAGTAAGATATGACTTCTTAAAAAGAAACAAAAACCACAAATATCTTATTAAATTACAGGAATACTCTTGAAAAGAATAAAAATCTGATTTTGCTCACTTTCTGCATCTGTACAAACAGCTGTTGATCTGCAGAGACCTCTGTTTAAGGGAGAAAAAAACTGTCAAGTTGTTTTAATTCATGAGAGATTTCACTTCAGCTTCAGAATTTAAAGGTGACATAACATCAAATGTCACTTTTCTGTGGTTCTGGAGGTTTAATATAATCCGTTGTACACTGATGAGAGGCCATGTGAATGTCCAGAGTGAGTATCAAAGTCCCTGTTCATGGTTAGCTTTGTTTTCTTTGTTCAAAAATGGTTGAATCAGACAGCAGCTTATCATTTTAGTAGTTTATCATCCTACATAATTAATTTTCTCAGATTAGAACACACTATAGAGCGAACAGCCCCCCCCCCCCCCCCCCCCCCTCCTGTTCTGAGCTGATACACCGATGTGAGTCGAGCTAGCATGCGTGTCTGACTGCATTCAACATGGGTTAATTCAAGTCTGGCTTTTTGAACAAATGGATTAAAAGAAAACTTCTGCAGTAACACTGAAGGAGGTGACCACAACATTGTCATTATCTGTTAGTTTATTTATTTCTAAATGCTGTCATGTCTGATAAACACAGTTCAGTTCAGTTCAATTCAATTCTGTTTATAAAAACACTTTACAACAGCCATGGCTAATCAGTGTTGCACAAAGATAAAAGCAGGTTTAAAAACAAAAGAGCAACAGCAGGAATAAAAATACAATATGATAAAATCACTGATTTGTGACGGCAATCTCAGCTCTTAAAGGGACTTGAGGCAAGATTAAGAAACGAAACTCGCGACTGCCGCGACTGGCGCTTCAGGTAACTGCAGCCACGAGCCAAGCCACCACGGGAGCATGCACAAACTGAAAGCTATAATGTTGTTTACTCACCTTTTTCTCCGTAGTTACACTTTGTAGTGGTCTTTCAGTTGATCTGGATCGTTTGCTGACGGCAGAATAATCCATAACAATCGCTTACAGTGTTTGAATTTACCGCGACCAGCTTTGTCCTATATCAAAACAGCGGATGTAGCGTCATGTGACGTCCCGTCCGCATGGCGGAGCTGGAAAACTATAATGTTATTTACTAAAGCTTTTTCTTCGTAGTTACAATTTTTAGTGTCTTTCAGTTGATCTAGATCGTATTCTGACGGCAGAATAATCCATAACTATCGCTTACAGTGTTTTTATTTAACGTGACCGTCTTTTTCCTGCATCAAAACTGCGGATGTAGGTCATTTGACGTCACGTCCGCAGGGCAGCGTGGGAAATTCGGACACCGAATTGCAGCACATTTTGCAGCACACAGCCTGTTCAAGGCAATGGAGAGAAACATGGGTGGAAACGTTATTTTTGGTATTTAGCGCTTCATTACCCATTAGTATGAAAAAAAGGGACATTCATGTTTGTTTTTTTTCCAATTCCTGCCTCAAGTCCCTTTAAAGGAATAGTACACCCACAGAATGATGTAACTTTATTTTCCTTTTACCCTCATGGTGAGCAAGAATCTGGAGTACTTTTTTTCATATTTCATCTTGTTCCCCCCCCCCAACTTTGATATAATGGAGTTTGCTGGGACCCGAGCCAAAAAGATCCATCAAAGTCCACAAAAACTTGTCAATATTCCTCCATACTGCTCGTCCAATGTAATCCAAGTGTCCTGAGTGGGTAGCGTCCAAAATTTCCTTGAAACGACATCATTTAGTATATTTTTAGAGCCTAAACAGTAGTAAATCTTACTTCCGCGAAGCGCGGAATATGCGCGTTCAGGAAACTACGGCAGCCTCAGCGTTCAGAGCCTACTCTGCCGATAATGCAAGCGTAGAAGAAGAAATTCGCTGTTTACATTGTGCCAAGAGCGCCAGAGCTGCAGACAAACCGGAACAAACACAAGAGGGGTTGGATATTGACTTAAAACAAAGAAAGAAAGAAAAAGAGAACGCGCGATCTCGTCTGCTGCAGCTGCCGTAGTTTCGTTAACGCGCATATCCGTGCTTCGTGAAAGAAAGATGTACTCCTGTTTAGGCTCTAAAAATATACTAAATGATGTCGTTTCGAATAAATTATGGACACTACCCACTCAGGACACTTAGATTACATTGAACAAGCAGTATGGAGGAATATTGACAAGTTTTTGTGGACTTTTATGGACCTTTTTGGCTCGGGTCCCAGCGAACTCTATTAGATGAAAGTTGGGGAAAAACAAGAAGCCTTCCTGATCTCCGGCTGCATTTGAGATATTAAAAAAGTGCTCCAGAGTCTTGCTCACCATGAGGGTAAGTGGAAAATAAAGTTCCATCATTCTGTGGGTGTACTATTCCTTTAAAAGCTGATTTAAAAAGAAGGCTCTTCAGTCTGGCCTTGAACGGCTGCAGGTCTGGGATGGCGCAAAGGTCCAGGGGCAGAGAGTTCCACAGTCTCGGCACGATCACCCCACTGCTTGCAACAGGTCCTCGGGACCACCAGCAGGAGCTATTTAGAGGAACGCAGAGCTCTGCTGGGCTGGTGAGGGGTCAGGAGGTTGCAGAGGCAGGCCGGGGCTAGGCCACCGATGGAACAGAAAACAAACAGGAGGATTTTGAAGTGGATTCTGAAATGAATCAGGAACCAGTGAAAGGAGTACAGAGCAGGAGTTATGTGGTCATATTTGCGAGTGTTGGTGAGGAAACGGGCAGCTGCATTCTGTATAAGCTGTAGACGATGGAGCGAGGTCTGATTTATTCCAATATAGAGGGCGTTACAGTAGTCCAAACGGGAAATGATGAAAGTGTGGATTGCTTTTTCCAGGTCCTTATGGCATGGTTTGTTCTTGTAGAGCAGATAAAGCTGAAAGAAACTTGCCCTGATAACGGAATCTATTTGTTTGTCCAGTTTGAGATTGTTGTCCAGAGTAACGCCGAGATTCCTGACTGAGGGATGGAGTTGAAGGGTCAGAGTTGACAGGTCTGTGACTGTGTTAGAAGGACTGGGGGTGCCGAAGAGAATGAATTCAGATTTTGATTCGTTTAGACCAGGGGTGTCCAGCTCCGGTCCTTGAGGGCCACAATCCTGCAGGTTTTCCATATCTCCTTTCCAACACACACCTGACTCAAATTCATAGGCTTTTAGATTAATTTAATTTGAGTCAGCTGTGCTGGTGCAAGGAGGTATGGAAAACCGTCAGACAGCAGCCCTTGAGGACCAACTTTGGACACCAATGGTTTAGACAGAGGAAGTCTTGTGACAGCCATTTTTTAATGTCCTGCAGACAAACTTGGATGGGTTGTGTGTCCGGGGTGTTGTGGGATATCGGCAGATAAATTTGTAAGTCATCTGCATACAGATGGAAAGTAATGTTATGACACCCTATTACAGAACCTAAGGGGAGCATGTATAAAGAGAATAGTGTCTGACCCAGGATGGAACTCTGCGGCACACCAGAGGACAGTGGAAGAGAAGCGGAGGGAGAGATCATTAATCATTACTGAAAAACTTCTGTTGGTGACATATGACCTGAACCAGTGCAGCACCGGTCCTCTTAGACCCACCTGCTGATCCAGGCGGGTAGGTTTTCAGTTCACTGTCTGAAGTTCCCATGATACTAATAGCCTTTAGCTAACTCCAAACGCAGCTTGGCCTACTTTCTCTAAATAAGGTTATGACCAAATAAGGTGTAGCCAATCAAAATGAAGTCAACTTGCTCTCCGGGTAGAGTTGCATATCATTAGAGCACCCAACCCTTTTACTTAGGAGAGAGGACTAGCGTGCCAAAACGATCCTCCGCCGTAAAAAAAGTACCTTTTTTTTTCTTTGGAGAATTGACATATGCAACAAGATCAGCTACATGAAATAGTTTATGTTGCTGCATTCATTACTCCTTTAAAGGAACTAGAGGCAAGATTAAGAAATGAAACTCGTGACTGCCGCAACTGGTACTTCAGGTAACTGCAGCCACAAGGCAAGCTGTCACAGCAGCGTGCACAAACTGAAGCTATAATGTTGTTAACTACACTTTTTCTTCGTAGTTAAACTTTTAGTGTCTTTCAGTTGATCTGGATCGTTTGCTGACGGCAGAAGAATCCATAACTATCGCTTACAGCGTTTGAATTTACCGCGACCGTCTTCTTCCTGTATCAAAACTGTTGGGGATGCCGATGCAGCGTCATTTGCCGTCACATCTGCAGGACAGTGCGCGAAATTCGCCCACCAAATTGCAGCGCTTTATGCAGCACACAGCCTGTTCGAGGCAACGGAGAGAGAAATGGGTGGGCTTGTTTATTTTTGGTTTTTAACGCTTCATCACCCATTAGTTTTAAAAAAGCTGGACATGCTTGTTTACTCTTTCGTAATTCCTGCCTCTAGTCCCTTTAATACTATTGTCAATTTGCCTTGTTGAACATGGATTGTTTGTTGTTGTTGACAACATTTTGCTCTACATTTGGTTGCAGTTCAGATCCTTTTATTGTTTGTTGTCCTTCTAACTATGGCTTTATTGTTAATTTGCCGTACTGGTGTTTTTAAAGGTAGATTCCAGAGTCCCCCCACCATTTCTATTTGTAAACAATAGTATTCAAACTGAGCACCCCTCCCTCTCAGGCTGATGACCACCTCGCTCTTCAGCCTATTCAACTTCAAGCTTCATCTTCAGAGCTCAGAAGCGGGTTAAAGCCAAACCAGTATAAACCCTGGTTTTCCAGCGTGCACTGTCAAAAGCTCTTGCCTTTTCTTTGGTGCATCTGCCGTTTTTCCTTTCGTTTTTTCTTCGAGAATTCGAGTGACTGGCGTCTGATCCAATCATGAGCTTATTCCCACACAGCGTCATGCTCTTAGCTCTGTCATTGGCTGCTGATATAAACAGAAATCTTCACCCAAAAATGTTTCGACCACAACAAAAAAAGCCAAAGAGCAAACAGACAGGGGGAGAGGGAGCTGCATTCAAACTAACCACTGCATGAGAGTAGAGGCCCAAAGGCGTGGATTGAGACGGCTTTCACTTGCACAAGTCTAACGTTTATTTTCAGGGGGGAAAGTTCAGACTCTACTTTTAATGTAGCATGTTGTTCTCACTGATGGGGAAAAATGCATTTGTTTAACTAATGAATAATGATCAAATTAATTTTGCTCTACATTTATTTGAGTTTCATTCTTAAAATTTCTGTGTTTGCCCCTCGACTCACTGGACTATTTTCATTTTGGCCATTGGAGGCAAAAAGTTTGGGCACCTCTGGACTAACTCCTTCTTAAAGATACACAACGTGACTTTCAGACATTAAAAATATGCGTTTCTGACTCATTTTGATGGCACACCAACAATCATAATGAGCATATTCGAACCGTCACTGCCCAGCGGGATCCTGAGGCTCAGAAACTGCACAATGTAAGTTTTGGATCCGGGATGGGACTGTGACGTTGCAGCTGACTATTGGTTGCGCACCGTGTCACCAGCAAGTGGATATGAAACAGACATGAACACAGCGGGTGTTTTGAATGTGCATCATGTCAGATTCGGCAAAGAAACGCAAGGAAACATTTCCAGAGGAAGAGGAAAGGAGGGGGCAGAACAAGAACCAAGATAAGACTCTTTTAATGGCTGGAGGGAATCACAGCACAGGTAGGATGAAGATGGATGCTAGTTTAGCCACCAATAGGGGGAGCGTCACTGAGAAAACTGCTAAAAGCTCCACTGTGGGCCTCTATTGCAATCTAATCATGAAGAGACAAAACCCTATAACAACTTCCCATATCTTTTTCCAGCAACCAGTAGGACATCTGTCCTAAATGACAACAAACCAGTTGTCCCAATATTTCACATCACAAAATTCCTGCAGAAATAGTTGCTGGCTCACCTTAATAAGCTTGTCAAGACCTTTCAGGACCCATTGCAGTTTGTACATTGTAACATTCTTGGGCTTGAAGATGTTATCATCTACCTGCTTCAGAGAGCCCACTCTCATCTGGACCAATCAGACAGCACTTTGAGGATCATGTTCATTTCTTAAGTGCTGCTTTTAATAATTTGATAACCTCAAGTGTTATTTGAGAAACTTCAGAAAATCCAGGTGGATACCTCCTTTACCACCTGGATTTATGACTACCTAAAAAACAAATCCATCATAATGAATTGAAGGTTTAACACATATATTCTTATTGTACAAAGTCCCTCTCTGTTGAAAGAAACATCATTCAAATCTAACAACATTCAGATGTAACATGAATTTTCGATGCCAATCTGAACATGATAAAAATTCCACAAAATTTAATTTCTTTTCATTTCTACAGAATTTAAATGTAATAGTTGTTGCTCCCAAATTTTCTGGAGTTTTATGGGAATACATACAAAAAATGAAAAAGGTCTAAAATTAATTCAAAATGATCAATTTCCCACCAAACACAATCAGCTTCCTTTGCTGATTGTGTTATTCCTTCATGAATAACCTCCTTTATGTTTATCATCTTCTTCAAATCAACGCAAAACTTGAAAAGTCTCACCTTGTTTGCCAGCAGTTCTTTCATATTCATCTGAAAAGTAGAGGTAAACAGAACATTAATGTAGCTAACAGTTTAACAGAAAACATGAAGGCTGTGGAGTGGAGTTTGTGTAATTAAAATTTACCTTTTCGAACTGCACACGTCCACACAAGCCTGTCGACCTTTTGTGGACTGAGTTTGAGCTGAAAGTCTCTGTTTGGATTTTTGATGTACACTTCAAAGAAATTTGGTCTCTTGCTTTCATATCGGAGTTTTAATCTCTGTAAAAGAAAAATAAGTACGGGGGGTTGTAGTGATCTCAAGTCCTCAGAGTTCTGAGGACTTGCATGTCAGGACATAATAAAATTTGTTTCTGAAAGTTGGACAAATACAACTTCACAGAACAACATTAAAGATTACAGTTGTTTATATTACCACATTATAGGCTAGGCTTATTCCCTCCAGGCTCCCATAGTTATTAGGTTCCAAGAAGTATTTGGTGGAGTCCCATGATTATTGTTTGGCAGTAATAATTTTATAGAATATAACTTTAATTGGGATTAATAAAGTAATAAATAATAATACAGTGCCAATTAGGAAATTTGTTCTTTGCATGTAACCCATCTCAGGGTGAATATGAGAGCAGTGGGCAGCCAATTACAGCGCCCAGGTGGGATTTGGTGGGGGTTGAGGACCTTGCTCAGGGACCCATGGTGATTCACCTAAGTGCGTTATCAGTAACTTGAGTCCCGGGTCTACCGCATCAAAGCACGCAACATTACCACTAGGCTACCCACTCCCTGCATATACAGCAGGAAAAAAAAGTTTTGAACATGTCAACATATTTCCATTTATGTCCATAAATCATGTGTAATATAGTGAAATGATACAGGGAATAAGTATTGAATATGCTTACTGAAATGTATTTAATAATTGGTGCAAAAACCTTTGTTGGTGGTTCCAGCCTCCAGACGCCTCCTGTATGGAGAAACCAGTGGAATACGTTGCTCAGGTGTGATTTTGGTCCATTCTTCCACAAACTGCCTTCAAATCTTCAAGGTTCTGGGGGTTTCTTCTGTCAACTCGGATCTTCAGTTCTTTCCAAAGATTTTCAATTGGATTGAAGTGGGATGATTGACTGGTCCGTTCTAGCAGCTTTATCTTCTTCTTCTTAAAGCAGGTGAGTGTTTCTTGTCTGTGTGGTGGGACGGTCGTCTTGCTGAAAGATCCAGCCTCTTTTCATCCTCAGCAGCTGCAGATGCAGCAGATTCTGGTCCAGAATGTCTTTCTACTTTTCTCCATTCATTCTTTCTTCAATGATATGAAGTCTGCCAGTACCACATGCTGAAAAACAGCCCCCACCATGATGTTCCACCTCCAAACTTCACTGTTGCTATGGTGTTTATGGCACCATTTCTCCTCCAAACGTTGTTTCTTATGACATCCGAAGAGTTCAGTTCTGGTCTCATCTGACCAGACTATGTTTTCCAGAATGTCATGGGTTTGTCCAGATGTTGTGTTGCAAACTTCAAACCAGCATCAACCTGCTTTTTCTTCAGAAATGGAGTCTTGTGTGGTGTGCGTGCATGAAGGCCATGGCGGTTGAGTGCATTCCTTCTTGTTTTCTCTGAAACAACTGTACCTGCTGGTTCCAGGTCTTTCTGAAGCTCTCCACGAGTGGTCCTGGGCTGTTAGAGAACCTTTCTGATGATTGTTCTGACTCCTCTGTCTGAAATCTTGTGAGGAGCACCTGGCCGTGGCCGCTTTATGATGATGCTGTGTTCTTTCCACTTCTGGATGATGGTCCCAATGGTGCTCACTGGAACTTTCAGAAGTTTAGAAATGCACCTGGAACCAATGCCTTCAGAGTGTTTGCAATAATAAGGTTGCGTATGTTTTGGGGACAACTCTTTGCTTTTACCCATCATGCAATGCTTCTTGTCTGACACCTTGGTGATGAGAAACCTTTTTAAAGGCATCAATCAGGACTAAACCAGCTGATATTACTTTGCACTGATAGAGGACAGGATTACTTTCTAAATACTGACAGACTCCAGCTGTTTTCGTGGCTTTCCAGATCTTTTTATCCTCCATTTTTTCATCTGTTCAATACTTATTCCCTGTGTCGCTGCACTATATTACACATAACTTCATTTATGGACATAAATGTTAGGATTTCTTTGTATGTGTGCATTA
Source organism: Atherinomorus stipes (assembly GCA_023101725.1). Taxonomy (NCBI): domain Eukaryota; kingdom Metazoa; phylum Chordata; class Actinopteri; order Atheriniformes; family Atherinidae; genus Atherinomorus; species Atherinomorus stipes. The sequence continues at coordinate 44,721 of JALJCO010009914.1, forward strand.
CTTGGGTTGTTGCCAACATCTGGTGAAAATTTAATGTCAATAGTTCTACTAGAAATATATTTTCTGAGAAAAATGTTGATGGGTTCAATACTTTTTCCCCCCGCTGTACATAAAAGTGTGCATGGATACTTTAATAACGATGTATGTAGAAAAAATTGGAGAAATTAAGATGAACTCATCTTCAATTTCTGCTGTTTCTGTGCTCTGTTGTGAGGAAACTTTTACTTTAAGAGATTTCTAAATTATTGCATTCTGTTTTAATTTACATTTGACACAACCTATCAACTTTCCTGGAGTTGGGACAAAACATTTTAAAAAAATGAGACCTCAGGATAGATTTCTGCAGCCTCCACGTCTGTGGTGAGGATAAACTGATCGAACATTTTTAGGGACTCCTCTGGATCCGGCTTTCGGATTATTTTGTATCCATAGGATTCCTCTCTCTGGTCCATGACCTGCACATAATGACAAACCTATATTTAGCCAGTTTGCATTCTGTGTTTATTTATCTAATTTGGACATCTGTATTACAATGACAGGTAGTGGACAGAGAGATGAATGCTGACCTGTTGGAGACCGGGATCACGGGGGATCAGATAAACGTGCAGAGTGAGTGAGAGCTGTGTTGGTCTGATATATCAACACAGTACAGTTTATTTTCACAGGAAAGCCGACTTTCATCGGACCGCTCTCGGAGAGAAGATGGGATCTGTTAACTTGACATGTGACGCTGTGACCTCAGACACTTTTTCCACCACATCTCCACAGTCGTCTATGTGCAGGACGGCAAACTTGTCCAGTATTTTAGGATTGTCCTCTGAAGACGACAGAAAACAAAGTTTGCATCCATAAAGTCAACATTTCAGGCATTTTCATCCTCATGTCCTCTTACCTGTGCAGATCCAGTGTGGCAGGTAAGCCTCATTAAACTTGCCACAGTAACTGTGATGTCCATTAGAGGACCTACAGGGATGTAGCGTCTGCTTTCCATCCTCTCCATGTGTCCGTCCCAGGAAGAAAACTGGTACTTAAAGCTGGACTTTTCCTTACAGACCCAGCGGAAACCAGAGACGCTGCACTCAAAGCGTCCTGCTTCAGACTGCAGGCTGAGACGGAAAAAGGTCATAAATGAGAACATGAGGAGACATCAGAGATCTTAGTTTCCCCTCAGAATAAAGTTCCAGCTGAACTTCCTCCTGGTGCTGCTGCAGTATTTAAGATGTTATTTCTACCTGTAAGTCGGAGCCTCGCCTGCATCCATGCTCTTCACCTCAGGTTCAAGTTTAGTCCAGCCGCTGGAGTCCTGCTGCAGGAAGATTTCTCCTTTAATCCATCATATGAAGAAATTACAGATCAGTAACATGAAGAGATGATGAATGGAAAGATTTACCTTCACACCTCCACTTCTCTCAGGCTCCAGATGTTCTGCAGGTCCTTGTTGAAACAAAGAGTTTGATAACGACGTATGGAATGATATAAAATCATTTTCTTGTCCACATATGTAGATGTTTGATCAATATGTGCTTTAATCTGACATGAGAGCAACATGTTTAACAGAACACGCTGCTGAGTGACGTCTTAGTGGAGAAAAACAAAGTACTACATAGAAATACTGTCATCTACATGTAACAAGTAATAATACCACAAAAAAAAAACTGTATTATTACAGTAAATGGACGACAAAAAACACCTGAAGAACCCGACATATGAACCACTGACATACTGGTTGTTCTAATGAAGAGGAAAAATGACCAAACCCATTCAGCTTCTCTCCTCTGAGGAAAATAAATGTTTGCAGCAAAGATCACAGCAGGCGGCCCAACAGCTCCAAATACTTCACTAAAACTTCAAATGTCAACTTGCTGAAGGTTGTAGATGAACATCCACACACAGAGTCCCTGTGATTGGTCCTCTGAGGACCATGAATGTGTCTTCAGTCAGAAACATCATGTCTACAGATAAAGCTTGCTACATCACATCTCTGACATTTGTTTTTCAGATAACTTACCTTCAGACTCTGAGCTGCTGTCTGACAGCTGCTGGACCAGATCCTCCCTCTTCATCTGCTTTAATGTTGTCATGGTCACCTTCACACTGTGTTCACCAAATAGCTCCATCATCAGTCCCACTAACTCATCTCTGCCGGCCCGCTTCACTAGGGTTCCCTCCATCTTTAAAATACCTTTAAACTGCTTTTTTTTTAATTTCTCATCAGTTAATGCTTCAAACACTGTAAAAGTTTCTCTGATATCGTGCATCATCATAGTTGTTTCCTGATGATTAAAAGGAGAAACTTGTCACATTTCTACCGCTGTATAAAAACACCCCACATCAATATATGAACATTTCATGTCTAAATTATAGTAATAATTAATCACATTAGGAACAATAACACTTCATTAATTGTGATTCTGTGGTTAAATTGTTCTAAATACTGTGTTCATCTCTTTTGTTAAATTTGGTTGTTTCTAAGTCATCTGAAATTTTCTGTCTTGATGGATCTTGTCATTTCTGCACAGGTAAAAAAGCTCAAGTCACATATTTCACCTCACCTGTTTATTTTATTCAGCTGTTTACATAATCATGTAAAAATAAACTAAAAACTGCATGAAAAGCATGAAAAACTGCATCAGGATCCAGCAGCTTGTAGAGATAAAAGTCTAACACTGCATGGCAGCACCTGTGTCCAACTGGACCCAGCAGTCTGACCAGCACTCCTCCATGCTGAACCCTCCTGCTTGGTTTCTTTCTCGTGTTGTTCTCCCAGATGTAAGTCGATTTGGAAAAAAGCAACTGCTAAATGACAATCGTAGTCGTAGTAAGAGCTCCTTTAATAGCAGCAAGTTTCAGTGATGTTTCCTGGATGATGTCATCAGTCTCTCTCATGCTTGTGGGGGAACCTTGCTCCTCTGTCTTTTCCAACGTTGCTTCAGGTCATTGAAGTATGCAGCTTTAGTTTCTGTTCAGCTCTCTGAAGGTCCTACCACAGCTTTTCAGTCCGGCTGACATGAAATAAATCTGTTATATGTCAGGTGTTGTTGTTTATCTGAGGTTGGATTTACCTCATTTTTTAGGACCTGATGAGAACCAGATAATTTATTATGTCCTCAGACAGAAAACCTTGGAAAAAAATAGTTTAGCTTTTTATTTTTTATTTTTAATAAAGAAAAGTCTAAATATGCTGAATTTGACTGTGTATTTGTTGTAGTCCATCACTTTATCCTCCTGGTTTCTTTTTCTGTTTACCAGAACCTTTCAAGTTATTTCATCCTGTCAGTTTTAAAACTCTAAAAATGTATATTTGTTTAATTTGCTGCTTTAACATGCAGGTTTTTCATGTTATTTTCATGCATTAGTTTATTTTCATTCTTTTTAAAGCAACAGTCTTTGTCTTTTTTACCACAACTGTAAGTTTCTCAGTTTCTTCAGCACATCTGCCTGGTTTGTTTGTTTGTTTGTTGTTTTCTGGCATCTTGGTCATTTGAAAAAACAGAAGTTTGGAGAACATCACAGACACATATATAAGGTATTTGTTTACACGCCTGTGTGTGTTTTTGACTTCCTGTGATGATGATGATGTTTAGTGTGTACATAAAACTTAAAGCTTACAGAAATTGTGATTGATGTGGTGAAACTTACCGCCTGGAGCCGTAAAGACCACCGTTTCTCTGAAGAGGAAAAATAAAAATGTCTGAATGTCTGGGGAAGTTTGGAATAAGAACTTAAAACTGGAAAATCATCACATTTAGCTTTTCTACATTTTACGTATATTTGTGTATGGAGTGACGGTCTGACCTTTGGTCCTGAGCTGGTCTCTGATAACTTCTGCACCAGGTCCATCCTATTCATGTCCATGAAAACCTCCCTGGTCACCTCCACACTCTGATGACCAAACCTCTCCACTATCACATTCACTAGTCTGATTGTGTTGATGCTGAGCGTCAGCTTATATGGACAGATTTGTGGGAGGTCCTTCTGGAAGAACGTGAAGTGCAGGAACCAGCAGAATCTTTTAAGATCCATCTGACTCAAACCATCCAGAGTCTCCAGGAGAATCTCTTTATCTGCCGACACTGATGCTTCCTGAAAAGAAACATATTAAAGTGCATTTTTTCCTTTGCTAAGTGATAAAGCTGCATTTCTTTGCTTTTTATTATTTTCAGTGTTTCAGACACTGTGGGATGTTTCCATGGTAACTGGTGACAATAATGAACTTTATTATTGTTGAGTTGTGACAAAGAGAAACGGAAAAGTCCCAACAGTTGATTCCTGGTTTGGTGCATCAGGACCTCAGTTCCTGCTGCTGGAGTCGCCTTCAGTGTGACGTCATCACTCAGTTACTTTTTAAAGGATTCTGAGGCACAAGTGTCCGACTACAGCTGAGCTATCTGCACCTCACAGTCTTTATTTAGATGTTTTCTTCCGTTGATATGTTGATATTTTCCCTTCTCTTTTCTTTATTACTTTTATTTCATTGTGAATTTCTGGTTCAGCCTGTTTGATTTTAGTTCGTTCCATACAGCCATGTGTTCATCTATTTAATGCCTCGTCATCACAGTTTCTTCCTTTTATTATGCATCAGTGATGTCATACGCTTGATTTCACTATCTGATGGGTGAAAATGAGAAACAAAACTTGAATGTACAAACGTTCATGTATGAAACTGAAATTAAAGAAAGTCTTGTGTTTGACTCTGCTACCAGGGGAGCTGTCCATAACTCAGAACCAGAACCAGCCCAAGTGTCACCAGTATGAGCAAGATTTCTGGCTCTCACAGAGCTGTAACTTCTTCTTTAAGAGGCTCCTCTGTCCTCCACTCATTACCTGTATTAATTGAACGTGTTTGAACTCATTATCAGTAAAAAGGACACCTGTCCACAACCTCAGTCACACTCCAAACTCCACTATGGCCAAGACCAAAGAGCTGTCAAAGGACACCAGAAACAAAATTGTAGACCTGCACCAGGCTGGGAAGACTGAATCTGCAATAGGTAAGCAGCTTGGTGTGAAGAAATCAACTGTGGGAGCAATTATTAGAAAATGGAAAACTTACAAGACCACTGAGAATCTCCCTCCATCTGGGGCTCCACGCAAGATCTCACCCCGTGGGGTCAAAATGATCACAAGAACGGTGAGCAAAAATCCCAGAACCACACGGGGGGGACCTAGTGAATGACCCGCAGAGAGCTGGGACCAAAGTAACAAAGGCTACTCTCAGTAACACACTACGCCGCCAGGGACTCAAATCTTGCAGTGCCAGA
>JALJCO010009915.1:0-29962 GCA_023101725.1 Atherinomorus stipes
CGAGGACGATTTCGGGTGAAAATGGCTAAATATTTCATCGGAAGAGCCTGTCGTTCACATGGCAACGGCGTTATTTTGGGTTGAAGATGCAAAAATCTGAAGACTCATTCCAAAGTGGAATTCTTGAAGACGCGACGCTGTTGCGTTCTTGTCTGCACAGCCCAAAACGCAAAAATGATGGTGTACCTGCTCACGCCATGCTCATGTCGCATGCAACGCACGTTACACATATACAGGAAAAACAACAATGTACGTAAACTACGTAAACCCAGCAAATCTAAGGCAGATTTTACGTACGGGCGCAGACATGGTGGAGTTCCATCACAGCACCACCTGACGGCCTGACGTGCAGATCCAGTTCCACACACTCTTGCGTCCTCATATGCACGCAAATTTCTTCATGACGACGCTCGTGTAAACGCAGATGAAAAGATGAAGACGAGACGCCACCTTTGCGTCTTCTATTCTGATCGTGACTGAGTGAACGTAGCCTTAGTCTAATTTATCCTAAAGCTAGGTACACACTACAGGATTCCTGAGACCTTCATAGATGTAGAGACCACACACTTGATGATTACAAAAGACAAATCACACAAGATTTGCCTCTTCTGATCATATAGTGTGGGGTGTACAGGACAGAGAACACCTCACACTAACTGATTCGTCAGCAGAGAATCGGCTCCTTCACTGTCAACATCCCAAATCTCGCAATATCAAACGAGACTTCGTGACGAGACTTCGCGGCGAGACTTCGTGACGAGACTTCAGTGACGAGACTTTAGCATAAACAAACATAGTGGACTTTTCAGCCTCTTACATTGTGGGAAAAAAACACACATACATAGAAAATAACATTGTGGAAAAAGTCATAGAGTCGGCTAATAAGAATGTGGCTGTATGACCGCAATTTGGAGGTGAATAAAAATGGCCACAAACATTAGATAGCTTGGAGAGCAGGGCTGTAAGCTAATGGCTATGTGCTTTTTGTGTTTTGTTTACTTCCTTTTCCGCCAGTCAGCTGTTAGTCAGCTGTTAGCTCTTGTGTTGTGATTGGCTGTTGTTCCGGGAGCCTTCACGTGATTTCCCAATGAGAGCAGCGTTTTTGATTTTGCACAGCTGTGAACACTGCGGATCCTCTCGGATCACCACACACACCAGGATTTCTAGTCGCAAATATTAAACATGTTCATTATCTACGATCTCTCCTTCCGAGGCCTTCCGAGCGGATCGGATCGAACAAAATCACTCGTAACTCACATCACACCATGAGAAGATCAGATGCGATTTTTTTTGGAAACATCCGACAATCGGACCTTTGCTGGCTTTGATCGTAAGGGGAAGATCGGGACATAAATCAGGCTGATTTTCCTGTAGTGTGTACCTGCCTTAACTTAATCTGAACCTAGCAGACAGATAAAAGATGATCTAGTTTGGGGGAAAAAACTAATATTTACAAAAAATTACTAAAATGTCGATCTTCTGACATGAAAACCGATTCTAGACAATAAAATTCTGGTATTGGAAAAATCGATATTTCGGTATCGATCCGCACATCACTAGTCTGCAAAAAGAATCGCCCTAGGGGATAAATAAAGTTTTCTGAATCTGAATCTTTACCAGCGTCTTTCATCTTTTGAGGTGATGATTATTTTTCTTATTTAATTCTGAGAATGTGGACCTCTAAAATGACTCGCTTGTCTACAACGATGTTAGATGTGATACGGGTGTTTTCCCACCGTCGTTGCAAAGATGATGACAAGGTTGATCATGGAAACACAAATTATTCTGGATCATGAGTCGAGAAATTATAAACAGTTCCACAATTATATTGTATCAAATAGTGGTGGGTCGGTTGATTCAAATATCAATGATATTGACACCAAAGTTGGTGTTGATATCTATACTCGTGCGATTAACATTAAATTTGGATAAAACAAAGTTCATGATATTTAGGAATAGATTAATCAACATAAAAAAGAAAGAAACCTTGTACTGTTCTTTCTTACTACCCTATATGACTTATTGTGTTGAGGTTTGGGGGAACACTTACAAGACAACAACCAACTCGGTTTTTCTTCTTAAAAAAAAGCAATCAGAATAATTACTAAATCTTCATTTATACAACCATCAAACCCTGTGTTTATTAAGATGAAAATGTTAAAATTTGAGAATCTGGTTGATCTCAAAACTCTTCTAATCATGTACAGAGTAAAAAACAAACACGTACCATCTGGTATCCAAAAGCTTTTCCAATTGAAAGAGAGCAAATTCTGTCTGAGAGGAACATTTATGTTTAATAAACCAGCAATAAGAACAAACTCCTCTGCATTTCTTCTAGAGGTGTCCAGTTATGGAACAGCTGCAGTGACGAAATAAAAACATGTCTAAATATTGGAAAATTTAAGCTAAACAAATAATGAAACACATTATAATAAAAGGATAAATGGAAATTAATAAGAACTAATGATGACCATGTAGCATGTATATTGTGATTCATTATTAGAGAATTATTAAGTGTTATGTTGAGCATTATGATTTACAAAGAGGTTATTATTATTATTATTATTGAGGATTATATTGTGATAATGAGGATTATGATTTATTTATAGTGAAAACTTTGTTATATTATGATTTACAAAAATTGTTAATAATCAATATACTTTCATTGTGGACTGTATAATTTTGAGAGTTTTGTTCTTGGTAAGTATGGTGTATTGTGTCAAGAGATTTTGTTAAATGACAGTGAATGTTAGATTTAAGTTGTGTCTGCAAAAGGGTTTTGGACCTGATCAGTTTTTCTAAACTTCTTCCAAAACTCTTTTTCAAACTATGTTTTTTTTTTTTATTAATTTTGTTACTTACGCCAAATGTGAGCGTTTTTAGTTTTAGTTCGAAATGAAAAATAAAATAAATAAAAATATCGATACTTCAGTGTAAAGTCTTGAAAACTATCAGAAACTTCTTAAATATGGAGGATGAAGTGGTTTCTGATGGATCTGGTTCTCTGCTATAAAGAGACCTCCATATTCCCTAAACCAGCTTCTCTCACTAAGATAAATCCAAATTCAGACTTTAAAACAGCTCCAGTGATGACTTTGTTTCTGACACCTGATTCTAAAAGTCTGAACTATCACAGACGTCAGAGTTAAGGAGGAGATGGGGGTTCTGGTGGGGTAACTGATGTCTCTTTGTTTTTCCCTCCTCGTCTGCAGGGGAAACATCAGCTGATTAACCACCGTATGCACCATCAGACCCGGACCAGAACCCGTGGAACGCTCCGTGTTCTGGTGTGGAATCACGGACCTGTTCCGTCCTGAATGGACGTTTGTGTCTCCGTCCTCCACTGCAGCTCCAGTTTTATACGTTTATATCAGCTTGAAGATGCCGAATGCTCCGCGGGGTTTGATGATGCTTTTCTACGTGTTTGCATCTCAAACGTCGGTGTTTCGTGACCGTCAACGACAATCAAAGATCTTTCTGTAACCGCTCAATGTTTCTCTTTTTCCATCGGTTTTATAAGTGTCATGATTTTGCTGCTGGAAGTTTATGCAACGTAAATGTGTGGTGAACCTCACCCTCGCTGACGAACCGCAGATGACGTCATGGTGAAATGGAAAATGAAGAAAGATGCAAAAATAACCTGAAGACGTGTAAAGATGGACAGAAGTACGCGAGGAGGGACAGTTGTGGTTGGACACGTTTGGGGTGCGCTGGGCTTGGACGTCCTTTCAGACAGATTTTAATAGGGATGCACGATATTGGAATTTTCTCAAAGCTCATGTGGCTGATAACCGATATCAACACCAATATCAAAGCTGAAAAATAAATGATGTAATATTCATTCCTTGTGCAAAAATGAGAAAAATACCTCAACTTGTGTTTATGTATCAAACTTAATGACAGTTGTTCAGACAAAACTAACAGGACATGTGCGTTATATCCTAGAACCACCTGGATTTTCTTCTCCCTGAGACGAGAGAAAGAAAAAAAAAAACACCCAAAACCAGGATATTTGGTTATTTACACAAATGAGCGTAAAAACTCTGTTCACACAGAACATCCTAAAAGAAACTGTCTTTAGATGCTTGAAAGTCTGTGAAAATGTTTTTGAAGAAGAAGAATTGTTTGTTTGTTTTTTAGCAGCCTGATTGGTTAGATATTGGTAGTGTCCGATACTCAGTTTTAAGGCCGATATCGGATGATACCGATAGGGGGCCAATTATGTCATGCATCCCTAAATTCTAAGTATATAAACAACATTTGTAGGTTTTCGTAGCTTTTCTGTACGGAATAAATGTGTTGAATTTCCATCACATAATGACACTAAAAGTATCAGCAATTTTTCAAATCTATTTCTCTTGTCATTAGCATGGAAATTAGGGACTTTTCTCCACTTAATTTCCCACAAATGTAAAAAAAATGTTTAATTATTCAACCATTTTTATACTGTTTGGTCCCACTGGAGAAAATCTGATCTAAAGAAGTGTATCAATCCTCTTTTAGCAATTTTTTTTTTATCATTTCAAGACCTAAAAACAGAAACAAAACTGTGATTCCTTTAAAATGTTCGATAGTAGGCCTAATGTTTATAAGAAAACACAAGATAGAAGAACATTTGCGGCTCTAAATGACCGTTATTTAGCTGGTTGAGGTGAAAAATGGCTTATTGGATGGTAAAGGTTGCAGACCCCTGGTGAAAAAGATGAAAGGCTGAACATCTCTGCAGCGTCGGTGACTTCACGTCTGGACCGCCAACACCAGCGAAGGTCTGCAGAGGCTTTTAGAAGAAGTCCGCCTCTTCCCTCTGACACATACAGAAATGAGCAAGAAGAAGAGTATGTAATGCTGACTACACGCAGCCAACAAACCAACTTTACATCCAACTGAAAACTTTCAAATTTAGAGATCTAGTTAATTATAAGATCCTACAATTTATGTTTAAGATTACATCACATGCCCTGTGAGGTACACGTGTGCCAAAGATGCCATTGGCAAGAACAAATACTAAGTATCATCGTCTGTCAATCATAGGAGTTAAATTATGGAATAACAGCAGTGATGAAATGAAAACATGTAATGCAATAAGTCGATTCAAAAGGCTTTTCAAAAATGAAATACTAAATAAGTACACCTTAGAAACTGAATGAGGATTTAGTCTGTTTTCTCTGTTGTGTTTTATGTTATTATATTTATCTCTTTTTTTTCTTTATTTAAAATAATGGAAATCTAACAGGATGGTTTGATGTGGTGTGGGTGTTTGTTTTGAGTTTAATTTGTCAGTCATTATTTTGGAAGTAATGAATGCAAGGGGATAGGCCTAGATAAGTATTTTTTACTTCAGCCTACTCCCTTTTTTCGGACAAAAAAAAGAAGTTATGCATGTGTTTGAAAAAGAAATTGTTATTCAGGTTGGGCAGGAACATGCGTATGTGTTTATATGTATATATACTTTTGCCTGTGTATATACTGTACAGTATTTGTTACCTGTCATTAACCTGGTCCAAAAAAGAATTTATATATATATATATATGTATATGTAGTCAGGAAAATGAGTAGTTGAGAGAAGGAAAAGGCAACTTGCAGGTGTATTTGGGTCTGTTTTCTGCTTCTCTTTCGGAGTCTTCCTTTTTGTTTGCTTTACTTGTACCAAAAAAATGAATAAAACTATAAACCAGAGGAGTCCAAATTCTTTACATTCTGTCACAGCAGTCAAAAACCTGTTTGCCCTTCCAGGTTCAACACCTGAACTCAACCTGTTAACCCGTAGCTCATATACACGTGAGCCCACATTACCACCTAGTGACCAAACAAAACCAAAAAAAATCACATATTTGGCTCTTATATATGTTAAGCAGCACAACTGTCCAAAATAAAACCTCATACAAAGTGATATTGAAAATTAATAATCTTTTTAAAATTATGTTTAGAACCTGAAATTAATAAACCTTCAAAAACATTTTGTAAAACCAAGTAGCAACCTTCGGTGGCAAACTATGAGGTACCCGAAAGAAAGCGTTTTCTCAGTTAAAGGTTGAATATGGAATACGGACAGAACAGCGACATCACGTGTGTCTAGGTTGTAGTTGCAACTGCAGAAAAACAACTCCAGCCGCTGGGATGCCAGATCACTGCTGATACGCAAGTGACCATCAGTCTGCAGCATGTTTAACAAGTAACTCAGAGGAGTTTATAACTGACAGCTAACGTTAGCCACGTTAGCAAACAAGCTAGCTTACCGATCCAGGAGAAAAGTCGCCATTTCCGTGTTTTACTCCGTGGAAAATGTTTATGTGGGTCCATTTAGTGAAGTCTTCACCTAAATTTACTCCAGGTTTTGCTCTTGTCAGGTCACTCCTCCTCAATCTCCAGGGCTCTGAAGCAGCTGCTTCACTCGTCGTCTCTACGGTTTTCCCCTGTACAAGCCTGACTATGACCGAAAAATTGTTTCCACACAGAGATTGTATTTGGCAACCTGCAATGGCAGCGTGTATCGGCTTATAGACGTAAACAAAATGCCATTATCGAACCCGTAAAAATTTATTTTATAATTATTTTTAGGCTAAATATATTTTTTCTGGGAAATGTTGTATTTTCATTCTGTACACCCCAAAACGACCTGTGGAGGTATTGTTTTTGAAAAAATATGGCTTTTAATAAAAATGTTCCATATTCAACCTTTAAGGTCCCTACACAGTGAATGCGGTACCGCGCGGTACTGCGGTGAGCGCGTGCAGACAGCAGGGCAGTGGCGCAGCACGTAAGCACCAGTTGCTAAGCAATAGACCAGGAAGTGTACTTGCATGTACTTGCGTGCTTGGATCCGTCCGACGAGTAGGCTAGATGCTATGATTCTCTAATCATGGGCTTCCTGATCTGAGCTGATAGAAAAACAGCGTCACCCTTCCCACAATGCAATGCAGCAGTCATCTGTGGTCAGGAGGGAAGTGAAACAATAAATAAATATCAAAACAACTTTTCACTCTGCTCGGAAAATCATGATGTTGGTTTCCTTAGCTAGGCTACTATCAATCTGACCTGAATTTTTCTGTCTGTTTAAGCGCCCTGAGGTGACACTGTCATGAATGGACGCTACACAAATAAAGTTGAATTGAATTGAATTATTTTGAAAAAAAAAAATGTCAATGGGCAGCGGGCCAAAACTGATAGCTCATGGTCCAACTTTGGCCCGCTGCCCCAAACTGCACAGCCCTGCTATAGACCCTGAAATACAGGTCTAGAAAAGACCCGTCTTTGATGGACCAATATGGATGGAGATGGAGCTGAAAAAAGCTTGTTCTAACAACAAAACACAGCTGCGTGAAAACGTTTTGCCTCATTCCTGATAACTGGTTGTTCCACCTTAGCAGCAACAACTGCATCAAGCGTTTGTGATAACTGGCAGTGAGTCTTCTACAGCGCTGTGGAGGAATTTTGTTCCACTCATCTTTGCAGAATTGTTGTAATTCAGCCACATTGGAGGCTTTTCCAGCATGAACCGCCTTTTTAAGGTCATGCCACAGCATCTCAATGGGATTCAGGTGGGGGCTTTGACTAGGCCACTCCAAAGTCTTCATGTTGTTGTTCTTAAGCCATTCAGAGGTGGACTTGCTGGTGTGTTCTGGATCATTGTTCTGCTGCAGAACCCAAGTGCGCTTCAGCTTGAGGTCACCAACAGATGGCCGGACGTTCTCCTTCAGGATTTTTTGGTAGAAGCAGAATTCATGGTTCCATTTACCACAGCAAGTCTTCCAGGTCCTGAAGCAGCAAAGCAGCCCCAGACCATCACACTACCACCACCATATTTTACTGTTGCTATGATGTTCCTTTTCTGAAATGCCGTGTTACTTTTACGCCAGATGTAATGGGACCTCCACCTTCCAGAAAGTTCCACTTTTGTCTCGTCAGTCCACAGAGTATTTTCCCAAAAGTCTTGGGGATCATCAAGATGCTTTCTGGCTAAACTGAGACGAGCCTTTATGTTCTTTTTGCTCAGCAGTGGTTTTGGTCTTGGAACTCTGCCATGCAGCCATTTTTCCCCCCCGTTTTTTTTGGGGGGGGGGTGATGAACACTGACTGTTACGGAACAGCTCGGTGATGATATGCTGGCTGTATGTAAACTGGCCTAATCCTCCGGTCAGAGAAGACGCAGCAACTTCTTTCCTTTAGATGAATTTATTGGCCTCTATCCAACTGTACAGGACTCTGTAGTCATGTATGTACATGTGTGTGGTTTGTGATGTCTGCAGAAGACAACAACAATAAACAATATTAATAATCAACCTGCTGTAGCATTAATAAAGAATCAAATGAATTACAAGTCTGAATGACATGTAGTATTACCAATTGCCACCAGGGGTCAGTGTAGGCTTATTAAACAACACTACGGCCTGGCGCAACAGGCGGTCACGTGACCAAGCTAAACTGAAACAATCATGGCTGCCACAAGTTCGGTTACCATCATTAACATCAATATAGTAATGGTTGCAATGAACGACAGCTATACAACCAAATAAACAATGGCGGAAGAAAATGAAATGAGTTGTAATTAACTAAGTTACATGTCGGGCCGTCCATGTTTCATGGGGTTCAGTAAGGCATGCTAAGTAGTAAGCTAACAAGCAAACGAGCATATTACCCCGCTAATAATAACTCTCATCACATATTAAATATAAACATCATCCACTCATAACGTAACTTACATCATCACCGACACACACTGTCGTACAAAGGAATATGGGAGAACACTGACGATCGGTGGAAGATTAACCCAACTAGTTAACTACACGGGAAGTTATCGAACACACTGCGCATGCGCAAAACAGTCCATTCGTCTCTGCGTGAAGCAGCTTGATGTGACGTGTACTCCTCACAGGAGGGAATTCACAACACTGACCTTCATTGAGGCAAGTGAGGCCTGCAGTTCTTGGATGTTGTTCTGGGGTCTTTTGTGACCTCTTGGATGAGTCGTCGCTGTGCTCTTGGGGTCATTTTGGTCGGCCGGCCCCTCCTGGGAAGGTTCACCACTGTTCCATGTTTTCACCATTTGTGGATAATGGTTCTCACTGTGGTTCTCTGGAGTCCCAAAGCTTTAGAAATGGCTTTGGAACCTTTTCCAGACTGATAGATCTCAGTGACTTTGTTTCTCATTTGTTCCTGAATTTCTTTGGATGGCAGCATGATGTCTAGCTTTGGAGGATCTTTTGGTCTACTTCACTTTGTCAGGCAGGTCCTATTTAAGGGATTTCTGATGGAGAACAGGTGTGGCAGTAATCAGGCCTGGATGTGGACAGAGAAACTGAACTCAGCTTTCCAAAGATGATAAACCACAGTTAATTTATGGTTTAACAGGGGGGCAATCACTTTTTCACACAGGACCATGGAGGTTTGGGTTTTTTCCTCCTTCAATAATAACAATAGTCATTCAAAACTGCATTTTCTGTTTACTTGTGTTATCTTTGACTCACATTAAAATTGTGTGACTAACATGCAATAAAGTAAGAAATTCGAAGGGGGCAAAAACTTTTTCACACAGCTGTATTAACAAGTCGGAGTCTAGAACTTTAGTGCCATGGCAGGTCCTGGAACAAATGCTGCAAATGGAATGCTAAAGATGAATAAGGAGAAGAGACACGGATATAAAGACAACTTTTGGTTTCAGGTTTCTAGTTTGGAAAGTGATCCCCAGCAATGACTTTGATGGCCTACCCTTGCTGTTGCAGCCATTTCCCCAATGAGATTTCTCAAGATTTGTGGAACCTCAGTATCTTGAGACTGGAACTATCAAATTGCCTTTTTACTTTCCTGAGCTGAGATGACAGCGTGGCCGGGGACAACATGAGATTCACTCACGAACAATGACCAAAATATCAAACAGGTTTGATTTTCTTGTGAACCGTGATTTCTGATCGGAAATGAGGTGCCCATTGCCTCTCGTGACCCCCTTGTATACTGCATGACACACGATTTGGCTAAGAGTAGACCCGATCCCCATAATTGTGGCAGGACTGACACATGTATCTTGATTCATATTACAAGGTCATTCATTCTACAAGGTCCAGGCACACTCCTGATAAGGCAACAGATCTCCTCCCAGACCTGGATCGGGGCATCAGTCGACCCCTAAACACTGGTGGATGGTAGACACGATGCCCCCGAGTCGCTAGATTGGACTGGGGTCTGGTGAAGGAGCAGGCCCCAGTCCACAGTGTCATGCAGGAACTGGTGACACTTCAGCCATTTTCCTGCAAACAGGAACCCAGGTCCCACTCCAGCAGCAGATTGTCTGATCATCTCAATTCGGTACTAAATGACCGAGTACCTCTGGCTAGCACATGATCTGTGCAGCCCACCACAGACCACTGACCCAGTCATGCTGTAAGTAGAACATCCTCCAGTGTCTCCAGACACCAATGAGGTCACAATCTGCCCTCATTCATGAGAAGGACAGGGCACCAGTGATGAACCTGCAAAGTCAGGTGTTCCCTGGCAAATGTGTGGGTCATTCAGGGTGCACGGTGTTGGGAGAACAGGACCCCTTGTGAATGTCAGGCCTTCAATGTGACAGCTTGAGCATAAACTGTGGCCTGCTGGAGGTCACTGGGCACTAGCCAGCCTCCTTGCTGACATTCCTGCTGCTGGGTTAACCTACATGGAGCCCCCCCTCCATGTCCTCTGGCACCTCCTAGCTACTATAAATGGTGCTGGAAGACAGACCTTGCCCCCAGCACGCAAGGAGCTACCATCCTTGAACACCTAAGTGGAGTGCGTTGCAGATACCTCATTACCTTTTAGTGGCAAGGGACCAGAAAAATGCAAATGTAACAAATTCCAGACAGGAAGTTTACCTCCTACAAGGACATCCCGTTGGCATAGTCAATGCCGTATCTCCACATGTCTGGGCGAGTTCAAAAGCAGGTGAATCAGTTACACTTCAGCTGTCCACAAATATGCAAATGTGAGCAAGTGTGTCCCTTTTGAACCATCTTCAAGCAAAGGGGAAGATACCAGCTCAACACCAGTCAGACCTGAAAGTTCTGGGTCAAGTTTGCCTTCAGTCCCCAGGTTTACAACTACCATCTGGTTTGAACCTCAGCTGTCAAGTAAAGGACACATAATTAAAAAGCAGCATTTTTATTAGAGGTACACGTTCCCAGGACCACTGTAAGAGTTGGCGGGCGTGGTGTAGTTGCTGGGCGTCGTGGCGTTGCCTGCCTAGGGCGTCGTGAAGTTGCCTGCGGGGGGCACATCGTGCGACGTGGCGTTGCCAAACCAGGGCGACGTGGCGTTGCCTGCGGGGGGCACATCGTGCGACGTGGCGTTGCCAAACCAGGGCGTCGTGAAGTTGCCTGCGGGGGGCACATCGTGCGACGTGGCGTTGCCAAACCAGGGCGTCGTGAAGTTGCCTGCGGGGGGCACATCGTGCGACGTGGCGTTGCCAAACCAGGGCGTCGTGAAGTTGCCTGCGGGGGGCACATCGTGCGACGTGGCGTTGCCAAACCAGGGCGTCGTGGCGTTGCCTGCGGGGGGCACATCGTGCGACGTGGCGTTGCCAAACCAGGGCGACGTGGCGTTGCCTGCGGGGGGCACATCGTGCAACGTGGCGTTGCCAAACCAGGGCGACGTGGCGTTGCCTGCGGGGGGCACATCGTGCAACGTGGCGTTGCCAAACCAGGGCGACGTGGCGTTGCCTGGGGGGCACATCGTGCGACGTGGCGTTGCCAAACCAGGGCGACGTGGCGTTGCCTGGGGGGGGCACATCGTGCGACGTGGCGTTGCCAAACCAGGGCGACGTGGCGTTGCCTGGGGGGGGCACATCGTGCGACGTGGCGTTGCCAAACCAGGGCGTCGTGGCGTTGCCTGGGGGGGGCACATCGTGCGACGTGGCGTTGCCAAACCAGGGCGTCGTGGCGTTGCCTGCGGGGGGCACATCGTGCAACGTGGCGTTGCCAAACCAGGGCGACGTGGCGTTGCCTGCGGGGGGCACATCGTGAGACGTGGCGTTGCCAAACCAGGGCGTCGTGGCGTTGCCTGCGGGGGGCACATCCTGCAACGTGGTATTGCCAAAGTCAGCGATAGGAACTCTGTCCTGCTTCTTCAGTTTGTGGTCAGGAACCCCCTCAGGAAGAGCCATCTCAGCTTCCACCTCGTTGGTTTCCAGGTACACTGAAAGAAATCAGAGGCAGGTCCAGTGTCAAGATACAGACCCAGACTTGCATTAGGTTCTAGTCTATCCTGTAGGACCAGGAAGTCCAGCTTCAGCTCTCCAGTCCTGCAGGTTTTAAGGTTTCCCTGCTCCAAGACTGACTCAGATTAATGGGTGAAGCAGAACTTCACTGGCTACTGGAAGTATTTAATACCAGACAGGCGTGTTGAAGCAGGGAAACACTGAGCCTGCAGGGAAGCAGCCCGACTCTGAACATCCTGCTGCAGGACCAGCTGCTCACCTCTAGTGGGCTGCTTCCACATGGAATCCAGGGACTGGAGAAAGGCAATGGTCTTCTTTAGAGATACCTCATTAGGAGACAGGGCTGCAGAACAGAAGGCAGAACGTTAAGCTACAGATCAGAGAGAGGGAAAAAGTAGTGTCATGTCCTTACTCTGCTTCATCTGCTGGAGTTCATTTACTTCATCCACCAGTACAGGAGACCCTGGAAGCATCACAGTGTCAGCAATCATGCAGCAGCCACCAGATCACAGACATCTGCACTAAACCAGACACTATTGGAGGCGTTTAACAGACCTCCAGCTGCACCTCAGACATCCCATAATGGATTTTTCTTCCAGTTAAATCTTGCAAACTACTTTGCAATGAATGTAAAAGGAAAGCAAACATCATACAACACCTTTGCCAAAGCAGCTGATCAGCGCACAAATGAGCAGGATGTGAACGACCCCCATTATTCCAGTCAGCTCCTGCAGGAGACCAGCACATCTGAGGTTTAAATGAAGCTCCGGCTTCAGCTGCCACAGCTGCTGCTCGTCAGCTTTAACGACTCGTCTTCTCCAGAGATTCAGACCTTCTAACAACAATGTAATCATACTAATCTGCTCGCTGCCTTTCAGGATTACTTTCATGACATTTTATTTCTTTTTCACAGCGTTTTTTATATTAAAATAATCATATTTTAGATTGTGATTTAGATTTAGATTTTACATTTCTAAGATCGTGCCGTCTGTTAGTGCTCGGCAATGTTAAGTGTGCAAGGCCTGAATCTCTCTATCCCCAAACTACTGTCGAAAATATATAGATTATTATTAAAACTGGATGATTCAATTTCCCTTCCAACTTAAAGTGGGAGGCTGACTTGTCCAGAACCCTTAACCAAAACACATGGACACAGATATGTTTAAACATGTTCCTAATGACTAAAAACTCAAATATACAGTTGATACAATTCAAGGTTTTACACAGAGTACATTACACAGGACAGAGGATGTTCAAGATGGGTCTGTCACCTTCAAATATTTGTTTGCACTGCAATGAGAATACAACAGACAATTATCTTCACGCCTTGTGGTCTTGTCCACCTGTCCAGAGGTTTTGGCTTCAGGTATGTGATGACCTGTCAACGTGGCTCAGGTGTAACTTTCCTGCAAGCCCCACACTGTGTTTAC
Source organism: Atherinomorus stipes (assembly GCA_023101725.1). Classification (NCBI taxonomy): domain Eukaryota; kingdom Metazoa; phylum Chordata; class Actinopteri; order Atheriniformes; family Atherinidae; genus Atherinomorus; species Atherinomorus stipes. The sequence goes on from JALJCO010009915.1 coordinate 13,615, forward strand.
TGGGGGACTTGGATGAGATCAACACGGTAACCAACTATGCACATATGATACTTACTGTATTATGTATTGCAAAGAAAACTATCTTGGTAAACTGGAAATCCAAAAATAATCTGAGCATTAGCCAGTTTAGGAATTTCTTAGTAGACCATATCAGTATTGAGACGATGTCTGCCTCCTCTAAGAACCAGTTAGATGAATTCCACTCCCTCTGGTCCCCTGTGATTAGCTCCATCACTTAACGTTGGTGTAGGAGAGCGGCCTCGGCGATGTGGGGGTTGGGTGCCGGCGAGTGCTTGATGGCTATGGATCCCTGGCGGTTGACTTGGGGGGGGTCTGGGCTGCCTCGCCGCTGGGGCGGGGCTGTATCCAGCCCGATGGGGGGCATGGGGGTCAGCGGTTGGGGCTGCTTTGCGGCGGTGGGCGGGTCGCTGGTGGGGCCCTGGCCGGTGGCTGTCGGCTGGCGCCGGGTGGCCGGGGTCGTCCCGGGGGCGGGGGGGGCGGGGGGTCCTGGGCCCCGGTGCTCCGGGGTGGCCCCTGCCTCCGGGGCCGGGGGACCCGGCTTGGCGCTGGGGGGGGCCGGCCGGTGGGACGTGCCTCCTCTGGATTTGGCCGGTCCTCACGACCTGGTGACGTCTAGTCACTGCGCCGGGGGGCCGGGGCGCCTCTGCTGTGTGCGTGCGGGTGTGTGTGCTGGTGGGGGTGTGTGTGTGGTGGGGCTGGGGGATGTATCGTTGTCGTGTCTGTGTCGGGATGTGGGCATCCGGGATGTTGGTGTCGCGGGGGGCGGCTATGTGGGGGGTGTGGATTTCCCCTGTGCTTGTCCTGCGTGTGGGGCTCTGGGGGTCGCGGACGGAGCTGCGCTTTCCGCCGGGGTGCTTGGTTTTCGGCGGACCCGTGGTCATGTCGTGTCGTATCGATGTTGGGGTGTCTGGCGTGGCTGTCGGGGTGTGGGGTTTTGTCCATATCGTTCAGCTCTAGTGTGTGGAGGTGGGGGGTTGCGGGGTGGCCGGGTCTTTTCCACGCCGGGTGCCTGTCCCGCCCGGCCGCTGTGTCGGTTGGGGCTGGCCTGCGCTGGTGGTCTCGTGCGGGTTGGTCTCGCATGGTCCGGGGGCTGGGGGCGGTGGACTTGTGGCGTGGGGGGGGGGGCTGGTGGCCCCGTGGCCCCCGTCCTTGGTATGTGTGGGTGGGTGTGTGACTGAAGGGGGGGCGTGAATGCGGTTGTGTGTGTGTGTGGCTGCCTGTGGGGGTGTGTGGAGATGGGTGGGTGGGTGGGGGTGCATGGATGATGGGTGTTTGGGTGCGGGGGTGGTGGTGCTCGCGGCTCCTTCCCCGGCCCGAGCTACCACTCAGGAGGCACGAGGGCATGGGCAAGAGAGAGGTGGGTATGTGAGAATAATGAATGAGAGTGTGAAAGAGGAAATGTGGGAGGGAGGAACTTGGGCTGGAAGAGGGAGGAGATGTGGGTAAGTGGTTGGAGGAAAAGGGGGGATGGAGGAAGGAGTGGCATGCTCGTGAGTGTCTAGTAGGGATGGTCATGAGGGGCTGAAGGAAGGAAGGGCGGGAGTGTGATAGGGTCAGAGGGATGGGCGGGGCTGGACATGTAAGGGGGGACTGTATGGGGTATTGGGGGTATAGGGAGGTGGGGGCGTATGTGTGGGGGGGTGGGGGAGGGGTTGGTGCAGTTATGTGGGGGGAGTGCATGTGTGTGTTAGAGGGTATGAGGAGGTGGGGGTAGGTGTGGACGGTAGAGGGAGGAGAGTGTTGGGGGTGGAGAGAGGAGTGAGTGTGGGTATGTAAGGTCGGAGAGCGGAGTGGGTGGGTGTATGTGTGTGTGGGGGGGGGTACACGGAGGTGTTGGGTAGGGCTGGGCGGTGTGGGCGGAGGTTCGTATCTCGGTATTCGTGCCGGGCATCTTGGTGTCGGTGTGGTGCGGTGTGGCTGCGGGTTGGTTGGGGGTCGGGCGCTTTGGTGGGGGGGTGCGGTTTTGTTTGTGGCTTCCGGGGCTTTTTGTGCGGGGCGGGCGCAGGGGGGGTCTGTATCCTGTATGTGGTTGCTCTTGCGGTATTGATGTCTTGGGTGCCTGTGTCTCGATGTGGGGGCGGCGACGGTATATCTTTCAGCCCTAGTGTTGGGGTAGGTGTGTGGGGAGTGTGTGTGCGAGCGTGGTGGCGGGGTAGGGGGTGGTAGAGGTGGTGGCGCCCTGGTGTCAGGTGTATGGGGCAGGGACTTTGGGGTGGGGGCTGGCCTGCCCTGGGGGGCGTCGTCTGGGGGGTCCGGTCCTCCTGGGTTTCGGTTGGGCCGCCCGGGTCCGGGGGGGGGGGGGGTGGCTGCTCCTGGGCGCTTGGGCCCTGGGCCCGGCGCTGTCTCTGCTCCGGGGGACGCCCCGGCGCCCGGTGGGGTCGGCAGCTGCTGGTCTTGGTCCGCTGGGGCCTGGGCCTCCAGACTGCAGGGGGCTCCGGCTGGGGCCGCCCTTTGCCGCCCTTCGGGGGATGCATGTCCGCTCTTTGGGGGGGGTAGCTGGGATCTGGGCCTCTGGGTGGCTGCTGGGGGCCTGGGTCGTGAGCCTTGCGGGCTTCCTCCTCCTTGCAGAGACGAGGCTGCATCTGCATGACTGCATCACCACGGAGACCCTTTATTATGCATGTTGACACTGTGACACTACTTCCCATTGCGATGACTAGGTTGTACCTCTTCTCTACTTCCCATTGCGCTGACTAGGTTGTACCTCTTCTCTGCGTAGTTCTGTGTGTGTTTGTATGATCTGAGGATATTTAAGCCACCTGCAGGTCCTCCTGTAGGGGATTGCTTGTTTTGTTTTCCAACAAAGACCTTGGTTGTTTAGGGATCGCGGTACAGATGTACCAGTGAACTGTGTAAGTGGATTCATGTTTTCTCTTCTCTCTCTCTTCCTCTTCCTTACTCCTCTCTCTCTGTTTCACTCTCTATCATTACCTCTGTTAACTTTCATTTCTCCCTTGTCAGGCCCAGCAGTATGAAATGGAATGGTGTAATAGACAAATGTTTAAATAAAGAAATAAAATGAATAAACATGATATCAAGTGGAGCCTTATATTCATAAAGCTCCGCTTGATAAAGCAAAACTGTTCAACAGAATAAAGCAATCAGATTTCCATTCTGCTTGCTTCGATGCTGGACAGGACAAGTAAAAAAAAAAAAAAAAAAAAGTGTGCAAAGTCTCCTCCAAATGCAGCCTACAAATGTTGCCTTTTTTCCTCAGATTTTAAGGACCGTTTGATGCATCCTTCGTGGTTAATTCTGTCCCAAGATGCATTGCGGGCGGAACGGGACATTCTACCATAGAGGTGTCTGAATTTCAGACATTAAACATAAATGAATCTCTGAATTTGGAAATATTAACTGGAAAGCTGCCTGGAATTATAATGATCAGTGTGTCACCAATAAAGTAAAGGAGGTCTGTTTTAAGATCATTCATTTGATTTATCCAGCAAACAACTTTTGTTGAATCTGTTGGCCATTTTTTTCTATTAATGCATTTCTCTCTTCTTTTTGGGGGGGGGGGGGGGGCAGAAATTGAATCCAGCATCTATTTAACAAGTCTTACAATTAAACAAAACAACAGCCAGAGAACTGTGATGTTGAAAGACAAGTATTTCATATTTGAATATTTTCATCTTATATGTAAAATATCTTATTCAGAAGTGCAAATGGGCCAGAGTGGACATTTGTGCCCCAGGTCATCCATTGGAGTGGACCCTGTCTCCTCTAAATGGAGATTTATCAGCAACTGTCGCTTAAACACTGAAAACCTCAACAAACACATGATGATGCTAAAGCATAATGAAATGAATCAGATAAACAGGAACATATTTTTTAAAACGGTGTAAAGACGTAGAAGGTCTAAATGTTGAACACATGATCTCAGAATGAAACTAATCAGAGGCGACTTAGAAAATCATTTTTTCATGTTATTTTCCACATGTTCATGTCTCCACATACATCTGTGGCCTTCAGCATTAAAGCTGTGATGATGTCGCATTCACAGTCGCCTCCTCCTGCTGTGATCCATGTTTTTATCAGTAGAGTCGGAGCGTTCGCCCACCCCTACATTACCTCCGGTTTGTTGCTGGGGGGCGCTGTTTCACACGGAGTGACAGGAATTTCCTGTTATTTCCTGTCAGCAAAGCCCCATCGGACTAGTATTTGTACATTTTTGCATTGGCAATGTTCAGTGTGGAGCTGATACACGACAAAGGCTTCTACATGTGTTTAACATGGAAGTTTGCCTTTAAACGTGGCAATCAAAATGACTTCCTGGTTGTTCCAGAAATTAAAGTTACAATATGTGAGAATTACTGACATCTAGTGGTGAAGACAGGTATTGCAAGAAAAGATGTTTTCTTTCAAATGACTTCATATTCCAGCACTGTAGAGAATGTACGGTGGCTGTTAGTGGACAAAATTCTCCCAGACGTAAAGATGTTTTCATGTGTGAGTGGATCAGTGGTCTCAGGTGCAGCTATGACTGTACGATGAGAAACTATTTTTAATGTCTTTAAGGCGTCACTGATCCCAAACAGTCTCTAACTCCCATTAAACAAAGCTGGTACAGCAGTTTTAAAGTTCAGAGTTCTCACTTCACACGCATCGTTTTGTCCACTCAAGGACACCGTATTAAAAATGGTGGAACAAATATGGCAGCCTCCATACACACTCAAAAATAAAGGTACGAGACAGGAACATTTCTGTACCTGTAGGTACATTTTTTACAAATATTCTCTCAAAAGTACAATATTGGTCTTTATGAGGCCAGAAGTACCTATATACTATGAAAAAGGGTCCAAAGTAATAGAAAGTACACATTTGTACCATTTCAACCCTAAGGTTACCTGCAGCATTGAAAAATGTGTGTAGCTTGTACAATAACTATAAATAGCAGTCCTTCTAAACTGTAGTGTAATTATAGTTTCTATAATTATATTATAGTAGTATAATTATATTATTTCTATAATAATTATTCATTTATTATTAGCATCTTTGATTGTTGTCATAATCTCTATTTTATTGACTTTTATTCATCATCTTTAATTGGTTTAATTGTACTTTATTAACTCATACAGCTTGATAAGGTACAAAAAAATGGACCATGAAGGTACAGAAATGTCTTTCAGAAAGGAACCCCCCCCCAGCAACAAGCTTTGGACCCTTTTAGGTACAAACTGGTACTTCTGTTTCTGAGTGTGTATGTGCACCCCCCAGCAAGTAGATATAAATGACTTATTCTAAGAAAATATACACATAACAGCTGTTCTAGTGCAGCGATTACACATTAATAGAAACACAGTTTTGAATTATATATCACATTTTTTGCCACTGACGTTTGATTTTTTACATACTGTACCTTTAAGAAATAATGGCCGTTGTGGTGTTAAGATCTTTTTTCTTGCCACATTTCTCACTCCGGCCCCCACTGAACAAGCTATGCAGACGACGGAGCAGGAGAACGGCTGGTTCAGCAGAGCTTTGCTGCCATCTGCTGGGACAGCGGCTGCAGCAGGACAACGCTGCAGACGAGCGTGCAGAGAACGCGGCACAGGATGGTAAAACTAACATGCTGAACTTGAGTAAAGATCCTTCTCTCTAATGAGCAATGAAGAGGCTGCTGCAGGGCGTCAGTTTGGTCATTATTGGGGGAAAACAGCCTGTTGATGGGGACGGATGGCCAAGAGCGTCTTCGTACACTCGCCATGTTTCTACACACACTCAAATATAGAGGTACCAATTTGTACTTAAAAGGGTTCAAAGCTTGACACAATTATTATATAGATATTAGGCCAAACACATATATAATTATACATATAATTATTACTATAATTACTATGATTATTATAAAAATCATAATATAACTATAATTATACTACTGTTTAGAAGGACTGCTATTTATAGTTATTGTACAAGCTACACACATTTTTCAATGCTGCAGGTACGCTTAGGGTTGAAATGGTACAAATGTGTACTTTCTATTACTTTGGACCCTTTTTCATAGTATATAGGTACTTCTGGCCTCATAAAGACCAATATTGTACTTTTAAGAGAACATTTGTAAAACATGTACCTACAGGTACAGAAATTTTCCTGTCTCGTACCTCCATGTTTCTGAGTGTGCATGGGGGTTGCCAAATTATTGAGAAATAAACTAGAGGCTACATTTATCAAATAAATGTGGTATTTTTTGGGGCAATCAATATAAACACATTATTACAAAGAGATTTAAGGAACATTCCACCCACAGAATGATGTAACTTTATCTTCCACTTCCCCTCATGGTGAGAAAGACTCTGCAGCACTTTTTTAATATCTCAAATGCAGCCGGTGATCAGGAAGGCTTCTCGTTTCCCCCAACTTTCATATAATGGAGTTCACCGGGTCCGAGCCAAAAAGGTCCATAAAAGTCCACAAAAACGTGTCAATATTCCTCCATACTGCTCGTCCAATGTAATCCAAGTGTCCTGAGTGAGGTAGAGGCATTTAGGTCCAGAATTTACTGGAAACTACGTCATTTAGTAGATTTTTAGAGCCTGAACAGTAGTACATCTTACTTTCATGAAGCACGCACATGCGCGTTCACGAAACTACGGAAGCCTCGGTGTTCAGAGCTTACTCTGCCGATAATACAAGCGTAGAAGAAAGAAATTCTCTCTGTTTACATTGTGCTAAGAGCGACAGAGCTGCAGACAAACACAAGAGGGTCCAAGAGGAGTTGATATTGATTTAAAACAAAGAAAGAAAGAGAACGCGCGATCTCGTCTGCCGCGTAGTTTCATGAACGTGCATTGGCGTGATGTTCTACTGTTAGGTGCTAAAAATGTACTAAATGACGATGTTTCCAGGAACTTCTGGATGCTACCCACTCAGGACACTTGGATTACATTGGACGAGCAGTATGGAGGAATATAGGGGATTATCACGCTTCCTTTGAAACATTTGGCACTTCCTCTTCCGGGCCATGTTTAACGATAGCCGTTCCTGCTCTGTTATACTGTTTAAATCGTATAAACTCCAAACATACTTCAGTTTTCATTCCAGACTGAAGTGATACTGGATCAAAAGCTGGATCAAAGCGATCGATTCGCCGCGGTGAAGGACCGAACTTTATAATAAAACACACGTTTGTTTTGTCGCCGGTGGGGCACAACACCAGCACTTCACAGCATGCTAGCATTAGGCAGCTAGCCGTTTACTCGCCGTCTTAACATTGTGCGTCTTAAAACACACAAACATCTGAAAATCGGGTCTGTACCCCCCGTTTCCAGTGGAACAACTGGGGACTGCCAAGAAAGGAGACGCTTTCAGATGCTTGTGTGTTTTCAGCTGCACAAAGTTAGGCTACGTTTATCGAGCTGGCTAATGCTAACCTGCTAACACGACTGTATAGCCTGCCTGCCACAAACAAACGTGTGTCGTTTTATTATAAAGGTTCCGGTCCTTCACCGCCAAGGATCGGCTCGTTTTGATCCACTTCTTCCTCCCAGCATCACTTTAGTCTGGAATGAAAACTTTGCATTTGCGTTTATCCGATGTACAAAGTTTAACGAGAGTAGTAGCTGGCGGACTACTGTTAGCAGGTTAGCATTAGCCAGCTCGAGTTAACGTGCCTAACTTTATACAGCTTGAAACACACAAGCATCAGAAAACGTCTCCTTTCTTGGCAGTCCCCAGTTGAAATTCCACTGGAAAACCAAAAGGGATACAGTACCCGTTTTTCAGATGTTGCTGATGTTTTAAGGTTTCGCACAATGTTGGAAGCACATCAGTAAACGCTAGCTTGCTGAAGGTGGTAGAATTGTGAGAAGTGCCGATGTTGTTCCCCAAACAAACGTGTTTTTATTATAAAGAGGTGCCTTCGGCCCTTCACCGCGGCTAATCGATCGTTCTTGATCCACTTCTTCCTTTATTATCACTTCAGTCTAGAATGAAAACTTAAGTATGTTTGGAGTTTATCCTAATTTTAAACAGTGTAACAGAGCAGGAACGGCTGTCGTTAACATGGCCCGGAAGAGGAAGTGTCAAAATCCGTGAACTTCAAAGTTAGCGTGATAATCCCTATTGACAAAGTTTTGTGGACTTATGTGGACCTTTTTGGCTCGAACCCCTGTGAACTCCATTATATGAAAGATGGGGGGAAACGAGAAGCCTTCCTGATCACCGGCTGCATTTGAGATATTAAAAAAAAAAAAAGTGCTGCAGAGTCTTTCTCACCATGAGTAATTTTTTTTTGTAAAAGTGTTTGTTAAACTTGTAAAAAATAATTTCGGAAAAGTTCTCTAAAAGTGTTTCATAAACTTGTAAAAGTATTTTGGTAAATTTGTTAATGTGTTTTTTAAACTCTGTCAAAAAGGCTTCTGGGAAAACTGACATCAAAATAATTTTCATATGTGTGCTAAATGTGTGTAACATAACTACATTTGCACTGTAAACCTACGATGACTTGGCAATATCACATTGACCTGAAACACTTTTACAGATCTTTAAAAGTGTTTTGGTAAATGTGTAAAAATGTCTTTTAAACTTGTAAAAGTGTTTCAGGTCAATGTGATATTGTTTTGCACATCCAGGCCACCGTAGGGATTGTATTTTACACATTTTTATACATATGAAACGATTTTGATGTGTTTCCATCCCGGTGAAAGTGCTGCTGAACACCTGTGAGCTACATGAAGCCGTAAATCACCGAAGGTCATGATTTACCCTCCTCACCTCTCTAGGAAACTCTAAATAGTGGCCTATGTTTGCGAGGGCGTGGTTTCAAAACTTTACTTTTTGATTGACGGGGGTAGCGTCCAATAGCATGACTTGGCATCGTTAAGGGGCGGGGCAGCAGACGAGCGTTATTTCCCAATCCAGTTGGGGGGTTTCGGGCTGTTTGGGCTCATTTCCTGCTCTGCTGAGGCCGTTTTTCGGGGGCAGAAGCCGCCAGCCGCCGTCATGTCCAACAACAACGCCAGCAACAACCTGATGCTCGCGCAGCGGGCCGTCAAGCAGCTCCGGTTAGAGGCCAGTATCCGCAGGATCAAGGTACGAACTCCGTCCGACACGCAGACGCGGAAGCCCGCTGAATGGCGGAGCCGCACTCCGTGTACAAGTACACACAAGTACACAGAAGTATACACAGGTACACGCAAGGTTTCTGCTTTCTGTCATGCGTGAAACGGGCATCGGGTTGTTTATGAACTCAGCTGTTTGTGAGGAGAAGCGCGAGGCTCAGATGACAAACCTCCAAGTTTTAAAGGAGAACGAGCGCAGTGGAAAAGTGTCAGAGCAGACACGCCCGCGCGCGCGGGCGGGTGCGCGTGTCGCTCCGCTGCTTGCAAATAGTATGCAAAGAGGAAAAGAGGCAGTTAATGTGCGCAGGGAAACGAGGCAGAAATGTGCACGGTGATGGTGATGATGATGATGCACGCGCCATCTGTGCGTCTCCGCAGGTGTCCCAGGCCGCCGCGGATCTGAGGAACTTCTGCGTGCAGAACGCCTCCAAGGACCCTCTGCTGATGGGGGTCCCCTCCAGTGATAATCCCTTCAGACCCCCCAAGTCCTGCTCCCTGTTCTGAGGTAGGCCGGCCTCTCACGCGCAGCTGGGGGGGTGTTAGTTTATTGGCTTAATGCCACCTTCATGTTCAGCTTATAGCTTCATCAGGTGTTTGGATCACTGTAAAGTTATTTTAAAGACGTCACGTGACATAATCAAGAATTTGTCACAACTGATTATTTAGATTCAGTTTTAATTATTTTGTTTTACTGTTTTAAGATGCGCAGTCTTCCTCTAAATTATTCACCCCCCTCAATTACAGAAAAAGATAAATCCACAACAGTAATTCAAATAACAGGAAACTAAAGAAACTAATAATAAATAGAAATTTACAAAATTATAAATTTGTGAAATGAAATATTGCTTTTAAATTATGGTTGAAAATGACACAAAAAACAAAACAAGTAAACAAGCATGATGGAGCTCCTAAGCTAAAATGAGCCAATCACTGCAATCAGGTGTTTCTGTAACGTCCAATCAGACGTCTGCACCTGCTGACAGGTATGTTGGTCCATGTTCATGGGAAAGATGCTCTGATGTGTCTGGAACAGTTTTGTTTGTTTGTTGGGTTGTTTTTTTTTTTCAAGATTATTTTCAACAACAATTTAAAAGCAATTTTTATTTCACTAAATTATAATTTTGTAAATTTTTATTTATTAGTTTCTTTAATTTCTTGTTATTTGAATTACTGTTGTGAATTTAGCCTTTTCTTTAATTGGAGCGAAGAATAACTTTGAGGACGACTGTATTTTTATTTGTACTGGGTTTACGTCAGCGCTGCTCAGAGATGGATCCAGTAAAAATAACCCCCCCCCCCCCCCTCCCCCGTTAAATTCAAAATATTTATTTAAATAACAACAGAGTAAAGAAACTAATAATAAATACAAATTTACAAAATCACGATGGAGGTAAAAAAAACAAAATATTGCCTTTGAATTGTAGTTGAGAATAATAATAAAAAAACAAAACTGTCAACAGGTGCTGACGTCTGATTGGACGTTACAGGAAACACCTGATTCCAGTGATGAGCTGGGCTTCCGTTACACCTGAAATTTTGCAAAATCTCAATATTGCAATAGGGGATTATCACGCTTCCGTGTTCCGAACTTCCGGTTTTAAACAGTTAGACGGCCCACTTCCGGCCCAGTTCAATGTCCCTGCTTTACTTCGTAGAGATAACGTGAATAAACGCCAACCCTACTGAAATTTTCACTGATTCCAGACTGAAGTGATACGAAGGAAGAAGTGGATCAAAGCGATTCTCCAGAGTGAAGGACCGAACTTTATAATAAAACAACGTAGCATGTTTGTTTGCAGCCAGTGGGGCACAACACCGGCATGCTAGCATTAGCCAGCTAGCGTTTACTGACGTGCTTAACTTTGTGCGTCTTAAAACACACAAACATCTGAGGAGTGGGTGGTCTAGTGGTAGCGTCGTGGGCTTTGGCGCGGAAGACCCGGGTTCGAGTCCCCGACATGACTCCAAGGCTAAACACTGTGGACCCCTGAGCAAGGTCCTTAACCCTCCAACTGCTCCCCGGGCGCTTTAAGTAGCAGCCCACTGCTCTCTGATACTCAGTACAGAGATGGTGAAATGCAGAGCCCTAAATTCCCCTCGGGATCATACAAGTATAAAAAAAAAAAAAAAAAAAAATCGGATTGTAGGCCCCCCGCTTTTCGTAGGAACAACTGGGGACTGCCAAGAAAGGAGAAGCTTTCAGATGCTTGTGTGTTTTCAGCCGCACAAAGTTAGGCACGTCATCGAGCTGGCTAATGCTAACCTGCTAACAGTAGTCCGCTAGTTACTACGCTGTTCAACTTTGTAAATCTGATAAAATTAATGCCAAAAAGTGTTCATTTCAGACTGAAGTGATACTAAGGAAGAAGTGGATCAAAACCACGGATTGGCTGCGGTGAAAGATCGAACTTTAGGAAGAAAATCATACACGCTTGCTGTGTAGCCGCCAGACAATAGCGAGGTCGTGTTAGCAGGTTAGCATTAGTTAAGCTGGATGACGCAGCCTAACTTTGTGCGGGGCTGAAAAACACACAAGCATCTGAATGCGTCTCCTTTCTTGGTAGTCCTCTGTTGTTCCACTGGAAACGGGGGGGTACAGACCCGATTTTCAGATGTTTGTGTGTTTTGAGACGCACAATGTTAAGCACGCCAGTAAACGTTAGCTGGCATATGCTAGTATGCTGAGAAGTGCCGGTGTTGTGCCCCCACCGGCGACAAACAAACGTGTGTTTTGCTATAAAGTTCGGTCCTTCACCGCGGCAAATTGATCGCTTTGATCCAGCTTTTGATCCAGTATCACTTCAGTCTGGAATGAAAACTTGAGTATGTTTGGAGTTTATCCAATTTAAACAGTATAACAGAGCATAAAAAGCTGTCGTTAACATGGCCCGGAAGAGGAAATGCCCAAAATACCGGGAACTTCCGGTAAGCGTGATAATCCCCTATTGAAAACCGCTAGTTTTTCTACATTTAGAAAAACTCAAATATCGCAAAGTTTTCTGTCTCATGAGGTTTTCCAAATTGAAAAGTGTAATGGAAGCAGTTTTATAAGCATTTACAGGGATGAGGTGTGACGTAGGGGTAAAACCAGCTACTCCTTTATTATGATGTTTATGATCGTTTATACGCATTAACTTTGGAATTTGAGTGATGGGGGAATTTTTATCTGCTACATCTATGAAAAATACCCAATCTCCGTAACTCAGCAAGCTGAGTTCATTTAGGACATTATACAGATGCTTTAAGTTCCTCAAGTATGAACGACTGACACCAGCTGTTTATGTCGTTTCCACACACGTAACACCACTACTCGGTTATCTGGTTCCCACACGTTAATTATTGGTCAGCAGGATTTACATTAATCAGGATCCTTAAGTGTCTTAAAAAGTCTGAAAAGTCTTAAATTTACAAATCTGCATTTACAGTTTTTCTCAGTTACTAAAACACTAAATCTCTTTGTCAAAGCCGATTTTTCAGAAGATAAACTGAGGTAAGAAAACAGCCCCTTTGTGATCAAAACCTAAAAGTCATTTGCCATCACTACACCCTGTTTGTGTACACATCTTGCTTTGTGCACTTTTGCTGTAAGTGCAAATGGTGAACACGCTTTTAGCTCACTGTGATCACGGCGAAGACGCAGGTGTCAGCAGGTAAACGGTGACTGACAGATGAGGGAACCAGTATAAACCAGTTGAGGAAGCTGTGGGAGGTTGAGATTTTGCAGTGGAGAGAGGAAATCAGAGAGGAAGAGTATGCGTCAGAGGTGGGGAGGATGTGGGCGTGGAGGGGGCAAATCAGGTCCGGACGCAGAGCCTCGTTTCAGGGGAAATCCGTGCATGGTGATCCAACATGGAGGCTATCTGTCCGTCCGTCTGTCTGCAACTTTATGGGAAAAGTTTTCTGGACGGATGGAGCTGAAAGTTTCACCAGTCGTGAGTCTCAGCCCACGAACGAACGCCGTTACATGTTGGTGGTGATCCGGATCACGTTCCGGATCCAGGAATGTTCTGAAGGCATTCCCTATCACTGCGGAGCTGCTTCTGGTGGAGGTCTGCGCTCTCCGAGTGCTTTTCCAGAACTTTATCTTCTGAGTTCTCCGTGTTGTGACATCGTGCATTTGGCCTGGGATGTAACAAAATAAAAAAAGACATTTTGACAGCATGATGTTGTGAGAACTCTGTTTTCCCCTTTTTTCCTCTCTTGTTTCCCTGGACGTCCTGCAGTGTCTTCTACATGTTGCTGTGTTTGGGGCCTGATTTGACAATAGTGTCGCCTTTTGAGGCCTGATGCTGTTTTGAGTCAAAAACTTCCTTTTGCAGCAAGAAGCAGAGGTTTGGGAAAGTAGTTTGAGTTCTGGATTAGTGTTTAAAGTTGTGAAAAAGTGAGGGGACGTCTCAAAATGGTGTTTCAGCAATAGGGGATTATCACGTTTACCGGAAGTTCCCGGGTATTTGGACACTTTCCTCTTCCGGGCCATGTTAACGACAGCCGTTCCTGCTCTGTTATACTGTTTAAATCGGATAAACTCCAAACATACTTAAGTTTTCATTCCAGACTGAAGTGATACTAAGGAAGAAGTGGATCAAAGCGATCGTGGATTTGCCGTTGTGAAGGACCTGAACTTTATAATAAACACACGTTTGTTTGGGGCACAACACCTGCACTTCACAGCATGCTAGCATTAGCCAGCTAGTATTTACCGATCACGCAGACATTGGTTTAAAAACACACAAACATCTGAAAATCGGTCTGTAGCCTCGCTTCCACTGGAACAACTGGGACTGCCAAGAAAGGAGACGTTTTCAGATGCTTGTGTGTTTTCAGCCGCACAAAGTTAGGCACGCCATCAAGCTGGCTAATGCTAACCTGCTAACAGTAGTCCATCAGCTACTACTCTGTTAAACTTTGTAAATCGGATAAACGCCAATGCCAAGGTCCATTCCAGGATCAGTGGATATTTCAAGGAAGAAGTGGATCAAAACGACCGATTGAGTTAAGCGCGGTGAAGCGAATCAACTTTATGTAATAAAGCGCATACACACGCTTGTTTGTAGCCGGCAGACTGCACAGTCGCAGTTAGCAGGCCAGCGCATTAAAAATGCTTGATGACCGTGCCTAATTCTCCAGCGTTGAAAACACACAAGCATCTGAAAGTCATTTCCTTTTTTGGCATCCCCAGTTGTTCCACTGGAACGGGGGTGCCAGACCTAATTTTCAGACGCCAGAATGATTTTCACAAGCGAAAAGTTGGTAACGTCAGCTAACGCGAGCTTGCTAACGCTAGCTGTAGTAGCCCTGCATCATTGAAGTGCCGACTACAGACATACGTGCAACCTTGTTTTATTTTAAATTTTTGTCCTTCACTCCGACAAATCGCTTTCATCCACTTCTTCCTTTTTCGTCTTTTCAGCCCGGGAATCCATGAAAACTTCGGTACGGCTGGCGATGTTTATTAGATGTACACAATGGAACAGAGCAGCAACATCGAGCCATTCCTGGCCCGGAAGAGGAAGCTTCAGATGTTTCAACTTCCGGAAACCGGAACACGGAAGCGTGATAATCCCCTATTGAGAAAACTGTAATACCTTAAAAGTCTTTAAGTTTGACCGGTGAGGTCTTAAATTTCATCTGGTAGGTCTTAAAAATGATATTTTAGCTCCGGCAGATTTCCGTCACTTTGCAAACTGACAGTGAAAATGCAGAACACTCCCCAGACCACGTTTGTCCGAACCAACAAATCTATAATAGCCTTGAGAAAGTATTGGCCAATCAGGAAGAGATCAGGGCGGGTCGTTGCACAGCTGTCACGGGCCGGGGCTTGAGGTTTGCGAATTTCCGGAAACATCTTGTTTAACTCTTTTTTGGAAGAAAATTTGGACGTAGGTAACGATGGCCGACAGCTGTTCAATCTATCTCTTTTATGGACAGTAAGTTCTGTTCCAAGTGGTCTGAAAAAGTCTTGTGGGTAAAGGTACAGTATGTAAAAAATATCGAAAAAAATCATCTTTTCTGCAATACCCATCTTCACCACTGGATGTCACTAATCCTTACATACTGTCCAATTAAAATCGAATTTGTTAAATTGTGTTAAATGAAATTGTGTAGGAACCGCTGAATAATGCGTGACCAGGGATAACATCTGATGGCTGCGCCTTAGTATCCACAGCTGTATCGGAGTCTCACGGGATTTCGGATTTTACCAGAATTACAGCGAAAAACACTCATTCAGCGGAAACACCTGCATGTTGCAGTTGTACTTTTTCTAAATTGAAGAAATGTTGCTTTTATTTTTGAAAAAGTGTCATGGAAAAACGCAGCTGGTGTCTTAAAGTGTTGTAATTATAGTTAACTACAATTCAAAATCGTTATTTTATTTCAATAAATTGTAATTTTTTATTTACTTTGTTAGTTTCTTATGTGAAATGTCGTATTTTCCAAAGTCAACTTTATTGTCAAATGTGCCACATGTTGGACATACAACACAGATGAAACTACAGTCCTCTCAAACCCACGGTGCGTATAATAAACTAGAATCTAGGAATCCGCTCGGATAACCTCAAAAATCTAAACACGAAAACCTAAGTTCCTAAATACTGAAAGAAGATTACAAAAATGTAGCAGATGGGTTTTTAAGTTGTAGACGATGTGAACGGTATTACAATCCTAATGTAGGAAGTGCAGATGTTACAGAGCAATGACTGTAAACGTGGAACAGTAGCATGTATTTTCTTTAACTGTTGGTATGAATAAATTTTGCAGATTTAATGTCTATATGCTTTATTTAGTTACTAATAAAAAGTTCCTAATAAAAACTTGTATTTCTTCTTTGTTGTCCCTTTGGTATCGAAGACGTACCTGCAGGATGAGGTGAACATGTGTTTTACTTCGTCCCTACACGTGTGATACACACCATTGAAACCTAATAAATCCTGGAGATGTGAGTGATTGTAGCTCCAGGCTGCAATCACAACTGTTTGTTTCAGACCTAAGCAAATGTCATTTCTCTGATGTAGCAGACGAAGCCCTGAGACATCAGCAAGGGTCCAGAGTTGGTTTGTCGCAGGTCTCTAGATGGTTTTCAGGGTGAAAATTGGCAGGATTTCTTTTAAGGAGTTGACGGTGACGTTAAAAAGCGCTGAAACAGAAAGTGTGCAATTCAAATCCATAAAACGAGTCTTTTCTGTTTTCTGGTCAGCAGCACGAGGAATTCATGAAGGATTTCTGGATTCACCTGCAAGCTTCTTCACTTTTCTAGAATGACGTCA
>JALJCO010009916.1:0-300191 GCA_023101725.1 Atherinomorus stipes
CCAGTTCCGAGTAGGAAGTTTCAACTGGAACGGCCCCCTGAAGTCGGATTTCCCACTCGGAAAGTCGGACAACTCTCGCAGCTCCGAGTTCAGATTTAAAGATGGCCGCGCCCTGTGTTAGCAGTTTTAGAAGCTCCCGTAATGTTACATTTATTTACACTTCTTACTTATATTTTTTTGCTTAAATCAGTCATACACGTAGTATTGGTTTATATAGATGTAGAGGAAAGCTGCTGTGGTGTAATTCACATTTTTCATGTGGTATATGTGAACTACAACGCAAGCTGTGCCAACAACGGCTAATAACAATAGCCTTAGCAAACACGTTGTTTTGCTAGGCTGCTAACTGGTTTTCCGACCAGTGAGCTGGAACGCAAGTTGATCGGGTGTGACGTCACCCCCCAGTTCCCACTTCCCAGTTCCGAGGAAAATGGAACGCAGCATAAATCTGAACTTGGAGCTGCGAGAGTTGTCCGACTTTCGTTGTGGGAAATCCGACTTCAGGGGAGCGTTCCAGTTGAAACTTCCTACTCGGAACTGGGAAATTCCGACTTCCGAGTTGAAATGGAACGCAGCATAAGTGCCCAGCTGTCACGTCGCTGTCCGCCTGGTAAGTACACTGCCGAGGCCGTGTCGATGCTGCAAAGATACGAGAATCCGCTAAGACACTCTGTAGGCCGGGCAAGCAGCCCACTCACACCAATAGTTCTGGGAGGTTAGCGTCCCTTAGAACTCATCTGTTCAGGCGTTGCTCCATCCTCTGGGATGATCCTCTCCAGCTGCCTCCAGTGCCACCTGGAGGCCAGCGCTGCTACGCTGTCAGCTGTTCTCCCATGAGTCTCACTTCCTGCAGCTCCGATCCCCGCTCCTGCTAACCAAGTCTCTCCTTTTCTTTGTGACCCGTGTTGCTTCCTTCACAGCCCGCTGTCTCTGGGTGTCCTTTCACCTGTCCCTCTCCACCCCCATTAAATCCCCAGCCAGTGTTGCAGTGGGGAAGGCAGGTCCACCTGCCAGCTGCAACTTATCATCAGTCTTGTCCCTCTTCATGCTAAAAACAGTTCAAGTCCACAGCAAGCAAATAAAAACACACAATAAAACCATAAACAAGTAGGACAAGACTGGTTCTCAGTTTTTACACCTTGACACACACACACACACACACACACACATATATATATATATATATATATATATATATATATATACACACATATATATACATACACACACATATATGTATGTATGTAAAAAGAATATATATATATATATATATATATATATATATATATATATATATATATATATGAAACAATATTGCTATAATTTATATTAATTTATCTATCAAATGTTAATCCATTACTGTGATTTATTGTTCAAATAATCATTTATAAAAAATAATAAGTAAATGATCATTCTTTCAACTTTAAAAAGTCAACATCCTAAACAATCAATCAACTAGCCAAACCACCAGTATCCTAAACCATGCTGACATCTTCTGGCAAAAACACAACCAGATAAAAACTGATCCTGTACTGAATGTGATGTCATGACTGATTCAGTCTCAGGAGATGATTAGGGGATGAAGATGGGACACTCACGTTTAGGTCGTCTTCACGGTTCTCACGTGCCTGCAGTGCTGCTTTTCTGATATCATGTGATGATGTCTGATGTCAGACAGTCCACCGTGCGCCACAGAAAACACTCGTAAACATATTTGACAGTTTCCCTCATCATCTCCACTGACGCTGTCCATCCAAGGACGGGCTTTTTTCCCAGTCACGTATTTTTTTATCTTTAGCAAGCTTTTTCGCTTTTGAGAACATGCAGGTGCGGGTGCTGTGAGGAGCGCGTGTGACAGCAGCACACGCAGGCGCGCAGGCAGCCAGGCAGAGACACAGGACTGGAGGATCCTGCGTAGATCCCGCTCGTTTTTGCTGGCTTTTAAATTTCCTGTGTTTTGTTTAGCTTATTATTACTAAATTTAATGTTATGTGTGACAGACATGAGTGTTTGACATTTATGGAAATACGGAACAAATGGCGTCCTAATATGGGACAGAACGTTTTATTGTCAATTAAAGGACAATTGACCTATGGCTAAACCATGCCCCCAAACACGATGAGCCAATCACAGTGTGCACAGCTATCCCATACACTCGGACATTCTCTGCTTGAACGTCCATTGAAATGCATTGAAGTTAGCCCGTTTTTGTTCGTTTTTATGTGTTCTTTTTAGTTTAAAATGGTCAAACGGTGTGCATGGGGTACATGCAACTCTGACACTAGGTATCCTGAGAGGCTGGGTGACGGTGTATTTTTTGCCTTTTACCAAGTCACATCAGGGCCGGCTCCTGGAACACATACATGAGGGGGCATGTAGAAATGTGAAGGGGGCATGAGTGTACACGTCACGCTTAAGCCCACTTTTTGTTATCAATAAGTGTTTTCTTAATGGGACTGGGTTGTTAGCAGAGTTTAACTCCCAAGAAATTAATTGCAGTTTGTCAGGCCTCTCCACGAAGACCTGTCCAGCTTGGCTGTCCCACCTGAAACCAAAGTGCTGGTATAGCTGTTAGGGTCACTGAGGCACGCAAACCCTGCAATCCCTTATGGGGAAAACAAAGTATCAGTTCTCATAAATAAAACTAAGAAATGAATCAAATATCTTTTGCTGAAGGTTTAGCATCCAAAAGCAAAATTGTCTTATTGGACAGCCATTAGACATCTATGCATCCAAAATCAATTTAAACACACACACACACACACACACACTGTGATGAAAAAGATTAAGAGACCACCCTTCTGTTCTCATATTTCTTGGTCATTTTTAATGCCTGGTACTAAAAGTACATTTGTCTGGACAAATAATAACAGCAAAAATAGCTCAGTTTAATTTAACTACTGATATTAGCCATTTTGATGCTTTTCTTGATAAGTTATTTTAGTTAAGTTCTTACATCAATAGCTATGACATTGTACTGCCAAAAACAGTTTTGAGGCATTATATATTGTTCGGTCTCTATTAGTCACATGATTCACTATTCATTGGTACTTGATTGCATAACCATTATTTTTTATGACAATGGTGGTCTCCTCATTTTTTCCATGGCTGTATGTTTTCTCAAATAAACGCAACCAAATAAGCTGACCACCTGACCATTAAACCCCTGCCCACAGTAAAGTTGCAGTCCCTCAGGGGGAAACGGGGAAATAATAAAAATAAAGAAAAATAAAATATTCTTTATCAAAGTTCTAATAATCATTAATGTATTTTTTATTCTAAGCTTTAATAAAAAATTAAACCAAACTCTGACTTAAACCAAAATTTAACCAAACTCAGCCTTAAGGCTGTCGTCTACAGTCTGAGTTCTGCTAAAACAGATGCAGAAGACCACATGAATCTCCATCTGAGCTGCTGAAAGCAGCAGGAGTGAATAAAGAGTCAAACTTACAGAACGGGTCAGGACGTTTATTCACACGCGCGTTCTCCATCCCTCGCCTCTCTCCTCCACACTGTTGGTGACAGCAACTTTCTCAGCAGCATGCAACGTTTGGCCTCCACAGAAAACGGAGCGACCTCCCCATGACTTCATGTGAAAATGAGCTGAAATTAAACCTTTTCTTTTGCTCTCGTGCGCTGGGCCGCGATTGCACATACAAGCCGACATTATGACTGAATACAGTATATTTTCTTTTTCCTCTTGTGCACGGTGTGCCCGTCACAAAATGCGGTCTCGGCACTTGAACACTGCATATTACAAACACTGCCTCTGCAGAAACCAAGCCATCAGGTGATCGTCAGTCTCATTTGACAACATGAACGATGTGATGTTTATATATTTTAATTCACTTATCGATGGTAGATGCACAAAAAACAAGGAGAAGTGATGAAACAAAGAGTAACCACATAGGTGGACTGGCTAAATAGCCCTTTGCTTGGTTATTTTTCATCTTAAAACTTTCGTATAATCAAGTAAACTGGAAAATGCAGCCGTGACAGAAACATTATGCTCTGAAAGCTTCTGACTGATGGAAAGTGCAGCGCAGCTCCGCGGTGTTTCCACGTTTGGTATGAAGATGCAGCTGATGGTCCTCAGAGCCGAACCAGCAGAACTAGCGGCCTAGCAGAGCTCTGCAGACAGTAGATGCTCCTGCAGCCGACACCCGGCGCGCGCAGCGGGGCGCACAGAGTGACGCGGAGTGGTGCAGGGAAAAGAGCTTATGAATCGATTGCCTTTTCGTCAGATTTCATTTAAGGGGGCACAGTGTTTGTTTGGGGGGGCAGTGCCCCCTCTTGCCCCTGCCTGGCGCCGGCCTCGAGTCACATCGAGCCAAAGTTATGCGGCAGACCACAACATCAACTGAACATGGATAAAATGAACAAGGATGCCTACATCTGTTCTAAGGTAAGGGAACATCGTATTCGAGGCACATGTTGTCACTTTGCTTGAAAGAAATATGAAGTTGACATAAATGACATTCCAGAGACTTCACAGGCTTGATTTCTACTCCCAGTTTAAGACTTGTGAACAATTTCTTTTTGTTTGTTTTGTTTTTATGTTTTTTTAATTTATCTTGTCATCGTCTCTCTGTCTGATCACGTGTCTGCTGTCCATGTTGACAGCTGTCATCTCCCGAGATGTCACATAGCGCCTGTTACCGAATGTTGTTTGTCCGAGTGAGTGGAGGGGGCGTGGCTTAGCCATAGGTCAATTCTGTATGTTACGGGACGGGTGGCAACCCTAGCCGAAAGGGACGTTTCGGGTGATTGTGCGCCGAGATTCTTCTGTTTCCACTCTGAACGAAGACATCACAAGAGACAGCAGCACAAGCGATGTTGAGCACCTGCGACCGTTCCTTGATTGCAAAGTTTGAAGCTGTATTCTGAGTTTATTGTCATCCTTGCTTTTTTTTTTGTTTCGGCCATATTTTTAGTATATTTCAAAGTTGTACAAGTGATGTTTTCATGGTGGATAAATTATTATGGCCGTTGTCAATTGCTTCCTGCTCAATACTGCATGTCAGTCCACTTGTGACTAATAGAAGGTAATTTTGATTTCTGATCATGTTCTGTGATTTTTTTTCTGTATTTAATGCCCACACAAAACATCCTATGCAACATTTTTTAAACTGAAGGTGAGCAACAACCAGCATGCCACTGTCAAGAAGTCTGCTTTGCAGCTCCTTTGAGTGACTAGCACAATCTAACTTTGACGTCAGTCATGTGCAGAGCGACCACAGTGGCAGAAATATTTTGCTGTACTGTACTGTACTGTACTGTATGCCTTGGGCATACTTAACGCTTCTGGTCTGACCGCACACTAACTTGACATTTGTTTACTGGATCCCACTCCTGGAACAGCTCAACACATGACTCAGAACAGAACCTGTTGATAAAAGGTCAAATCCTGTCATTGCTGCTTATTGTCACAGGGCATGTTAAAACTCTTCACATGCAGAGAAGTGGCCAGGTAGTCTGATACTGGAAACAATGATGGAATCGTTGAAGCTCTTGCTGCATAACCTCCAGCTTCCTAATTTCTCCTTCTGTAAAATCTTATGAATGGGCCCATCCTTCTACATTGCACTCACCTTGGTATATCTGCACATCCATTATTAGAAAAGAACTCGAGCATTGTTTTTCATGAATTTAAAAAAATGGCCCATGCGTCAATGCAACACAAATACAGCTGTACACATCAATGGGTCAATAAGTCAATGGGCATTATGCACAACTCCACTACTTCCGAACTTAAAGCAACCCTTGCCAATCTTGCATTTCAAAAAGCAAAGCAAAGTTATTTGAATATCAACAGTTCTGCCTCACTCCAAAGATCCCAACCCCTATTCCCTATGTCTTCCAATGCAGAAGCAAAGGTCTGACAGGCAGGTCCCTCTGCCGATCCTAGGTGTGGGCCCCACTGCAAGGATTGGTTGGAGTTTTCATTGAAAATTTAGAGATTGGAAAAATATTTTTTTATTTTGATTAAAGGTAGAGTCCGAAGTCCCCCACGTGTCTGTTTGCAAACAGCAGCATTCAAACTTAGTGCCCCTCCATCTCAGGCTAATGGCCGCCTTGTTCTTCAAACTATTTAGCTTCAAGCCTCTCCTTCAGAGCTCAGAAGCGGGTAAAAGCCAAACTAATATTAGCCCTGGTTTTCCAACTTGCATTATTTTAAGCTCTTACCTTTTCTTCAGTGCATCCACCATTTTTTTCTTTCTTTCTTTCTTTCTTTCTTTGTACTTAGAGTTCGAGTGACTGGTGCCTGCTCCAATCATTAACTTATTCCCACATGACGTCATGTCCTTAGTTCTGTCATTGGCTGGTGATATAAACAGAAATCTCCACCCAGAAACGCCCTGAACACAACAAAACAAAGCTAAAGAGCGAATTACAGGCAGGGGTGAGAGAGTTGCATTCAAACGCACCACGGCACACGAGTAGATGCCCAAAGGTGCAGTTTGAGACGGATTTTCACTTGCACAAGTCTAACATATATTTTCAGGGGGAAAACGTCGGACTCTACCTTTTAATGGTGGGTCTGTCTTGTATTTCAGAGTTCCATTATCTCATTCATAGCATTTTACCCTGCTAAAAAAGTAGTGCAACATCGGTAAGGGTTGTGTTCACCTGGATCAACAAAGAAAATGTTTGAAGATGACTACAAGATCTTGCTTGTTTTTTTGTTTGTTTTGTTTTCCTGCCAAATGTGTCATAAAGATGTTAATATACCTGTACTGTACACAGTTTTTTTTTTTTTTTTTAACTGTTGATAATTTACATGAGCGGGTAGAACCAGATGTTACTACTGGAATGAGCTATATTCACAACTCCACTACTTCTTCCTGAACCTCTAGCACCACCTTTGTTTTCTGTCTTTCATTACTGGACAAACTGATTAATCCAGGTGTGTCTGACCTCAGTAAACATGACGATAACAGCCTATTGAATAACTTTTACCTTTTTTTTAACTTTTTGAATTTCTTTAACTTTTTTTTTATCCATTAAACCTAAAATGGTCACATCTTATTTAAAATCGATAAAAGTAGTGAATAGATTAATTTAATGCTGGTTCATTGGATGACACTTTGGTGCACAACTGTATCTTTTCTGGTGGATATTACTGGATGCATTGCCAGTTTTGGATGACTTACTCAGCTCAAATAGTTGTGCTCTTTTCTACCGCCTTCTCTTTTCAGGTCTTTTACTGAACCTTTTATTTCATGTCTTTATTTTTCTCTTTCTGTCTTTTTTTGGTGTCTTTTTAATAGCTTCTGCCTTATTTAATACAATCATTCATTTTGGTCAGCAGTGACATTAGATCACTGTGACCTTGACTTACCGATGAAATAAAACCATGGATTCAACATCTCAGGCTTGAAAACCATTTGTAGAACCATCCTCAATGCAATAAAGTGACATTTGTACAGTGAAGTGTGTGGAAATCTCCTCTTTTCACTAGAACCATCCTCAGTGCAATGCAGCCCTCTGCTGGTGTGATGTCCTTACTACAGGATTACAGGTACATTGTAAATAAACAAAACAAACAACAAAAAAATCCCAATGTCATGCACCTGTAGCTCACAGTTGAGAAATATCCTTATACTGTTCACCCATCATTAACAAGTATTTGGGGTCAGATTAGTTTAAACCCTCCTCCTTGTGTAACTGACTTGTTAAACCAGAAAACCATGTTAGAATAAAATCAGCAATGAATATTAAGAAATTCTGTCATCTCTGTTCTGTTAGCAGTCGTGGGATATGTGAGATTTTGTACCAAAGATCTTTTGCAAATACCTGTTACATTTCAAAGTGCTAAATGTAATTCAGCATTCTGTTTGTGTGTATAATAGATTTTGGAATTTGTTCTGCATCAATGAATACTTTAAGGGTTGCTACTAAAATAGAGTAACATGGTTTTCTTTATAAATTAAATAACGTTTTGGGAGGGAGACATGACCCTACACAAAAATGTACTTTTTTCTGTTATTAGCAGGTGAGGTCTCATGGGGTTTGCATGTTCTTAGTGTGCATGCATATAAGCTGGTATTCTATACCCCTCATTCCAAAAACATGCATGTTATGTTAACTGATAATTCTCAATTGAACCTAAATCATTTCATGGATTCCCTTAGTGTGTAAATACTGACTAAGGGAATCAATCACTCTCTCTTATGGGTAAATATGGGAGTGGAAATGAAGCTTGTGCTCTTGGATATAATTTCTTTGTAACTGAGAAAGGATAAGAAAATTCATGTGTTTTCATAACTTTATAAATCTGACTAAAGGAATAAGTTCACACATTTCTTTTCTGAATGTATGCATATTATATTTGGGAATCTCCAGAGTAGCCCACTGAAAGTTTTGTTTGGACAAATACATGTTGTTCTTCAATACTGTAGTCAATAACTGGTGGAGACATGAAGTTTTAAATGGTTCATTTCCAACCAGTCATTGCAAACAATTCTGAAGTATGTCCAATCTGCATATGAGACACAGACAAAATATTTTGTTCCTAAGAAAAAAGATGGTATACAAAACTTCAAAAATGAAAACATGCATATTTCAAAGAATACTTTTATTTATTTGCTGATTAACAGTGCAGTTTTAGCATTTCCATTTTTTTTAACAAACAAAAATTATTCAACAGAAATTAGTATAGTAAAACAACCAAGCATATACTTCATTATGCATCTTCATTATAATAATATTACCTCAACATTTCAGACTCGTATTCATCATCTAATTTAAAGGCAGTGCACACTATTCACTTGATACTCATAGTAGTTGCAAAAATCATTGTCAGGATTTTTTGCTGTTTGTAGATGTAGATTAAAAGCTTGTGGTCAACCTTAAATATAAATTGTTTCAAGTATCAAGATCATTAACTAATATTTCATAGCCTTTAGTGCCACGCTGACTTTGGATGACAAATTGTAACAAGCTTAGTCACATAATACTTTTAATACAAAATAAATACTCTCTATCTATTTGTAATCCGATTTACATATATTTAAACTGTGCTGCACTGAAGTCAAAGAAAGATAGATTTAAAAAGGAATACTCAATACTTTAATCTGATTAGTAAATTAAATAAATCATGTTACACAATATGGAAAACACTACAAGACTGTCTTCATCTTTGACACACAGCACACATCTTTTTACCATTTGATATTTTGGTAATTTTCATAATGCACAATAGTTAAGGCCTTCTTTGGAACCTGTATAATCTTATTCTATAATGCAGCAGAAGCTGTTGGCAGGATCACTAGTCTCGGTGCTATGAGCCAATCAGTATCTGTGACACAGCCAGAATAGTTAGTGAAAACATTGCCAAGGTGCCGACTGTGGGTAGAGCAGGGCTGCTGGATGGCTGTGTTGTCAGTGTTGTCGCCGTGGTTGTCTGTGTTGACTCTGAAATATTGAATTTTTAAAAAAGAACATAGTGATTATTGTAATTGATTTAGATTAATTCAAGTCAACCAATAGTCTTAAAAGCAAGCTTTACTCCAATTTTGTGTTATTTTTCTCTCAACAGGTTTAGAAGTTATAATTCGTTGTGTCCTACTTTTACTTATTTATGAAAATGACGAGTCCCCCCCCCCCCAAATTAATGTTAAGCTTTTGAGAGTCTCCAGTACTTTACCTGTAGCAACAGTTCCGTCTATGACATTCAGGGTGGAAGAAGTACGAAGTTCGTTCCCGAACTCAGTAGTGCTGTTCGGTATTGAAGGAACCACATCTTGATTTTTGTACACAAGAGTCATGTCGACAACCACTGACCCACTCCTATAGATCCAAACACAGAACAAAGCATTTTTATAAGAAAGAAAACTATAGAAAAATACAAAAAAATACTTAATGAGTTACTGAGATGTAATCTTACGTGAATGAATTAACAATGGAGCGAAGGAAATTTGATCCATAGATTTTAACCCCCACTCTGTTAATCTGAAAAACAACATTTCTGGTAAATAATTGAAAACGCTGAATATATCTGAAAATATCAAAGTAATTAGAAGATATCAAAGATTTGGCCTGCATTCATCTACAGGCCCAATTCCAAAAGGTTCTAATGCATTACATGTATAATAAATAACAAATCTACAAATCTCAAAAGCCAGTATTTAATTCACAGTAGGACATAGAAATCATCAAAAGTTTAAAAAAGTAATCTGACATCACAATATCTGCTTTTGAAATAAATGAATAGCACGATGGCATCAACACATTTTTAAAAAGTTAAGGCAGGCAAGACGGCATAAGAAATAAATGGTTGTGGAAAAAGAGCCATCAATGCT
The DNA here is from genome assembly GCA_023101725.1 of Atherinomorus stipes. Lineage (NCBI taxonomy): Eukaryota > Metazoa > Chordata > Actinopteri > Atheriniformes > Atherinidae > Atherinomorus > Atherinomorus stipes. The sequence continues at coordinate 10,305 of JALJCO010009916.1, forward strand.
AAAATGTACAAGTTTTGGAGCTACATATGACCCCATTCAAGCAATGTCTTTTTAATGGAAGACTTTGCATGTTTAAGCAAAACAGCGTGCCTCATCATGCAGCATTTGGGCAGCAGGGCTGTATCATAAAAAAGATGTTACTCTGGCTTCCATGCACATTTCACTTTATTTGTGTTGGCCTGTTTTAATGCAGGTTACATTGTGCTGACATCTTACCTCAGTGATGACTGTTAAAGCTAGGTCCTGGAAAGCTCTTGAGGATGAGTTAGACAGCTCATTTGAAAAGTTTCTGTTAAGACTAAACCTAAGGCCAAGGGTTCCTTCACTGGATGATGGAGGATTTGTTGATGGTGTAGTGGTGGCTGTTGTGGTCACTGTAGTTGCACTTGTCTGAGCTGCAGTAGTCGTTGCAGGAGCTGCAGTCGTAGTTGCAGGAGCTGCAGTAGTAGTTGTCAAAATTGCAGTAGTAGTTGCTGGAGTGGTAGTATTAGCTGTTGGAGCTGGTGTTGTGGTTGCAGTAGACGTAGTGGAACCTGTACCAAAACCATAACAGTACTTCGTCAGTGTAGTTCTCTAGCGTGAAACTAATTTAGAGATTAATAAATACACTGAATTTTATCTTTCTACTTACTTGCGTTAACACTGCCTGCTATAATGTTAAGTGAGGTCGAATTGCTGGTAAGTTCAGTGCTGAGTTGTGAAGTTGCATTGCTTTCTGAGGGGACTGAGCTGTTGTCTCGGAAAACAAGAGTCATGTCTGTAACAACTGATCCGCTCCTGCAATGACAAAGAGAGTGAAACCACTTTTTTTTAAAGGAAGTGATCAGTAAAAAGTAAATAACGGAAATAATACTCACGTGAATGAATTAACGAGGGGAGCGAAGGAAAGCGTTTCCAAAAACTCTCCTACACACTGTGTTTACCTGAAAGAAAACATTATGTAGGTATGAAATAAAAGTTTTTCCACAAATGCACTTTTTTGTTTGTTTAAAAACTGCTTTGTTTGTCTTGTTCACAAAATATTTCACCAAATTCTTTAAGATCTTCAGGACTTGACTTCCAAAATATTGACACATTTTCTCTGTGCTTCTTGACAGGTGAGAGCTATGAATATAAATTAAACTAAATATATTTTCATAAATTAAACGTATCTTCCAATGTACTATGTGTTCGCTTCTCATGGTGATCATTTTCATTTCCGTAAATGTTTTTTTCCTTTAATACTATGATGTTGTTGACTTTTCTGTAGGTATGAATTGAAACCATACGTTTGTCTTTTCATACACATAACATGCATTTTTCTGCAACGCAAAAGGAATTAGCTCAGAGAAGAATATTCTTTGGGGTAATATTAGAAAATATTCTATAAAATCTTACCTCACTGACGACTGTTGCAGCCAAAGCTATAAATTCTGGTGAGGTTTTATCTGAGAGAGCTGAATCAAAGTTTCGGTTAAGACTAAACGTAAGACCCAGAGCCCCCTCATCAGACGAAGGTGGATTTGTTGATGCAGTGGTGGCAGCAGTAGTAGCTGCAGTTGTAACAGCTGAATCATGGACATTGGCAAAGTTGGATGATAAATGGCAAAAAAGAAAAAGGAATATTAAAAAAAATGATTTAATATCAATATAAACATTAGAAATGTAATATTTGTCAAGTATACAAATGAGACAGCTCTTCATGTTAATGTTGTATCACAAAAAAAAACGTGTAAAACCCTCTGGCACACATGTAATGGTTATTGGAGACACTCAATTACCTGATGGGGATGTGGTGGTTGTTGGTGGTGAGGTGACTGTGACAACTGGTGAGGTGGCAGTGAGTGGCAGTGATGTCATGCTGACTGATGTAACAGTGGCTGGTGGAGGTGTTGTGTTAAGGGGTGGTGATGTCACACTGACTGGTAATGATGTTACAGTGACTGGTGGCGTGGTGACTGTATCTACTGGTGATAAAAATGCATTAAGTGGTGATGTCACAATGACTGGTGATGATGTTACAGTTAGCATCGATGAAGTTGTATTCAGTGGTGGTGATGTCATGCTGACTGGTGATGAAGTTACACTGAGTGGTGGTGAGGCTGTAGTGACTACTGGTGAGATTGTGTTGAGTGTTGATGAGGGTGGGTTAACTGGTGGTGCAATTGTTTTGGTTAGTTAGACAAAAACACTTTCTTACCAACTAATCAATGTCTGTTGTTTCAGATTTTGATTTTTAAATTTCATATATTTTTCAATGTATTTACTGTAATAATTAGCATGTCCTACAATCATGTAAGAAGTGATGAACCTATTTGACCTGTTAAACTAATGAGAATAAAATGTTAAGATGTGGTTGTGTGATGGGATTACCTGTTGTGGAAGGTGCAGATGTGGTTGTATTAAATCCTGCCAAAAGACAAGTGGGATTGTTAAATTAGAAGTTTTATCTTTTGGTATAGTCATAGATTTTTAATCTGTATTGTATTTCACAGTAATAGTAAACAGACTGAACAATTCTCACTTGTTGCAACAACGCTTGATGCATTCAGCGGGAGGGTGAAATTGGTTGTGTTGGATGCTGCCACCAGAGCAGCCGCTGCATCAGTAGTCTCTGGTACTGAGGTGGCGTTACTGAATATCAGCTCAGCATCTACCACAACTGAACCTCGTCTGTAAAAGAAATTATTTTCTTAGTTATTATGTCTTTAATTTAAAACTGACCAATGATAAAATGAGAGTAAATAAACAGTGTTTTATCATAAAAATATACTGAAGTGCATGAGTGGGCAATTAAACTTGAAGATGCATTGATATGTTTGATAACTGAGCACTTTTAAAATAAATGCACGGTTCTGAGATGTTTAGATATAGGTACATCACCAATAATCTGAGAATCACAATACCACCTTCATAACTGTTGTCTGTTTCATAATGCCATGTACCTGAAGGCTCTGATCAGAGATCTCAGGAAACGTCTCCCAAATCTTGTTCTGTAGATGTCATCAAGCTAGACAAAAAATGAATTGACAAGAAGTTAAAGTAATATCAAAGATACAGGGAGAACAGTGTGAGAGAACTGCTGCATCAACATAACCGTGCTATAACATTACAATAAAACAAAAATTGCTTTTATGTTTAGTAAAAAAGAATCTCGCTAATTTTATATAACAAAAGATCTATGATGACAAATAAAAATGAAATGTCATTTTACTTACCACGTTTGTTATTGTTTCTGCCAAAGTCTTAAATGCACTGGAGGTACTGTCTTCTAGATCTGATGAAAAGGTTTGCTGCAAGCTAAATCCCAGATTGAGCTTTGATTCTGCTGGTGCAGCAGCTGTTGTTGTTGTAGTGGTAGCAGTAGTAGAAGTAGCTGTTGTAGCATCTGGCTGTGATGTTGTTCCTGCTGGTGGACAGATAACATTGCATGAAAGTACATAAAATATTAGCAAGTCTCATATTTCACAGGTTAAAACGAGTAAATGTGCATCTATGGGTGTAACAGGTTTAGTGTCAATGTATTCTACACACAAATTTGGCTTGATGTATTTACTTTTTAACATCAGCTGTCACTCATGTATTAGCCACTGACATCCAGTTTTGTTTTACCTGGAGGGAGCGTGGTGGACGCTGGTGATGCAGAGGTTACACTGAGAGGTGGTGAAGATGTGTTCGGTGCTGATGTTGTGCTGACTGGTTGTGTGGTCGCATTTCGTGGTGGTGATGTCATGGTGACTGGTGGTGAGGACGCAGAAACTGGTGAAGATGTTGCATTGACGGGTGGTGATGTCATGGTGACTGCTGGAGAAGTTGTATTAGGCGGTGGTGAAGTTACACTGATTGGTGGTAAGGTTGTGTTGTCAGGTGTTGATGTCATGCTGACTGGTGATGTAGTTGTATTGAGTGGTGTTGATGTCATGCTGACTGGTGATGTAGTTGTATTCAGTGGTGGTGATGTCATGCTGACTGGTAATGAAGTTGTATTGATTGGTGGTGATGTCATGCTGACTGGTGATGAAGTTGTATTGATTGGTGGTGATGTCATGCTGACTTGTGATGAAGTTACACTGAGTGGTGGTGATGTCATGCTGACTGGTGATGTAGTTGTATTCAGTGGTGGTGATGTCATGCTGACTGGTAATGAAGTTGTATTGATTGGTGGTGATGTCATGCTGACTGGTGATGAAGTTGTATTGATTGGTGGTGATGTCATGCTGACTGGTGATGAAGTTGTATTCAGTGGTGGTGATGTCATGCTGACTGGTGATGAAGTTGTATTCAGTGGTGGTGATGTCACAATGACTGGTGATGAAGTTACACTGAGTGGTGGTGAGGCTGTAGTGACTACTGGTGAGATTGTGTTGAGTGTTGATGAGGGTGGGTTAACTGGTGGTGCAATTGTTTTGGTTAGTTAGACAAAAACACTTTCTTACCAACTAATCAATGTCTGTTGTTTCAGATTTTGATTTTTAAATTTCATACATTTTTCAATGTATTTACTGTAATAATTAGCATGTCCTACAATCATGTAAGAAGTGATGAACCTATTTGACCTGTTAAACTAATGAGAATAAAATGTTAAGATGTGGTTGTGTGATGGGATTACCTGTTGTGGAAGGTGCAGATGTGGTTGTATTAAATCCTGCCAAAAGACAAGTGGGATTGTTAAATTAGAAGTTTTATCTTTTGGTATAGTCATAGATTTTTAATCTGTATTGTATTTCACAGTAATAGTAAACAGACTGAACAATTCTCACTTGTTGCAACAACGCTTGATGCATTCAGCGGGAGGGTGAAATTGGTTGTGTTGGATGCTGCCACCAGAGCAGCCGCTGCATCAGTAGTCTCTGGTACTGAGGTGGCGTTACTGAATATCAGCTCAGCATCTACCACAACTGAACCTCGTCTGTAAAAGAAATTATTTTCTTAGTTATTATGTCTTTAATTTAAAACTGACCAATGATAAAATGAGAGTAAATAAACAGTGTTTTATCATAAAAATATACTGAAGTGCATGAGTGAGCAATTAAACTTGAAGATGCATTGATATGTTTGATAACTGAGCACTTTTAAAATAAATGCACGGTTCTGAGATGTTTAGATATAGGTACATCACCAATAATCTGAGAATCACAATACCACCTTCATAACTGTTGTCTGTTTCATAATGCCATGTACCTGAAGGCTCTGATCAGAGATCTCAGGAAACGTCTCCCAAATCTTGCTCTGTAGATGTCATCAAGCTAGACAAAAAATGAATTGACAAGAAGTTAAAGTAATATCAAAGATACAGGGAGAACAGTGTGAGAGAACTGCTGCATCAACATAACCGTGCTATAACATTACAATAAAACAAAAATTGCTTTTATGTTTAGTAAAAAAGAATCTCGCTAATTTTATATAACAAAAGATCTATGATGACAAATAAAAATGAAATGTCATTTTACTTACCACGTTTGTTATTCTTGCTGCCAAAGTCTTAAATGCACTGGAGGTACTGTCTTCTAGATCTGATGAAAAGGTTTGCTGCAAGCTAAATCCCAGATTGAGCTTTGATTCTGCTGGTGCAGCAGCTGTTGTTGTTGTAGTGGTAGCAGTAGTAGAAGTAGCTGTTGTAGCATCTGGCTGTGGTGATGTTCCTGCTGGTGGACAGATAACATTGCATGAAAGTACATAAAATATTAGCAAGTCTCATATTTCACAGGTTAAAACGAGTAAATGTGCATCTATGGGTGTAACAGGTTTAGTGTCAATGTATTCTACACACTAATTTGGCTTGATGTATTTACTTTTTAACATCAGCTGTCACTCATGTATTAGCCACTGACATCCAGTTTTGTTTTACCTGGAGGGAGCGTGGTGGACGCTGGTGATGCAGAGGTTACACTGAGAGGTGGTGAAGATGTGTTCGGTGCTGATGTTGTGCTGACTGGTTGTGTGGTCGCATTTCGTGGTGGTGAGGTTATGGTGACTGGTGGTGAGGACGCAGAAACTGGTGAAGATGTTGCATTGACGGGTGGTGATGTCATGGTGACTGCTGGAGAAGTTGTATTAGGCGGTGGTGAAGTTACACTGATTGGTGGTAAGGTTGTGTTGTCAGGTGGTGATGTCATGCTGACTGGTGATGTAGTTGCATTGAGTGGTGGTGAAGTCATGCTGACTGGTGATGTAGTTGTATTGAGTGGTGTTGATGTCATGCTGACTGGTGATGTAGTTGTATTCAGTGGTGGTGATGTCATGCTGACTGTTGATGTAGTTGTATTCAGTGGTGGTGATGTCATGCTGACTGGTGATGAAGTTGTATTGATTGGTGGTGATGTCATGCTGACTGGTGATGAAGTTGTATTCAGTGGTGGTGATGTCATGCTGACTGGTGATGAAGTTACACTGAGTGGTGGTGAGGCTGTAGTGACTACTGGTGAGATTGTGTTGAGTGTTGATGAGGGTGGGTTAACTGGTGGTGCAATTGTTTTGGTTAGTTAGACAAAACCACTTTCTTACCAACTAATCAATGTCTGTTGTTTCAGATTTTGATTTTTAAATTTCATACATTTTTCAATGTATTTACTGTAATAATTAGCATGTCCTACAATCATGTAAGAAGTGATGAACCTATTTGACCTGTTAAACCAATGAGAATAAAATGTTAAGATGTGGTTGTGTGATGGGATTACCTGTTGTGGAAGGTGCAGATGTGGTTGTATTAAATCCTGCCAAAAGACAAGTGGGATTGTTAAATTAGAAGTTTTATCTTTTGGTATAGTCATAGATTTTTAATCTGTATTGTATTTCACAGTAATAGTAAACAGACTGAACAATTCTCACTTGTTGCAACAACGCTTGATGCATTCAGCGGGAGGGTGAAATTGGTTGTGTTGGATGCTGCCACCAGAGCAGCCGCTGCATCAGTAGTCTCTGGTACTGAGGTGGCGTTACTGAATATCAGCTCAGCATCTACCACAACTGAACCTCGTCTGTAAAAGAAATTATTTTCTTAGTTATTATGTCTTTAATTTAAAACTGACCAATGATAAAATGAGAGTAAATAAACAGTGTTTTATCATAAAAATATACTGAAGTGCATGAGTGAGCAATTAAACTTGAAGATGCATTGATATGTTTGATAACTGAGCACTTTTAAAATAAATGCACGGTTCTGAGATGTTTAGATATAGGTACATCACCAATAATCTGAGAATCACAATACCACCTTCATAACTGTTGTCTGTTTCATAATGCCATGTACCTGAAGGCTCTGATCAGAGATCTCAGGAAACGTCTCCCAAATCTTGTTCTGTAGATGTCATCAAGCTAGACAAAAAATGAATTGACAAGAAGTTAAAGTAATATCAAAGATACAGGGAGAACAGTGTGAGAGAACTGCTGCATCAACATAACCGTGCTATAACATTACAATAAAACAAAAATTGCTTTTATGTTTAGTAAAAAAGAATCTCGCTAATTTTATATAACAAAAGATCTATGATGACAAATAAAAATGAAATGTCATTTTACTTACCACGTTTGTTATTCTTGCTGCCAAAGTCTTAAATGCACTGGAGGTACTGTCTTCTAGATCTGATGAAAAGGTTTGCTGCAAGCTAAATCCCAGACTGAGCTTTGATTCTGCTGGTGCAGCAGCTGTTGTTGTTGTAGTGGTAGCAGTAGTAGAAGTAGCTGTTGTAGCATCTGGCTGTGATGATGTTCCTGCTGGTGGACAGATAACATTGCATGAAAGAACATAAAATATTAGCAAGTCTCATATTTCACAGGTTAATACGAGTAAATGTGCAGCTATGGGTGTAACAGGTTTAGTGTCGATGTATTCTACACACTAATTTGGCTTGATGTATTTACTTTTTAACATCAGCTGTCACTCATGTATTAGCCACTGACATCCAGTTTTGTTTTACCTGGAGGGGAGCGTGGTGGACGCTGGTGATGCAGAGGTTACACTGAGAGGTGGTGAAGATGTGTTTGCTGCTGATGTTGTGCTGACTGGTTGTGTAGTCGCATTTCGTGGTGGTGAAGTCATGGTGACTGCTGGTGATGTCATGGTGACTGGTGGTGAGGACGCAGAAACTGGTGAAGATGTTGCATGGACGGGTGGTGATGTCATGCTGACTGGTGATGAAGTTGTATTGAGTGTTGGTGATGTCATGCTGACTGGTGATGAAGTTTTATTCAGCGGTGGTGATGTCATGCTGACTGGTGATGTAGTTGTATTCAGTGGTGGTGATGTCATGCTGACTGGTGATGTAGCTGTATTAATTGGTGGTGATGTCATGCTGACTGGTGATGAAGTTGTATTCAGTGGTGGTGATGTCATGCTGACTGGTGATGAAGTTACACTGAGTGGTGGTGAGGTCGTGGTGACTACTGGTGAGATTGTGTTGAGTGTTGAGGAGGGTGGGTTAACTGGTGATGCAATTTTTTTTGTTAGTCAGACAAAAACACTTTCTTACAAACTAATCAATGTCTGTAGTTTCAGATTTTGATTTTCCATGCAGCATTTAATGATTAACCTGTCCTACAGTCATGTAAATTCATTATGTATGAGAAGTGATGAAACAATGGCATATGCACAACTCCACTACTACCTGAACTTTATACAGCAGCTTTGCTTCCTTTTTTTTTTCATTACTGGATTAACTGATTAATCCAGGTGTGTCTGACCAGTTTCTGAGGGTCAGGCACGCCTGGATTAATAATTTTCTCCAGTAATGAAAGACAGGAAGCAAAGGTGCTGTCTGAAGTTCAGGAAGTAGTGGAGTCGGGCATACAGTATAGCCCATTTGACCTGTTAAACCAATGAGAACTAAAATGTTAAGATGTGGTCGTGTCATGGGATTACCTGTTGTGGAAGGTGGAGCTGTAGTTGTATTAAATCCTGCCAAAAGACAAGTGAGATTGTTAAATTAGAAGTTTTATCTTTTGGTGTAGTAATAAAGTTTTTTAGTCTTTATTGTATTTCACATTAAAAGTAAACAGATTGAACAATTCTCACTTGTTGTAACAATGCTTCCAGCAGTCACTGTTAGGTTGAAATTGGGATCAGAAGTGGCATTTGCCAAGGTGTTCGACACCTCAGTAGTCTCTGGTACTGAGCTGGCATTTCTGAATATCAGCTCAGCATCTACCACAACTGAACCTCGTCTGTGAAAGAAATCATTTTTTATAGTTATGTCTTTAATTTCAAACTCCCCGATGATAAAATGAGAATGAAAAAACAGTTTTTTATCATAAAAATATTCTGAAGAGCGCAAGTGAGCAATTAAACTTATATGTTTGATAGCTGAGCACTTTTTACATAAACACACGGTTCTGAGATGTTTACATCACCAATAATGTGAAAATCACAATACCACCTTCATCACTATTGTCTGTTTCATGATGCCATGTACCTGAAGGCTCTGATCAGAGATCTCAGGAAACGTCTCCCAAATCTTGTTCTGTAGATGTCATCAAGCTAGACAAAAAATGAATTGGCAAGAAGTTAAAGTAATATCAAAGATCACGGGAGAACAGTGTGAAAGAACTGCTGCATCAACATAACCGTGCTATAACATTACAATATAACAAAAATTGCTTTTATGTTTAGCTAAAAAAAAAAAGAAAAAAGAATCTCACTCATTTTATATAAAGCAGGATCTCCGAAGAAAAACAAAAGAAATGTCATTTTACTTACCACGTTTGTTATTGTTGCTGCCAAAGTCTTAAATGCCTCGGTGTTACTGTCTTCTAGATCTGTTGTAAAGTTTTGCTGCAAGCTAAATCCCAGACTGAGCTTTGATTCTGCTGGTGCAGCAGCTGTTGTTGTTGTAGTGGTAGCAGTAGTAGAAGTAGCTGTTGTAGCATCTGGCTGTGATGATGTTCCTGCTGGTGGACAGATAACATTGCAGGAAAGTACATAAAATACTAGCAAGTCTTATATTTTACAGGTTAATATGAGTAAATGTGCAGCTATGGGTGTAACAGGTTTAGTGTCGATGTATTCTACACACTAATTTGGCTTGATGTATTTACTTTTTAACATCAGCTGTCACTCATGTATTAGCCACTGACATCCAGTTTTGTTTTACCTGGAGGGAGCGTGGTGGACGCTGGTGATGCAGAGGTTACACTGAGAGGTGGTGAAGATGTGTTTGCTGCTGATGTTGTGCCGACTGGTTGTGTAGTCGCATTACGTGGTGGTGAAGTCATGGTGACTGCTGGTGAGGTCATGGTGACTGGTGGTGAGGACGCAGAAACTGGTGAAGATGTTGCATTGACGGGTGGTGATGTCATGGTGACTGGTGATGACGTTGTATTGATTGGTGGTGATGTCATGCTGACTGGTGATGAAGTTTTATTCAGCGGTGGTGATGTCATGCTGACTGGTGATGTAGTTGTATTCAGTGGTGGTGATGTCATGCTGACTGGTGATGTAGTTGTATTAATTGGTGGTGATGTCATGCTGACTGGTGATGAAGTTACACTGAGTGGTGGTGAGGTCGTGGTGACTACTGGTGAGATTGTGTTGAGTGTTGAGGAGGGTGGGTTAACTGGTGATGCAATTTTTTTTGTTAGTCAGACAAAAACACTTTCTTACAAACTAATCAATGTCTGTAGTTTCAGATTTTGATTTTCCATGCAGCATTTAATGATTAACCTGTCCTACAGTCATGTAAATTCATTATGTATGAGAAGTGATGAAACAATGGCATATGCACAACTCCACTACTACCTGAACTTTATACAGCAGCTTTGCTTCCTTTTTTTTTTCATTACTGGATTAACTGATTAATCCAGGTGTGTCTGACCAGTTTCTGAGGGTCATGCACGCCTGGATTAATCATTTTCCCCAGTAATGAAAGACAGGAAGCAAAGGTGCTGTCTGAAGTTCAGGAAGTAGTGGAGTCGTGCATACAGTATAGCCCATTTGACCTGTTAAACCAATGAGAACTAAAATGTTAAGATGTGGTTGTGTCATGGGATTACCTGTTGTGGAAGGTGCAGCTGTAGTTGTATTAAATCCTGCCAAAAGACAAGTGAGATTGTTAAATTAGAAGTTTTATCTTTTGGTGTAGTAATAAAGTTTTTTAGTCTTTATTGTACTTCACAGTAAAAGTAAACAGATTGAACAATTCTCACTTGTTGTAACAATGCTTCCAGCAGTCACTGTTAGGTTGAAATTGGGATTAGAAGTGGCATTTGCCAAGGTGTTCGACACCTCAGTAGTCTCTGGTACTGAGCTGGCATTTCTGAATATCAGCTCAGCATCTACCACAACTGAACCTCGTCTGTGAAAGAAATCATTTTTTATAGTTATGTCTTTAATTTCAAACTCCCCGATGATAAAATGAGAATGAAAAAACAGTTTTTTATCATAAAAATATTCTGAAGTGCACAAGTGAGCAATTAAACTTATATGTTTGATAGCTGAGCACTTTTTACATTATCACACGGTTCTGAGATGTTTAGATAAAGGTACATCACCAATAATGTGAAAATCACAATACCACCCTCATCACTATTGTCTATTTCATGATGCCATGTACCTGAAGGCTCTGATCAGAGATCTCAGGAAAAGTCTCCCAAATCTTGTTCTGTAGATGTCATCAAGCTAGACAAAAAATGAATTGGCAAGAAGTTAAAGTAATATCAAAGATCACGGGAGAACAGTGTGAAAGAACTGCTGCATCAACATACTGTGACAGTGCCATAGCAATTCATTTAAACAAAAAATGCTTTTATGTTTAGTAGAAAAAAAAAGAAAAGAAAAAAGAATCTTGATAATTTTATATAACAAAAGATCTATGATGACAAATAAAAATGAAATGTCATTTTACTTACCACGTTTGTTATTGTTGCTGCCAAAGTCTTAAATGCCTCGGTGTTACGGTCTTCTAGATCTGATGTAAAGTTTTGCTGCAAGCTAAATCCCAGACTGAGCTTTGATTCTGCTGGTGCAGCAGCTGTTGTTGTTGTAGTGGTAGCAGTAGTAGAAGTAGCTGTTGTAGCATCTGGCTGTGATGATGTTCCTGCTGGTGGACAGATAACATTGCATGAAAGAACATAAAATATTAGCAAGTCTTATATTTCACAGGTTACAGTTTTTCTCTATTGCTAAAACGCTATCTTTGAAATGTCCCCTCACTTTTCCACTACTTTAAACACTAATCCTATAACTCAAACTACTTTCCCAAAACCTCTGCTTCTTGCTGCAAAAGTAAGTTATTGACTCAAAACAGCATCACCTGGCCTCAAAAAGCGACACTATTGACAAATCATGCCCCAAGCACAGCAAAATGTAGAACACAACAGAGCAATCAGGAAACACTAGAAGGAAAAAAGGAAAACAAAGTTCTCAGAACATGATGTTGTGAAAATGATTTTTTTTTTTTTTTATTTACATCAGGCCAAATGCATCATGTCACACCACTGAGAACTCATAACATAAAGTACTAGAAAAGCACTCAGAGAGCACAGACCTCCGCCAAGCAGCTCTCGCAATAATGAATTCTTCAAAACATTCCTGGTTCCAGAAGGTGATCTGGATCACCACCAAAATTCAATGGGTTCGTCCTTGGGCTGAGGCACACGGCTGGTGAAAATTTCAGGTCAATCCATCCAGAACTTTTTCAGTAAAGTTGCTGACAGACAAACCAATGCCACCAAAAACATAACCTCCTTGGCGGAGGTGATAGCATGGTTTATCACAGTTGCATAGTTTTCATCTGAAATGAAAGCTCTGCATCGGACCTGATTTTGCCCCCTTCTACGTCCCCATCCACGACCACCCCTGCAACTACCTCTTATGCGTACTCTTCCGCTCTGATCTCTGATTTCCTCTATCCATTGCAAAATATTGACCTCCCAGAGCTTCCTCAACTGGTTTATATTGGTTCTCTCATCATCAGCCAAAGGTGAAATCAATTTTGAATCACTGTGTTTACCTGCTGACATCTGTGTCTTAGTTGTGATCAAAGTGTGCAACATGTGTTCAGCATTTTGCACGGCAAGTGCATCACAATGAAAATATGTTTGCAAACAGTGTCTAGTGATGTGAAACGTGCTTTAGGTTTTGATCACAAGGGGACTGATTTGATACCTTGGTTTAGGCTTCTGAAAATTTGGCTTTGAAAATGAGATTTAGTGTTTTAGCAACTGAGAAAAACTGTAATACGAGTAAATGTGCAGCTATGGGTGTAACAGGTTTAGTGTCGATGTATTCTACACACTAATTTGGCTTGATGTATTTACTTTTTAACATCAGCTGTCACTCATGTATTAGCCACTGACATCCAGTTTTGTTTTACCTGGAGGGAGCGTGGTGGACGCTGGTGATGCAGAGGTTACACTGAGAGGTGGTGAAGATGTGTTTGCTGCTGATGTTGTGCTGACTGATTGTGTAGTCGCATTTCGTGGTGGTGAAGTCATGGTGTCTGCTGGTGAGGTCATGGGGCCTGGTGGAGAAGTTGTATTGAGGGGTGGTGATGTCATGGTGACTGCTGGTGAGGTCATGGTGACTGGTGGTGAGGACGCAGAAACTGGTGAAGATGTTGCATTGACGGGTGGTGATGTCATGGTGACTGCTGGAGAAGTTGTATTGAGTGGTGGTGATGTCATGTTGACTGGTGATGAAGTTGTATTGAGTGGTGGTGATGTCATGCTGACTGGTGAGGAAGTTGTATTGAGTGGTGGTGATGTCATGCTGACGAGTGGTGAGGTTGCATTGAGTGGTGATGAAGTTGTGTTGAGTTGTGGTGATGTGATGATTTCAGGTGAAGTTGCATTAAGCATTGGTGATGTTGGGGTAACTGGGGCTGGAATTGTTTTGGTTAATTGAACAAAATAAGCATAAATATTGTATTTCTTTGAAAACCCATCAGTGTCTGTCACAGCAGCTTGCATTTTTTTCAGAATATTCCACATACACAACAATTGCAATTAAACATGCCCTACAGCCCTGTTAGTCCCTGTTAGCTATGTGAAGGAGCTAATAGCTATGTGTGGTTTCTTCAAGTAAAAAAATGTAATGAAATTACCTGGTGACACTGTTGAAATCACTGATGTTGGTGAAACTGTTGTTGCAACAACTCCTATCGAAACAAAAATGAGATTGTTTAAGTGGTTGCAGTAGCTTAAAGAACAATATTTTCTGTCCTTTTTTTTTTCATAGAAATGCCCATTACTGAAAAAAACAATGTCAAGATTGAATGAAAAAGAACCAAAAAAGCTTCATACTTTGTGCAGCAATGCTTGCTGCATTCACTGTGAGGTTGAAACTGGAACTGGAAGTGGCATTCGCCAGAGTGCTTGCCACCTCATTTGTTTCTGGTACTGAGCTGGCATTACGGAATATCAGCTCAGCATCTACCACAACCGAACCTTGTCTGTGAGAGAAATTATTATTTGAGTTAGTGTAGGTTATTTCAGACAAATGAAACAACCTAAAACTAAGAGATGATAAAAAAAGGTAGATGTATATTAATAACAAAATTAAATTTCAATCAAGTGAATAAGCAACTGAATTTAGAGAAACTCAAAAATCTTTCATTATTTATTACAGACATACAGACGTGACTTAAATAAAGGTATGTAAAAAAAAAAAAAAAGATTAAAATCTGAGATGAGTTTTAACACAACCATTTTTGTGACAGAAAAAATAATCTGATTTTAATGACCATTTTCTTTTTCTGATTTTTACATACCTGAAAGAGGTGACCCGAGATCGTATGAAACTTGCCCCAAACTTGCTCCGATAGACTGAATCAAGCTGGAGAATTTGACAAGAGGTTAAAATAATATCTACAATCTGAAAGGACTGACATAAGAGAACTACTGCTGTTGCACAATAATTTCTTTTTTATCATGTCAACTTTTACAATTCACGTCTACACTCCTCATCAGAATATTCAGTTCTACGTTATACTGTGCAAGGACGGATGTGTAAGGTTTATCCTAGTTAGTAATTATGAAAGGAAGTGTTTGGTTGCTGCTGGGAAAGTTCCCATTGTTGTCCTTGCCTCTGTTTAGTCACTTCTATTGCAAAATATGCAATTAATGCTTTTGCTACCAAAGCCTAATATATCTTACCAAAAAACTGAAATTCTTTATGTCCAAATTGAGCACAAAATCAATATGATGTGATGACACTTACTGCATCTTCCACAGTTTTTGCTAATTCCCTGAATGCATTCGAGGAACTGTCTGCAAGATCTGATGTGAAGTTTTGCACCAAGCTAAATCCCAGACTGAGCTTTGTGTCTGCTGGTGGAGCAGCTGTTGTAATTGTTGTGATCACCGGCTGTGATGATGCTCCAGTTGCTGGTGGAGAAAAAAAAAATATCATGAAAAGTACTTCTAAGTCTAAAGTTTTACAGATGCATCATATCTAATGCAGCTAGGGATAAGACACATCCTGGTAGGGATTTTATAGATGTTATTATTTTATTTCATTTATCTACTGTGTAACATCAAATTACTTTTGTTTTGCCACATGAGACACCAAATGATCTATTACCTGGAGAGGACATGGTGGATATCAGTAGTGCAGATGTAACATTGAATGCTGGTGAGGTTGAACTGAGTGATGGTGAAGTCAAAGTGATTGTTGATGAGGTCATGTTGACTGATGGTGAGAATGCAGAAACTGGTGAAGTTGCATTAAGTGATGGTGATGTCACTGTGACTGGTGAGGAAGTTGCATTCAGTGTTGGTGAAGTTGCATTTAGAGGTTGTGATGTCATGCTGATTGGTGAGGAAGTTGCATTAAGTGGTGGTGATGTCACTGTGACTGGTGAGGAAGTTGCATTCAGTGTTGGTGAAGTTGCATTTAGAGGTTGTGATGTCATGCTGATTGGTGAGGAAGTTGCATTAAGTGGTGGTGATGTCACTGTGACTGGTGAGGAAGTTGCATTCAGTGTTGGTGAAGTTGCATTTAGAGGTTGTGATGTCATGCTGATTGGTGAGGAAGTTGCATTAAGTGGTGGTGATGTCATACTGACGAATGAGGAAGTTGTATTCAGTGATGATGATGTCATGCTGACGAGTGGTGAAGTTGCATTAAGTGGTGGTGATGTCATGCTGACTGGTGATGAAGTTGTATTGAGTGCTGGTGAAGTTGCATTTAGAGGTGGTGATGTCATGCTGACTGGTGAGGAAGTTGCATTCAGTGCTGGTGAAGTTGCATTCAGTGAAGTACTACTGACTGCTGGTGAAGTCATTTTGACCTCTGGTGAAGTTGTGTTTAGAGTTGGTGATGTTGAGGTAACTGGTGATGGAGTCATTATGGTTAATTTGGGATAAACAAAAAGAATATTACGCTACACAAAAAATATCTAATTTCTCTACTCGTGAAATTAAAGAAATCCTAAAGTTCTGTTAGACCATTATTTGTAGTAGAGGATGACACTTTTTTCTAAACAGGTTAAAATGTCATAAAAATACTAGTGTCATATTACTTTGCACTTAATGTAACTTTAAAAGGAGTAATACAAAAAGTCATACAAATAAGTAGCTATGAAGAATCAATGACAAACAATTTCACTTTTACCTGAAGGTGATGTTGTCCCTAATGGAGTTGAAGATGCAACTGTGGTTGGGGCCTCAGTTGCCCGCACAACTGAAAATTAGATTTTTTTTTTTTTTATTATTATATCCACAAATTGTGTTATACTGTATTTAAAAGAACAGAAATGATTACAATGTGACAGCACTAAAATGATAATAATTTTACATTTTTGAATGAATTAACTGTCTTACCAGTGGCAACAACAGATGATTCATTGATGTTCAGAGAAAAGTTACTTCCCCGAACAGCCTCTACCAAAGTATCAGCAGCTGAACTGGCATTTGGCAGTGTCTCCACTTGGTTGAAGATCAGCTCAACATCTGCCACAACAGATCCTCTCCTGTGAACATTTGTTTTCTTTATTAATTATTCATGCTATTGGATTATTCATTTCACTACAAATGTTGCTGGTGCTGTTTGATTACACATATCCTAATAATATATTTGAAAAACAGTCAAATGAAATGCTGAAAACTTAAAGGTTGGGTAGGAGATCCTTAAAAAATAGTTCAAGCAAGAAACATTTGTAAAACACACATTTCAAAAGTCTAAACCCCTTTCTTCAGGCATGCTTCCAGAGCACAGCAATGTGCAATACTTGTTCAAAGACTGAAAGACTGTGAAAGCTGTGTAGTGTGTCCAGCTTTACATAGCCTAATTGCTTTGCGGCCTTTACAAGTGCTCCAATCCTCTGAGTGTGCATTCATACTGTGGCTGTTACTGTAGGTCCACTTAAAACAGGCCATGGTCTGCTGCTCCCACGGATGATTCACCTCATTTGGTGCAGAACATCCACCCCATCCTGGTGCACCCAAAGCCAGGGGCTCGGTTCACTTCACTTGCACTTTGACTATGGCAGTGGTTCCCAAACTTTTTTTTGCAGGGCCCCCTTTTCATTGGCAATTATAATGTCAAGCCCCCCATCCCACCACCGCTACCAAATGCACCTGAAGATTTACCATGAGACACATGAAAAAATGCACTGCATTTGGGAGGGAGGTCAATACTTTTGAGTCATCATCATTTGTTCATTAGTACTTTAAAGAATATGCCCATATTTTTGTTAGAAGTACAAAAACTATACTCTTTAGCCTGTCTGGGCCCTCCCCGTGACATAGCCCTGAGACCCCCTGGGGCCCGCCCCCCCCAGTTTGAGAACCACTGGACTATGGGGATTATTCAGCAGACCAATGGTTGAGTTTCACAGACATATAAGTGTCACCATTCAATTGTTTAGAACAGGTTGGTTAAAATTACTGGATAGTGTTTTTTCAGCTCTCGCTGTTCTGCAGGTGACTACAATTTTTAATTTTTGTGTCAGAGCATTTCATTATTGGGCTGCAATCAGTCCTGGAAAACATCTCCTTCCTCATTTTTAAATTCATATCTAATGCTTACTATGAAGAGTTTATGAACTGAACAGTTCACGTCTGGGACAACAGCCCCAAACATCTCATTTATTTTCAAACTAAAATCCACAAGTTTTTCAAAATATAATATACAAAGTAAGACTGCATACCTGAAGCCTTTGACAACAGTGCGATTGAAGGCATCCCCAAATTTGCTTGAGTAGACTTCATTTAGCTGTGGATGAGAATGATTTTGTAAGCATTTACAATTACAACCGTTGCATGTCCTTTTAATACTCGGCGTCAGGGTGTGCATATTGGAGATGTAACCGGATAACAGTAGAAGGAGTTACTAAAAGTAAATATAATAACTTTAGAATTGAAATACAAGTATGAAGATATAATACATTGTGGAATAGTAGTAAATACAAATAACAATATGTAAAATAAGTTGCAAAACAGTTGTTCAAGCTATATAATATAAACTCACTGCACTGGTGACTTGGGTTTCTAATGCCTTGAACTGTGGGGATGAAGGGTTTTCAAGCCCCTGTTCAAACTCTTGTTCCATCTTAAAACCCAGTTGGACTTTGGGCTCTGGTGGTGGGGCAGGTGTTGTTGTTGTTGTGGTTGTAGCTAGGGTCGTTATAGCACCAGTTGAAGAGATCGATGAAGATGTTGCTGTTTGAGTCACAGGCGTTGAACTTGAATTCCCTATGTGTAATAACACAAACAAGTAATAAGATAAATTGGTTGATAATTAAAGTCTATTATGTACAGTTTGGATTGATTTCAGAACAATTCTGCCTTAATGTTATTACATACAATCCAAGAGGTCAAAGCTTTTCTCATAAGACAGATTTTGGTGTTAATTGTGGAACTTTAGTAAGAGTGAGGAAAAAAGTTTTTCCAAATGGTGAAATTTTTACCTGGTAATGTTATCACTGTGACAACTGGTGATGTGGGATTTATCAGTGGTGATGTCATGTTCAGTGCTGGTAAAGTTGCATTAAATGCGGGTGATGTCATGCTGACTGGTGATGAAGTTGCATTCAGTGCTGGTGAAGTTGCATTTAGAGGTTGTGATGTCATGCTGATTGGTGAGGAAGTTGCATTCAGTGTTGGTGAAGTTGTATTTAGAGGTGGTGATGTCATGCTGACTGGTGAGGAAGTTGCATTCAGTGCTGGTAAAGTTGCATTTAGAGGTTGTGATGTCATGCTGATTGGTGAGGAAGTTGCTTTCAGTGTTGGTGAAGTTGTATTTAGAGGTGGTGATGTCATGCTGACTGGTGAGGAAGTTGCATTCAGTGTTGGTGAAGTTGCATTCAGTGAAGTACTACTGACTGCTGGTGAAGTCATTTTGACCTCTGGTGAAGTTGTGTTTAGAGTTGGTGATGTTGAGGTAACTGGTGATGGAGTTATTATGGTTAATTTGGGATAAACAAAAAGAATATTACGCTACACAAAAAATATTTAATTTCTCTACTAGTGGAATTAAAGAAATCCTAAAGTTCTGTTAGACCATTATTTGTAGTAGAGGATGACACTTTTTTCTAAACAGGTTAAAATGTCATAAAAACACTCGTGTCATATTACTTTGCACTTAATGTAACCTTAAAAGGAATAATACAAAAAGTCATACAAATAAGTAGCTATGAAGAATCAATGACAAACAATTTCACTTTTACCTGAAGGTGATGTTGTCCCTAATGGAGTTGAAGATGCAACTGTGGTTGGGGCCTCAGTTGCCCGCACAACTGAAAATTAGATTTTTTTTTTTTTTTTATTATAACCACAAATTGTGTTATACTGTATTTAAAAGAACAGAAATGATTACAATGTGACAGCACTAAAATAATAATAATTTTACATTTTTGAATAAATTAACTGTCTTACCAGTGGCAACAACAGATGATTCATTGATGTTCAGAGAAAAGTTACTTCCCCGAACAGCCTCTACCAAAGTATCAGCAGCTGAACTGGCATTTGGCAGTGTCTCCACTTGGTTGAAGATCAGCTCAACATCTGCCACAACAGATCCTCTCCTGTGAACATTTGTTTTCTTTATAAATTATTCATGCTATTGGATTATTCGTTTCACTACAAATGTTGCTGGTGCTGTTTGATTACACATATCCTAATAATATATTTGAAAAACAGTCAAATGAAATGCTGAAAACTTAAAGGTTGGGTAGGAGATCCTTAAAAAATAGTTCAAGCAAGAAACATTTGTAAAACACACATTTCAAAAGTCTAAACCCCTTTCTTCAGGCATGCTTCCAGAGCACAGCAATGTGCAATACTTGTTCAAAGACTGAAAGACTGTGAAAGCTGTGTAGTGTGTCCAGCTTTACATAGCCTAATTGCTTTGCGGCCTTTACAAGTGCTCCAATCCTCTGAGTGTGCATTCATACTGTGGCTGTTACTGTAGGTCCACTTAAAACAGGCCATGGTCTGCTGCTCCCACGGATGATTCCCCTCATTTGGTGCAGAACATCCACCCCATCCTGGTGCACCCAAAGCCAGGGGGCTCGGTTCACTTCACTTGCACTTTGACTATGGCAGTGGTTCCCAAACTTTTTTTTGCAGGGCCCCCTTTTCATTGGCAATTATAATGTCAAAGCCCCCATCCCACCACCGCTACCAAATGCACCTGAAGATTTACCATGAGACAATGAAAAAATGCCTGATTTGGGAGGGAGGTCAATTTGGTGTGTTAGTGCTGTTGAAGTAAATTGGTGGGCGATGGTGGGACCCCGGGGGCCGGATTCCTGGAAACTCTCCTTCCTCACTTTATTTTTGTTTGGGGGTGGGCAGCCCCATTGTGGGCTGCTCTGGCTGGTGGAGGTCAATGTTGGTGACTTTGTGTGGGTGGGATGGGAGTTTTTTGGGGGTGGGGGGGGGTGGGGTGGGGTTGGGTGTTGTATATATTTGCTGGTGTTGGGTTTTTGCTTGTTGGGGGAGGTTTTGCTCCTGTTCTTTGTTCATTCGTTGGCTTTGGTTGTGGGGGGGGTGTTGTTGTTGTTGTGTTGTGTGGGTGTGCGGGAGGGGTGCTGGTGGGTGTTGTTCTTGTTAGATGTGGGAGGGGGGGGGTGAGGGGGGGGATTGGGGGGGGGGGGGTTGCGGGGTTTGGGGGGGTATAGGGGGGGCGTGGTGGGTGGGGGGGTGGGGGGGGGGGGGGGGTTGTAGGGGGGGGGGGTGCTTTTGGGTTTTGGGGGGGGGGTGGGGGTTGTGTCGCTTTCTGTCTCTTGGCTGCGCTCATTGCTCTGCTGGGTTTGGGGGCCACAGTCGTTTAGGTCTTTCTGGTGCGGTCAAGAGATGCTTGTTTGCTGTGGTCTATGCTGTGGTTTGGCCAAATCGTGCCCTGCCCAGTTGACCTGCTGACCCCTCAGGTATTGGTCCGGCCTTTGGGGCAGTGGAGAGCGTTGTCTTGCTCCATGTTGGAAAACTGGTCTGTGTGCACTTGTTTTTGGTGAGACCCACGTCAGTGCATTCGTGATTTTTAAAAGTTTCGCCGCTCTGTTCTTTGGTGTTTTGGGTGTGTGTGGTTATTTCTCTTGTTGTTTGGTGGATCTGTTATGGGGTTTTTTGAGATTTGTGTTTGTGGTGTGGGGAAGTGGGAATTTTTCTGGTGTTTGTGATGGTGGTGATTTAGTGGTGTGGTTAGTGTTGGTGAAGTTGATATTGGTGTGTATGTGACTGGTGAGGAAGTTGATTAGTGTGGGAAGTTGATTTAGAGGTGGTGATGTATGGTGACTGGTGAGGGTTGATTAGTGCTGGTGAAGTTGATTTAAGGGTGTGTATGTGCTGGTGAGGAAGTTGATTAGTGTGGTGAAGTTGATTTGGTGTGATGTATGCTGACTGGTGAGGGTGTGGTGGTGGTTGATTTGGGGGTGTATGTGCTGGTGAGGAAGTGATAGTGGGGAGTGATTAAGGTGGGTGTATGGTGCTGGTGGGAGTGATTAGGTGGTGAAGTGAGGGTAGAGGTTGTGTGTCATGGTGATGGTGAGGAAGTGTAGGTGTGAAGTTGTTGTGGTCCGCTGCTGGTGAGTATGGAGGGGTTGTGGGGGGTGTGGTGGTGGTTTTGTTGGGTATTAAATCGGAAAGGGGCATGGAGGGAACTTAGGTGGGTATGCCGGCGGAAAGAAAAGGGGAGAAAATCCGGGGGAATGGAGGAAGTGAATGTGGTTGGGGATAGTGGGACAATGAAAATTATTAAAAATTTTTGCTAAGATTGTGTTTTAAAGAAAAGAAACATTCAGTGTGCAGCACTAAAATAATAATAATTTTAAATTTTTGAATAAATTACTGTCTTCAGTGGCAACAAAGATGATTCATTGAAGGCAAAGAAAAGTTGCTCCTGAACAGCTCTACCAAAGTATAGCAGCTGAACTGGATTTGGAGCGTCTCCATTGGTTGAAGATCAGCTCAACATCTGCCACAAAGATTTCTGTGAAATTTGTTTTTTGATAAATTTTCATGCTATTGGATGATTTGTTTCACTAAAATGTTTGGTGTGTTTGATTAGAAATATTTGATAATATATTTGAAAAAAGTCAAATGAAACGCTGAAAACTTAAAGGTTGGGTGGGAGATCCTTGAAAAATGGTTCAAGCAGTACATTTCTAAAACAAATTTCAAAAGCTAAAGCCTTTTCAGGTGCTTGAGACAGAGTGTTTGTTAAAGACTGAAGAGGAAGCTGTGTGTGTGTAGTTTACATAGCTACTGCTTTGCGGCCTTCAAGTGCTCATCTGAGTGTGATTAACTGTGGCTGTTGGTCCACTAAAACAGGCCATGGTCTGTGCCGTTATCCACCCTGGTGAGTCGTGGGGAGGGTCTGTTCATTGGGGGGGTATATATGTATTGTCAGAATATGCCCATAGTAAGTAAAAACTATACTGGTGGGCCCTCCCATGACATAGCCGAGGCCCTGGGGCCAGTTGAGAACCACTGGACTATGGGGATTATTCAGCAGACCAATGGTTGAGTTTCACAGACATATAAGTGTCACCATTCAATTGTTTAGAACAGGTTGGTTAAAATTACTGGATAGTGTTTTTTCAGCTCTCGCTGTTCTGCAGGTGACTACAATTTTTAATTTTTGTGTCAGAGCATTTCATTATTGGGCTGCAATCAGTCCTGGAAAACCTCTCCTTCCTCATTTTTAAATTCATATCTAATGCTTACTATGAAGAGTTTATGAACTGAACAGTTCACGTCTGGGACAACAGCCCCAAACATCTCATTTATTTTCAAACTAAAATCCACAAGTTTTTCAAAAATATACTATACAAAGTAACACTGCATACCTGAAGCCTTTGACAACAGTGCGATTGAAGGCATCCCCAAATTTGCTTGAGTAGACTTCATTTAGCTGTGGATGAGAATGATTTTGTAAGCATTTACAATGACAACCGTTGCATGTCCTTTTAATACTCGGCGTCAGGGTGTTCATATTGGAGATGTAATCAGATAACAGTAGAAGGAGTTACTAAAAGTAAATATAATAACTTTTGAAATGAAATACAAGTATGAAGATATAATACATTGTGGAATAGTAGTAAATACAAATAACAATATGTAAAATAAGTTGCAAAACAGTTGTTCAAGCTATATAATATAAACTCACTGCACTGGTGACTTGGGTTTCTAATGCCTTGAACTTTGGGGATGAAGTGTTTTCAAGCTCCTGTTCAAACTCTTGTTCCATCTTAAAACCCAGTTGGACTTTGGGCTCTGGTGGTGGGGCAGGTGTTGTTGTTGTTGTGGTTGTGGCTAGGGTCGTTATAGCACCAGTTGAAGAGATTGATGAAGATGTTGCCATTTGAGTCACAGGCGTTGAACTTGAATTCCCTATGTGTAATAACACAAACAAGTAATAAGATAAATTGGTTGATAATTAAAGTCTATTATGTACAGTTTGGATTGATTTCAGAACAATTCTGCCTTAATGTTATTACATACAATCCAAGAGGTCAAAGCTTTTCTCATAAGACAGATTTTAGTGTTAATTGTGGAACTTTAATAAGAATGAGAAAAATAAGTGTTTCCAAATGGTGAAAGTTTTACCTGGTAATGTCATCACTGTGACAACTGGTGATGTGGGATTTATCAGTGGTGATGTCATGTTCAGTGCTGGTAAAGTTGCATTAAATGCGGGTGATGTCATGCTGACTGGTGAGGAAGTTGCATTCAGTGCTGGTGAAGTTGCATTTACAGGTGGTGATGTCATGCTGACTGGTGAGGAAGTTGCATTCAGTGCTGGTAAAGTTGCATTTAGAGGTTGTGATGTCATGCTGATTGGTGATGAAGTTGTATTGAGTGCTGGTGAAGTTGCATTTAGAGGTGGTGATGTCATGCTGACTGGTGATGAAGTTGTATTGAGTGCTGGTGAAGTTGCATTTAGAGGTGGTGATGTCATGCTGACTGGTGAGGAAGTTGCATTCAGTGCTGGTAAAGTTGCATTTAGAGGTGGGGGGGGGTGATGTCATGCTGACTGGTGATGAAGTTGTATTGAGTGCTGGTGAAGTTGCATTTAGAGGTGGTGATGTCATGCTGACTGGTGAGGAAGTTGTATTGAGTGCTGGTGAAGTTGCATTTAGAGGTGGTGATGTCATGCCGACTGGTGAGGAAGTTGCATTCAGTGCTGGTGAAGTTGCATTCAGTGAAGTACTACTGACTGCTGGTGAAGTCATTTTGACCTCTGGTGAAGTTGTGTTTAGAGTTGTTGATGTTGAGGTAACTGGTGATGCAGTTATTATGGTTAATTTGGGATAAACAAAAAGAATATTACGCTACACAAAAAATATTTAATTTCTCTACTAGTGGAATTAAAGAAATCCTAAAGTTCTGTTAGACCATTATTTGTAGTAGAGGATGACACTTTTTTTCTAAACAGGTTAAAATGTCATAAAAACACTCGTGTCATGTTACTTTGCACTTAATGTAGCCTTAAAAGGAATAATACAAAAAGTCATACAAATAAGTAGCTATGAAGAATCAATGACAAACAATTTCACTTTTACCTGAAGGTGATGTTGTCCCTAATGGAGTTGAAGATGCAACTGTGGTTGGGGCCTCAGTTGCCCGCACAACTGAAAATTAGATTTTTTTTTTTTTATTATTATAACCACAAATTGTGTTATACTGTATTTAAAAGAACAGAAATGATTACAATGTGACAGCACTAAAATGATAATAATTTTACATTTTTGAATAAATTAACTGTCTTACCAGTGGCAACAACAGATGATTCATTGATGTTCAGAGAAAAGTTACTTCCCTGAACAGCCTCTACCAAAGTATCAGCAGCTGAACTGGCATTTGGCAGTGTCTCCACTTGGTTGAAGATCAGCTCAACATCTGCCACAACAGATCCTCTCCTGTGAACATTTGTTTTCTTTATTAATTATTCATGCTATTGGATTATTCATTTCACTACAAATGTTGCTGGTGCTGTTTGATTAGAAATATCTTGATAATATATTTGAAAAACAGTCAAATGAAATGCTGAAAACTTAAAGGTTGGGTAGGAGATCCTTAAAAAATAGTTCAAGCAAGAAACATTTGTAAAACACACATTTCAAAAGTCTAAACCCCTTTCTTCAGGCATGCTTCCAGAGCACAGCAATGTGCAATACTTGTTCAAAGACTGAAAGACTGTGAAAGCTGTGTAGTGTGTCCAGCTTTACATAGCCTAACTGCTTTGCGGCCTTTACAAGTGCTCCAATCCTCTGAGTGTGCATTCATACTGTGGCTGTTAGGTCCACTTAAAACAGGCCATGGTCTGCTGCTTCCACGTATAATCCACCTCATTTGGTGCAGTGTGAACATCCACCCCATCCTGGTGCACCCAAAGCCAGGGGGCTCGGTTCACTTCACTTGCACTTTGACTATGGCAGTGGTTCCCAAACTTTTTTTTGCAGGGCCCCCTTTTCATTGGCAATTATAATGTCAAGCCCCCCATCCCACCACCGCTACCAAATGCACCTGAAGATTTACCATGAGACACATGAAAAAATGTACTGCATTTGGGAGGGAGGTCAATACTTTTGAGTCATCATCATTTGTTCATTAGTACTTTAAAGAATATGCCCATATTTTTGTTAGAAGTACAAAAACTATACTCTTTAGCCTGTCTGGGCCCTCCCCGTGACATAGCCCTGTGAGTGACCCCCTGGGGGCCCCGCCCCCCCCAGTTTGAGAACCACTGGACTATGGGGATTATTCAGCAGACCAATGGTTGAGTTTCACAGACATATAAGTGTCACCATTCAATTGTTTAGAACAGGTTGGTTAAAATTACTGGATAGTGTTTTTTCAGCTCTCGCTGTTCTGCAGGTGACTACAATTTTTAATTTTTGTGTCAGAGCATTTCATTATTGGGCTGCAATCAGTCCTGGAAAACATCTCCTTCCTCATTTTTAAATTCATATCTAATGCTTACTATGAAGAGTTTATGAACTGAACAGTTCAAGTCTGGGACAACAGCCCCAAACATCTCATTTATTTTCAAACTAAAATCCACAAGTTTTTCAAAATATAATATACAAAGTAAGACTGCATACCTGAAGCCTTTGACAACAGTGCGATTGAAGGCATCCCCAAATTTGCTTGAGTAGACTTCATTTAGCTGTGGATGAGAATGATTTTGTAAGCATTTACAATTACAACCGTTGCATGTCCTTTTAATACTCGGTGTCAGGATGTTCATATTGGAGATGTAATCAGATAACAGTAGAAGAAGTAACTAAAAATAAATGTAACTTTTGAAATGAAATACAAGTATGAAGATATAATACATTGTGGAATAGTAGTAAATACAAATAACAATATGTAAAATAAGTTGCAAAACAGTTGTTCAAGCTATATAATATAAACTCACTGCACTGGTGACTTGGGTTTCTAATGCCTTGAACTGTGGGGATGAAGGGTTTTCAAGCCCCTGTTCAAACTCTTGTTCCATCTTAAAACCCAGTTGGACTTTGGGCTCTGGTGGTGGGGCAGGTGTTGTTGTTGTTGTGGTTGTAGCTAGGGTCGTTATAGCACCAGTTGAAGAGATCGATGAAGATGTTGCTGTTTGAGTCACAGGCGTTGAACTTGAATTCCCTATGTGTAATAACACAAACAAGTAATAAGATAAATTGGTTGATAATTAAAGTCTATTATGTACAGTTTGGATTGATTTCAGAACAATTCTGCCTTAATGTTATTACATACAATCAAAGAGGTCAAAGCTTTTCTTATAAGACAGATTTTGGTGTTAATTGTGGAACTTTAGTAAGAGTGAGGAAAAAAGTTTTTCCAAATGGTGAAATTTTTACCTGGTAATGTTATCACTGTGACAACTGGTGATGTGGGGATTATCAGTGGTGATGTCATGTTCAGTGCTGGTAAAGTTGCATTAAATGCGGGTGATGTCATGCTGACTGGTGATGAAGTTGCATTCAGTGCTGGTGAAGTTGCATTTAGAGGTTGTGATGTCATGCTGATTGGTGAGGAAGTTGCATTCAGTGTTGGTGAAGTTGTATTTAGAGGTGGTGATGTCATGCTGACTGGTGAGGAAGTTGCATTCAGTGCTGGTAAAGTTGCATTTAGAGGTTGTGATGTCATGCTGATTGGTGAGGAAGTTGCTTTCAGTGTTGGTGAAGTTGTATTTAGAGGTGGTGATGTCATGCTGACTGGTGAGGAAGTTGCATTCAGTGCTGGTGAAGTTGCATTCAGTGAAGTACTACTGACTGCTGGTGAAGTCATTTTGACCTCTGGTGAAGTTGTGTTTAGAGTTGGTGATGTTGAGGTAACTGGTGATGGAGTTATTATGGTTAATTTGGGATAAACAAAAAGAATATTACGCTACACAAAAAATATTCAATTTCTCTACTAGTGGAATTAAAGAAATCCTAAAGTTCTGTTAGACCATTATTTGTAGTAGAGGATGACACTTTTTTTCTAAACAGGTTAAAATGTCATAAAAATACTAGTGTCATATTACTTTGCACTTAATGTAACTTTAAAAGGAGTAATACAAAAAGTTATACACACATATACATTTCAAGTTTCAGCCATTCTAATAGTGGTAAAGACGTGTTAGATCAATCTTTAGTCCAGTTTTTTTCTCTTGCAATTTTGTTACAAAGACGAGTGATGTACTATTTTTTCATATCTTTAAAGGAAATCAAGACACGTAGCAGTTAGACAGCAGATCTGTCAATTACCTGGCAAAGGAGAAGTGGTTGAGGAGGTCACGTTGACCACTTGTGAGGTTGAATTTTGGTTAAGTGGTGGTGAGGTGGCATTGACTGGAGATGAGGTCATGTTAACTGATGTTGAAGTCACTTGGGTAGGTGTTGAGCTTGCATTCACTGTTGAGTTCATGTTCATCAGGGGTGAGGTGGCATTGACGGGAGATGAGGTCATGTTAACTGATGGTGAAGTCACTTGGGTAGGTGTTGAGCTTGCATTCACTGTTGAGTTCATGTTCATCGGGAGTGAGGTGGCATTGACTGGAGATGAGGTCACGTTAACTGATGGTGAAGTCGCTTGGGCAGGTGTTGAGGTTGCATTCACTGTTGAGTTCATGTTCATCAAGGGTAAGGTTGTATTGACTGAGGATGAGGTCACGTTGACTGGTGATGAGGTTGAATTTCCTGTTGAATTAGAAAAATCAGGTTGTGAATTTACACAGGTTTAAATCAGCTGGCTACATTATCTCAATAGTGGGAGAGCTCAGATCACCTGAAGACAGACTTGTGTTGACTGGCACTGTTGACATAGTGTTTAGTTGTGTTGAAGATTGGTTCAGTGGTGATGCCGTTACATTGCCTGATGGTGAGGTTGCATTGCCAGGTGCCGACGTTATGTTGACTGTTGGCTCAGCTGTGAATTGTATAAGTATTCAGAGAAGTTAAAGATGCATATTAAAAAAAGTGTTAAAAATATGAGTTTCAAGTCCAAAGTCCATCACAGTAAAAAATATATTCTGCATGTTTCTATCTATCTATCTATCTATCTACAGTTTATATATATATATTAATAAATAGTATATTAGAGATGGGATTTATGGCTCTTTGAAGAGAACTGGATCTCGAGGAGCTGTTCCTTTAAAAAAAAAAAAACATTCAAAAGACCTCTTATTTCAGTCATTATTTTTGATTTAAAATTCAATCAACAGTAACTAATCTTTATCAAGTAAATAATCACTGGTAGCGATTCATAAGGCAAGATTTTGATCACATATAATTCCAACTTACATACTCTATAAATATATAGTTACGAATACTATATTCTGAATTATAGGTCATAATGTGTTTTCATTGTTAGTGTTATATAAGGGAGCTATATATCCCTGAGCTTTGACAGTTAGATCACGATTATGGATTTTTATATATTTATACATGTGTATATATATATATATATATATATATATATATATATATATATATATATATACACATATATATAGTCAGTTTATGCATGTATGTATACACATACATACATACAGTACAGTAACAAATCAAATGTTGACATTTTCTTTTATTCTTCCAAGTAAAGTCAGGGTGAGCAGAAGGGCAGAAATCGGCTCTCTTCAGCAAGTTTTTTTTTTTTTTTTTAATAATTAAAGAAAGTGTTTTTTATCTAAAAAATTATATAAATGAGTTGGTAGCTAAATCCTTTGTTTCAAATTGGAGAAAACTTTCAAAAAGTTATATTGTGCAGATTGCAAAGTTACAAGATAAATCGTTCAGTGGTCTTTCTGATTAGATACTTGTAAATAAACATCAGTCTTTCCTTACTGGGAAAAGAAGATCTCTGTGTGTATTATGTATCAGTAAAACTAAAATTCATTACCTGAAAATAAAGATATAGAAACTTGATGGATTGAAGTTGTGTTGTCAGGCGTTGAGATTGTGGTTGATTGCATGGTTGATGGCAAAGTAATGTTGGCTCTTGAAGATGTCATGTTGACTAGAGGTGTAGTCTTTTTAGTTTTTAGTATATTTGGCCCAGTTGTTGATGAAAATATGCTGTTTAGTGATGAGGTTGTATTCACTAATTGTGAAGTTGGGTCAACTGATGGTGTAGTCCTGCTGACAAATGCTGAAGTTCCATTGAATGACTGTGAGGTCACATTAAATGATGGTAAGATTGGACTGAGAAAGGATGATGTTACATTGAATGGCAATGCGGTTTGTTTGGCTAATTGAGAGGTTATGTTGACTGATTGTGAGGTTGGGCTTATTGTTGTTGAGGTCATGTTGACTGCTAAAACAGTTGGACCAGCTGATGTTAAAGTAGAGTGGGCCAGTGGTGAGGTGTTGACTTGGGGTGAAGTCACGTTGAATCTTGTGTAGACTGATGGTGAGGTTGCATTCATTTTTGGTGAGGCCATGTTGGCTGGTGATGAAGTTGCAGTTATTGTTGATGAGATAGAGTAAACTGGTGAAGATTTTGTATTGACTTGAGTGGGTGATGTTTTACTGACTGGTAATGAAGTCAGGTTGGCCAGTAATGAGGTCATGTTAGGAGTAGGTGAAGGCATGTTTACCAATGAAGTTTCCATGAGTGCTGGTGATGTTATGTTGACTGTTGGAGATGTGACTGATGGCGAAACCATATTTACTTGTGGTGATGTTCTGTTAACCAGTGGCGAAGTTACAATGACTAATGCTGACGTTGTATTGGCTGTGGATGAGGTTTTATTGACAGGTGGCAAAGTTGAGTTAACTGATTTTGAGGTTGTATGGACTGGTAGAGAGTTTGGTGTAAACCGTGGTGGGGTAGTGTTTACTAATGGTGAGGTACCACTGATTGAGCTCACATTCACTGTTGGTGACGTTGAGTTGTCTGATGATGAGGTTGAGATGACCAGTAGTGAGGTAATGTTGACTGGTAGAGAAGTTTGATTGAGTTCTGGTGGGGTTGGGTTTACTAGTGGTGAAGTTGCATTGATTGAAGGTAAAGCTGGGTTGACAGATGGTGACGTTATGTTTACTGGCTGTGAGCTTGCATTGACAGAAGGTGAAGTTGGGTTCAAAAGCATTGAAGTTGCATTCACTGGGACTGCAGTTGGGTTTAGAGGTGAGGTTATATTGATTGGTGGTGGGGATGACGGTGAGGACATTTTGAAAGAAAGTGAGGTTTGGTGGATTGGCATCAACGTTGTGTTTATGAATGGTGAGGTTGGGTTGACTGGAGGCAAGCTCACATTTGCTAATGGTGAGGATGGACTGATTGATGGTGATGCCATGGTTACTGATGGTGAGGTGATGTTGAGAAGGGGTGAGGTAAAGTTGACTGGTTGGAAAGTTGAGTCAACTGAATGTTTGGTGTTGTTAACCGATAATGATGTTGGGGGGAGTGATGGTAAGGTAGTGTTCACTAATAGTGAGGTACCATTGACTGAAATGGAGGTTGGGCTTACTGGTGCTGAGCTCACGTTCACTTTTGGTGACGTTGAGTTGTCTGGTGATGAGGTTGTGATGATCAGTGGTGAGGTTATGTTGACTGGTAGAGAAGTTTGATTGAGTTCTGGTGGGGTTGGGTTTACTAGTGGTGAGGTTGCATTGATTGAAGGTAAAGCTGGGTTGACTGATGGTGATGCCATGTTGACTGGTTGTGAGCTTGCATTGACAGAAGGTGAAGTGGGCTTCAAATGCGTTGAGCTTGCATTCACTGAGAGTGTAGTTGGGTTTAGTGGTGAAGTTATATTGACCAGTGGTGAAGCTGATGAAAAGGTCATTTTGAAAGAAAGTGAGGTTTGGTTGATTGGGTCAAGAGAATGTTTGGTGTTGCCAACTGATATTGATGTTGGGGAGAGTGACGGTAAAGTGGTATTTAGGAATGGTGAGGTACCACTGACAGAAACAGAGGTTGGGCTTACTAGTGCCAAGCTCACGTTCACTGTTGGTGATGTTGAATTGTCTGGTGATGAGGTTGTGATGATCAGTGGTGAGGTCATGTTGATCGGTGGGGAGGTTTTACTTAGTTGTGGTGGGGTTAGGTTTTCTAATGGTGAGGTCATCTCGACTGGTGATGAAGTTAGGTTAGCCAGTGGTGAGGTCATATTGATTGCCATTAAAGTTGAATTTACTGATGAGGTGGGTCTGATTTGTGTTGAGGTTGTAGATGTTGAGGTTGTACTTGGTTGTATTGTTGTGTTCACTGGTGTTGACATCATTGCAACTGTTCCACTTACTGGTGATGAAGTTTCATTACCTAAAAATGAATTGCATAATTACTGCATGTAATTTAATAGCCTAGCTTGAATTGTCATTTTTTTCCTCTACCGTCTGATTGAATGCAATAAATAGTCTTTCATGTCATCAAATAGTTTGTTAGAGTAGCTTTAATAAACAAATCAAAGGAAAACAAGGAAGTGGCTTTTTGTTTTGTTTTGTTTGTTTGTTTTTCCTGGTTTATGTTCATATCAAGATTATTAAGGTGTTTAAGTGTTTTGTTAGACCTTGTACTGTTATTTCCACCTAAGTTTTGTTTGTTCAGTTAGACCCTGTTTATATGACATCACCAAGGCAGTAAAACGCAAGTTTTTTTTGCATTCTGGCCTCTCGCTTACATGGTAACAGAGTTTTTGTGGTCTAAAACTGCAAAGATCTGACAATGGCCTCCTTAGAAAAATTTTCTGACAATGCATGGTGAGTGCATTGTCCAATATAAACAGGAGCAGGAATATTTGAAAAATGACATCTTTCCCGTCATCCTGCACTTGCGCACTCAGACCCCTTGAAAAGCTCATCAACATGTTTCATGTGTCACGTTTGTACTGCTGCATATTTTGAATTTATATGGACTTGAAGCAGACCCAGATTCTGGTTGAACATTTATTCCATCAGCAAAGATGCAGAGGTTATATGTGCCAGATAATCAGTACACCCACCACTTCTGTTGTGTTGTTTTTTCTGCTTTTATCAGGATGTGGCACACTTTTGGGTGTGTCGTTGAAAAATTTCCCCGCCTGTTAGAGGCCTGGCTTGCACTCTACATCAATTCTGGTCATCTTTCCATTTTCCCCTGCAGAGATAGTTTTTATCCTGCTGTTGTGTTTTTTTTTTTTTTTTTTCAGAAACGTAAAAAGTTTTGCTTTTCCGTGAAAATGTTGTGTAAACAGGGGTTTAGTTTGTCAGAAATATGGACTGTTAGCTTGTTTACTACTTTTTTGAACTGGTCACTGTCTGATTGCAAAAGTTAAGATATGTCTTTGGAAGGAAAAAAAACACAACTGAAGAGTTGTCCTCCTCATTCCCACAGAATGGAACCAACTTTTGGCTTTTATGTCAAGACACACATAAATATAGCCCTTCATGTAGATATGTTCAGAGATCTTACCAATTTATTTGCAAAAATACTGTATATATTTATCAGATAAACAGAAAACTCTTTAAACAAAGAAAAATGTATATGGATCCTGCTATATCTGATGCTGCATTTATGGTTATTGATTTTAATGATTTTTGTGAGGTAGTTTGTGATACTTTGAATAAAACTGGCAGTGATAAATGAACTACTGTATGATAGATTTACTAGGCCACTCATTGCTGGGGTTGTTAGGTTTTTTGGTTTGAACATATCTGAAAGTTCAATTCAGGCTGGTTAAACTGGTAAAAAAAAAAAAAAAAAAAACAGCATCTTGTCAAAGGTATTGATTCTTTAACTCCAGTCTCTATTCTGATTTCTGCTCATAATGTGCTTTCCAAAACCAACTTAAATCCTTTTATAACATTATTTGAATATAAAAGATTACTGCTTTGACGGGATAACTGGTTTAAATAGAATTAGTCAAATTAAAAATGTCAACATT
Source organism: Atherinomorus stipes (assembly GCA_023101725.1). Classification (NCBI taxonomy): domain Eukaryota; kingdom Metazoa; phylum Chordata; class Actinopteri; order Atheriniformes; family Atherinidae; genus Atherinomorus; species Atherinomorus stipes. Next base: position 44,008 of record JALJCO010009916.1, read on the forward strand.
ATACTGGGAAATGTCAAACTAGTATTTGTAAAGTTGACAGTTTACAAAATTAAAACCTGTATAGCACTGATGTTGTAAATACACTGTTATTAGTATGGTTGCACAATGGTGATGTTATATTTATAAGGGGTTATTTATTTATTTACTGTTTTTATGTAAGGCCACATGTTCTTTTGAGATGTTGGTAGATAATGAGGTTATATTAAGTTATGGTACTGATTAGATTGTGTTACCTGGTGCTGATGTTGCATTGACAACAGATGAGGTTGCTTGGTTTTGTGGTGTTGTTGCATTTACTGTGAGAGATGTGATCCCTGGTTGTAAGGTCGTGTTGACTGACACAGACGATGCATTAACAGATGGTGAAATCCCTTCATGTGATGAAGTTGCACTGACTGTTGATGATGATGTATTCACTTGTGGTGGGGTCATACCCTCTGACGTCATTGAGATGTTAACTGGTGTTGGTGTGCTCACTGATGAAGTTGTGTTGGCTGTTAATGATGTTATGTTGGCTGGTGATGAAGTTGTGTTTACTGGTGGAGGTGTAAGAGTGAAAAAATATGAAGTTACACAAAGAAGTTAAGGTTTTCATTCCTTAAGATCTGTAATATAGTTAACAATTTTTTTTCAAAATTCATGCATAATTTATTATTCAGATTTAAAACAACATGACTCCCAAGAGTTAACAATAACATGTTAATAACTCAGAACATTTTCTCTTACTATAGTTTGTGTAAGAGCACACCATACCAAAGGGCTGTAATTGTTATACTTTTTCCCCCAAGTAATTAGGATTAAGATCTTCTATAAAATCTTATTACATTCTTGAAAAGATGTTGAGATCCTGGGAGATGAAACAATCTCAAAAGTTAGGGAGTAGAAAGGTGGCGATGGAGATTTTCTCTTTTTTATAGTACATACTGTATATGGAGATTAAAATAAATACAAATAGAAATATATGTATTTACATATATGTGCATCTATAGATGCCTTCAGTATTTTATAATGCCAATCGCTTTGATGGTATATGATTTTCTTCTTTAAAAAACTATGTTGTAGTTGCATTACTAAAATAAATTCATTTAAAAGCAGGTATATTCTCAATTTTTATGACATTCTATTACAACAACAAATTTGACAGAAAAAAAAAAGCAAATACTGACTGAATTCTGATTAAATAAACTCTTATCCTGTATAAATTAGCCTAAAAATATTAGTTAATATTCCACTTTAATTTGTCAGTCCTTCTGACTGACTTCATCTCACTTTAATTTTACCTTTATGTAGAAAATAATCTGCACAGCTAAATCTGTCTTGATTGGCTTCTCTGTATTATTAGCTATAAAACCAAAAAATATTCCAGTCAAGGTGTATACTGTCTGACACCAGAGGACTGTATTTTCTGCTTGGCTGGCAACTTGTTTTACTAGCTTGCTGTATCGTGCTTTCTGGCAGTTGCTCCAACTTATCACCTAAACCAGCTGAATTTAATTAGTACAGCTCCTCTGCAGATAGATGAGCTTGTTAGTGAAAACACCTGTTCTAAATGTACAGGCAGATCTGAAAACATGGCAGAACTTTTACTTCATGGCACCTGGGTTGTCCACCTCTGCGAAATAGGCTTGTAATAATAATAATAATAATAATAAGAATAATAGTAATAATAATAAAAATAATAATAATAATTATGGTTCTGATTTATAGGGCTTTTCAAGGCACTCAAAGCACTTTAAATTGTATCCATTATTATTATCATATTATATTTTGTGATGGTAAACTACATGCATAGCCACAACTGGCCGAAAATATTCAGCGGTGCTGACACTGGCGGTAAGGAAGGCAAAGTATTTAGTCAAACAACACACCAACATATTGACTGGTGGAGCAGGATTCAAACTACCAACCTTCCAACCACTGCACAACCCACTTATACCGAAGCCACTGCCACTCCAATGTTTTGCTTCAACTGAAACTCATGTCTTTAATTTTTTTTTTTTTTTAGATAACACTGTATACAGTAACATTTGCTCTTGCCAAAACTACAAGCTATACATGTTTTTCATAATGGGTTCTGTCATAAAGCCATGACAGAAGCCATGTAAGATGGCTTGGTCATCTTACTCTATCAGCTATCCTCATTTGTAGGCCAAATAATTTCACTTGCAGTAACGCATGGATTCATGAAGCTTTTGTTTGCATACCTGTTGTCATGTTATTTTGAGCTTGTGTTGTTCCAACCAGGCCTGTAGAGAGGAAATAAAAAACATAATTCATAAATTACCATCGTTTGCATGAATATATTGTTACCTCTGTCTCGCTCCACACACACACACACACACCCACACACCCACACACATGCATTCACACACTATCATAGAAGTATTCATGACACACTTACCTGCTAAGAGGAGCAGGAAAGCAAGTGGTTCCATCCTCAGAGTGTCTTTCTCCTGTTGAATAAACCACACAGTAAGCAATTGATTACACTGTGCTTTCCAAACGTATGCTAACCGGCAAGTGAACGCTCACTTCCCTGTTTGGTCAAATAAGATATCCACAGCCTACTTTCATGCAAATAATTGGAGAATGAAACTTAGGCCAGTGCAGTTTTAAAAAAAATAAAATAAAATCACAAATTTAATTTAAACAGAGAAATAGAAGTAATTCAACTCAGCTTTTTTAGAAGGCATAATTATTAGACCAGTTCATACATACAGTACAGTGTCATAAAAACATGAGCACTTTTCATTTAATGATTTCATAGTTACCACCGGTTTCTAATCTTTTCCTCATCATGTGCCATTGCATCAGTGACTTATTTATTAACTAATAACAAATTTCTAAAAAGATTTAGCACATTATCAGGGTGAGAAGGTTTGAATTGGGTATGCCAACATTCCAGAAAGACAAGTTTCCAAAACATTTTCCTTATCTGACAAAGCGTCACTTGTCTACAGTTGCCCTTCAAGATTCCATCTGCAGGTGTATCCACAGCCCACAAAATTAAGAATTGAAATCAATCATTTACTTTGCAAGTTCAAAATCTAGAGACACATTTATGCCATAAAGCAGTCCACTCATATATTTTCTCTTTTATTTTATTATTTTTGAGAACCATTTTTTTTTCAACTTTTTTTCCTATTGAATTCCAACAACCTTTCCCATGAATACTTTATTCATTACCTTTATAAAAATTACTCAATTTTAGAAATAAGTTGATACTGTAACAACTATGAATTTTCAGCTTTTGACTGAATTCCTACATCTGTTTTTCCAAATTGGGGATCCATTTTATTTCAACAAGGATACATGAGTAGATTTTTTTTTTTAATGATTTATTATACTGTTATGATCCCAGGTCATTTAAGTCTCTGCATTTTACCTATCTCTGGACTGACCAGAGAGCAGAGAGTGGCCACAAGCCAGCACCCAGGGAGCAGTTGGTGGAGGTTAAGGACCTTGCTCAGGGGTCCACAGTGGTTTGACCTTAATGAAATTAATTTGTCAAATTACAACAAATATCTTGACGAGAGTTACAATCCTCACGATAGCACCAAAGCTTCTTATTATAATCCTTATGTTCTGTGGCCAGTGCGTCGCTGTACTTATAGAGTAGCCACACCCTGACAAGACAAGGGTTGCAATCCACTAATGAAAAAAGTACACATTAAGAACATGCGGTATTCTTGACTGTAATAACATTTGTTTGTGAGCACATCAGTTTAAATTAATATTTCAATTTAAAATGTCTTTTAATTCAGTGTCGCAGTCTAATCGAGCAAAAAGATCAAAGCTGCATTTAATAGAATACCAGGAAATTGTGAAAAAAGTACACTTCTCAGAAATTGCCGTCTTGAATTTAAAGTTTCTGTTCAATTTCATTTCAACAAATAATGACAGAAAAGGTACAATAAGGCTTAATTTGACCATTTAGAATTGAAAAGAAAAAGCAAAATTTACAACTCATGAAGCCCCCTTCTCTGAAATATTTTTTAAATAAATTGGTAGCTTGAAATAATTTCATGGTTTCATCTTTCCATTTTTCACAGCAATTTAAATATGAGATTTTACTTTCTTACCCCAGTGGAGTCCAACTGTGCGGTTGTATTCTTATGATCACGGCAATGAACGGATGGCACAAGATGTCACTGAGAAGGCAAAGACACCTTTCCTCCTTGAGTCCAAAGATGGAAATGAAGAGCTGTCAGTGGCTGGAGTTTTTTAAGAGAGGCAAGAAATTCTTGCTTTTGTCAAGCCTGACTCAACTTGCTGGACTTGTTTTAGTTGTGCATATTTTTGCGTGAAAAGAATGAAGTAACACTGAATGCACATTGAACGGAGGTGGGGGTGGTTACACTGACGTACATTCGAGAATTTTGAAATGTTGATGTGGTATGGTGAGCGATGAGAACAACCTCCATGCTATTTCCAGGCAATTACTCCATTTAAACTGCTGCTGGAGATCAGCTATAATAAAATCATACATATTTGAGAAATGGCATTGCCTCAGCTGGTTTAGTTTCTCATGAGCATGGTGTGCTCATCATTTCTAAAAAATAGTCTGTCAATAGCACAGGTTAGTACCGTGTTAGCTGTCCTCTCTCAATGGGCTCTATGCGCAGCTCCACTATTTCCTGAAGTTAAGGTAGCTCCTTCGTTTCCTGTCTTTAATTACTGGACGAACTGATTAACCCAGGTGTGTTTGATCTCAGTAACTGGCCAGACACACCTGGATTAATCAGTTGGTCCAGTAATGAGAGACAGGAAACAAAAGAGCTACCTTAAGTTCAGGAAGTAGTGGAGTTGTGCATAGAGCCCATTGTGCTACTTGATTGTTTTAGTCTCCTTCTGTAGTGTTTTATTTGAATTAATAAATAAGAAGTTTTGTTTATTTTTAATTAGCACTTGAACCAGGGGGTGGGGAACCTTGGCCCTCATCCTGCAGGTCTTTCACTTGTCCTCGCTCCTACACACCTGATTTAAATAAATGAGTCTCTGTGCAGAAATTGATTGGTTGTTATATCCATTTGATTTGAATCAGGTGTGCTGGAGTGGGGAGAAATGGAAAGCCTGAAGGGACACCGGCCCTTGAGGACCAGGGTTCCCCACCACTACCTTAAACCTAGAAATAATCGGCTGTCTGGCATAAGATTACTTTGACATTGAGAAAGATTATGTAACTTTGCTTCATTTACAACTTTTCTAAATTAAATTGGTAATTAGCAGAGGAGCAGTCTTTAACGTTCAGATATAGCTAATAGGACTATGGACCGGTCATTAATGTCTGGTTTGTTGATATCTTATAAGAAATAAGATAAGATCATGGAGTTGATGTCAAGGGCAGAATTTGGATTTGGTAACTATTAACGAGATTTCTCAACATGCAGTTCCAATATGTTAAATGCAAAGATTAGACCTGCATGACATTTAGAAAATTTATCCAACTCTTAAAACAAATTTTTTTCTTTCTTTTTTATAAAGCTGATTGAATTGTTTCACACTGATATGAACAGATGGAAAAGCAATGGCATATTTGACCACCAAATACGACTGGGACACTTAACTGCAGCGCACACCATTTGCTGGTGTTGGGGATAATACAAGGAATCGATATTTAAACCGGGGGGTCATGATGCATCATGAATAGATAAACCACTTAAAATGACCCCAAAGGCATCCGAAAGCATCTAGAAGGTCTGCTGAAACTCAGCTTTTTTAAATGAAGGTTAAAAACTTTTTATTTTTTTTTACTTTTTTATCCAGAAAACGTCCCATTGAGATTAAAAACCTCTTTTACAAGGGAGTCCTGGCCACTGCCTTTGATCAAAACAACTGTTATTTATTCTATTTCTTGCATTTTATTTCATTTTATTTGAGATTTTTCTGAATTTCTATGCACCCAGCTGTAATGCTTTTAATGCTTTTTGTAAAGCACTTTGAATTGTCCTGTACATAAAACTTGCTTTACAAACTAATTAAATGTTCTTCAATGGCTCAGTCAGTGACCTGAAAGGTGGTTGCATTACGACCCTCAAACAAGCAGTAAAGCAGAAATTCACAAACCATGTCAATATGGGAAATAACAGCTGCTTGTTATAAGGTTGTTTAAAAAATTGAAAAACAAATTGAAAGGATTTGCATCCATGTTAGACGTTACTTTTTTTTATAACTGTGTTGAATATTTAAAAGGGAACAATTAACCCATCCACCCACCAATCCACCCTTTTATTTATTTTCAAGCAGCTGCCTGCGGGGGGAACTTCCAACCCAGACTTCCCTCTCCCTGGCCATATTTGACCACCTTGTTCAGGGGGGATCCCAAGGCGTTTCCAGGCCAGCCCACAGTCCCTTCGGCATGTCCTGGATCTTCCCCTGGGTCTCCTCCCAGTGGGAGTAAGTAGGTAAGTAAGTCTATATTTATAGTCATCCTCAAAATTATTCATAACCTCTAATTAAATAAGGGGAAAAAAACAGCCATCAGTGAAATAAGTTGGAATTGAACATAGAAAGAATCCATAAAAATTTAATGAAAATCATAATATTGATTTTGAATTGTGGTTCAACAAACAAACAAAAAATAAAACAAGTAAACAAGCATGATGAGGCATGATGAACTAAAATTTTCATAAGCAACACTGAGTAAATGGAATTAACAATATAGGTTATGTATGATAACGTACATTTAAAGCACATTAAAAGATAATAAAACAATACAATTTTAGAAAGAGGCTACTAATTGAAAAGGGGGGGGGCCACTCAATCAATCACGTATTAATCTTTCTTCTGTCACCTGAATAAAAGCTGTAGATACATTCCACATATTAACTGCGTCATTTTAAATATAGTTTAGTGAAAAAATAAAAAGAAATTATACCAGTTTAACTATGGTTGTGATTTCTTTCTGGTAACCCTGACACAGTATCTATAATAAATGTGCTCTTTCATATCACAATAGCACACTGTCTGCTTTTTCTGATAGTACAACCAGATTAACTGCACAGTACATTCCCACAGCAACAGGGATTGGTTTTGCTTCAAAATTAGATATCATAATACTATCAGACATTTTCATACAAATCTTGTTATTACAGTCATGTCATGACATAGCGTAGTATTGGGTTTTTCTTTTTTTGTTTTGTTTTTTTAAATTCTCACGTTTTGCAAGTCAAAATATCATTGTTTGTTAATCAAATAGTCAAAATACATTCCAACGTCACAACATATGTACTCAATTCTCTGACAGACACACGTATTGTCTACACAGAGGAAGAACTATGCAAACACAACTAATTTTAGACACTGCTTTGTTTGGGGGTTGTTTTTTTTGTTTTTTTCTTTTAGGCATTCCTATTGAAAAGTATGACAGAAAGGTTTCACTTCATTCCTGCTGTGACGTTAAAGATTGCCACATGCTACATTTTGGCATATTTTCCAAAATGCCTGGTAACAGTAGCCAGGTTGATTTGTCATTTCTGAAAAACAGATAGTGTGCAATGCTACACTGATTATAATATTATATCGGTTCTCCCTGTGCAGAGTGAGTTGTATTTTACAGCAAGCACAAGTGCATTTGAATTAGTCATTTATTCTTCTGAATGTCTTTTCCATACTTGCGTGACTGACAAAGCTCTACAGACAGACAGGTTCAATGTAATTTACACCTGTTAAAGTAAGGTACGGTGTGGTAGGAGGTTTTGTTTTCAAATGTTAATAAGCAGTTTCTTAAAATCAGCATGTTATTTAAAAAACTTTTTTTTTTTTTTTTTTTACCTTTCATAGTCTGTTAAAATGTTTTCTTTCAGAACTGCATCCAGAAATAGTGTCTTTATGTTTGACAAGCTATTTAAAGGTGACACAAGATAAGAGTACTTTTGGCAGGGAAGAATGGTTTGTTTTGGAAAATCTTGCGAAAATGATGACAGACATAGCTCTTAGAAATTATGGAAACATGACATCATTAAGGTTTCATGGGTTTTACAACTCTTATTCCCTCCCCCTTTAATTTCCTCCAGCTTATGAAAGAAGAGCAGGCAACTACATGAGTGTGTGTTTGTGTCTGTGTGTGATATAAAGCAGGAAACTGGAAGGTAATTTTGGAATCTTAAAGAAAAAACAAAAACAAACAAACTATCTTACAACTGGATCACACCAGCTTTGCTTAGCTTGTTAGGTTATTCAACAATTTTCATCCAAAGACATTCACCGGCAAGTCGGACCTTTATTTGATACACAGCTTTAAGTTTTTGATGTTTACACAATTCTTTATGGTCTGATAAAGCAGGTCTTTGAAGATACAAACCAGATGTTTAAAGTGCTCCTCACAAAATCAATCCTTAGTACATGAAATGATCACTTCAAGCTCATTTTCTATTTTAAGATGATTGATCCCTTACTTTAAAAATGTATCTTTAGTTTTCTATTTCCCTGCAATGTTTAACTGACACTGCTGTGAGGTATTACAGTATGTTTTATTTTGGTGGAGCACTAATACAACATTAAATCTGAAGCCTCAAAGGTTTGCAGTTATTTAATCAACAGAATTACAACATTTTTTGTTTGGAACGGTAAGTTCATTGCATATACAGTTGTCCACAAATTTATTCAAATCCTCCAAACAAAGAAATAAAAATCAACTGTCAGTGAAATAAGTTGAAATTGACAAAAGTAATGATAAATAAAAAAAAATTGTGAAAATCACACTGACATTGATTTTGAAATGTGGTTCAACAGAAATGTTAAAAACAAACAAAAAAATAAAACAAGCAAACAAGCATAATGGGACTCCTAAACTAAAATTTTGTTGAACACATCACTGCAATGAAGTGTTTTCTGTAACATTCAATAAGACTTCTGCAGCCATTGGCAGATATTTTGTCCCACGTCTCATGAACAATGTGCTCTAATTTGTCTGGGGGAAGATATCTTTGTTTATTAAAAATTATTCTTTTCAACCACAATTTAAAAGCAATATTGTAATTCACTAAATTATAATTTATTTTAGGTTTCTTGTTATTTAAATAACTATTTTTAGCCTTTTCTTCAATGGAGAGGTATGAATAAATTTAAGGATGACTGTGTACATATACATACATACATATATATATATATATATATATATATATATATATATATATATATATATATATATATATATATATATATATATATATATATATATATATATATATATATATATATATATATATATATATATATAAACACACTGCCCGGCCAAAAAAAAAGTCGCCAACAAAAAAAGGTCAAACATTTAACATTTCGTTGGACCGCCTTTAGCTTTGATTGCGGAACCATTCGCTGTGTTTCCAGAAGCTTCTGCAATGTCACCAGATTTATTTGCATCCTGTTGCATTAATTTTTCACCAAGATCTTGATGATGATTGTAGAGTCTGACCACAGCACATCCCAAAGATTCTCAATGGGGTTCAGGTCTGGACTCTGTGGTGGCCAATCCATGTGTGAAAATGATGTCTGATGATCCCTGAACCATCTTTCACAATCTGAGCCCAATAAATTCTGGCACGGTCATCTTGGAATATGGCCGTGCCATCAGGAAAGAAACATCCATTGATGGAATAACCTGGTCATTCAGTATATTCAGGTATCAGCTGACCTCATTATCTGAGCTCATACTGTTGCTGAACCTGGACCTGAGCAACTGCAGCAACCCCAGATCATCACACTGCCCCCACAGGCTCATACAGTAGGCACTAGGCATGATGCTGCATCACTTCATCTGCCTTTCCGGCCACATTTTTTCCTGGAAGACGATGGTCCACTATCCTTCCAGTTTTTCATAATGCGTTGGACTGTTCTGAACCCAGTTTTAGTTTCTGCATCTCCTTAGATGTTTTCACCTCTTGATGCCAATGATTTGACCCTTCTCAGATAGACTAACATCTTTTCCAAGACCACGGATGTGTCTTTCCACATGGTTGTTTAGGAAATGAGAAGCAACTCATTGCACCAGTTGGGGTTAAATAACTTGTTGCCAGCTGAAAGATAATCGCCCATGCAGTAATTATCCAATAGGAGGCTCGTACCTATTTGCTAAGTTAAATCCAGGTGGCGACTTTTTTTTGGGCCAGGCAGTGTATATATATATATATGTGTGTGTGTGTGTGTGTGAGTGTGTGTATATATATACAGTACTGTATTTATTGCATGAAAATGTAAACAAAAATATAGGTGAAGTTTTACAAGAAGGTTTGCTTGCATGCTAAAATGACTTATTACAACAATGGATTAATCAGAGAGCATGCATTATTAAATTGCAAGAAAGCCTTTTATAATTCAACAGCACAGGTATCTTCATTTAACATTTAACAATTTTTTTGAGAAATTCAACAGAATATGCCACGGACACACCACATTTTTATGACATGTTACATTATTGTCAACAATTTAAGAAGGAATTTTGAGGATAAAAATCTTGACTTCTCCTGTTTACTACATGTTGAAATGTCGTAGTGCCCCTGAAGCTGTGAGACTGTTCTTAGAAACCACGCTTCTCTCTCCTGAATGCTGGTAAAACCTGATTGTCTGTTCGTCCAAATTCCTGTATGTTTTAAGCTCACTCAAATGTGATTCAATGGCTTACACCAAGAAGAAGGTGGGTTTCCAAATAAAGCAAGGGTCTTGAGGTATTGGCATTCTATGTTTCGGATGCCTACTGTCATGTAAAAGATATTCACTCATCGGGCTGTGAACATTTTATTAAATACAAAAAGGTTAATATTTCTTTAACACTGGCCTACACGTCTGTCTTTTCTGTCTCTTCATTCTTTCCTATTGATATACACGGAGCTAGATATTTGCAGGAGTGTGTGTTGATTTGGTTTATCATTGCTGTCGTCAGGCCATTCAGACACACCTGATTCATGCGTTGAGCCAGTTACTGCTTGGTTTCTGCTCAGTTAACCATTTCATTCTGTCTTATTGTGTCTTGTCTCTATAATCTCTATGAATGGTATTCTTGTTTCGTTCTAAGATGCATGTGTGGTTCATTTCATCTCCTAATTTTTCTTAAGTTGTGTTTCTTTACACAATTCCCAGAAATCAACAAAAGTTTGGAAGTTGGTACACCTTTGCTTTAAAATCTCCATTCTTCTCAAAAGAAGTGTTCAACCTGGTCAGTGCAAAGACATTTTCAAGTCCCGCCAGTGATGTTTCAGGCCAAAATCATCATTCCAGAATGTCAAAGTTTTCCTGAAACCAAATCAATATCCCTTTTATTATTAATATAATTATTATCATTATTATTAGTAGTAGTAGTAGTAGTAGTTGTAGTAGGATGAGTAGTTGTAGTATCATTATTATTAATGTTATTATTTTAAAAAATTGTTTAAATATTTCTTTGAAACAATTTTGTGAATTTGATAGAATTTTTCATTAAAGACAGTAAAGTATAAGACTATTCCTAAAAGCTTTTTAAAGCTTACTTTGGTTCTTAAAAAGGACATGAATGTAACGTGCAAACTTTTCTTTGTTTTGACAGTGCAGTGTTCAGATAAAAACCGTTTGTTGTGATACTTTTTACAGAAAAAAGATGACAGGGCAAACACGAATGACCATTCAGTACTCAAAGTAGTAAGTTCATATTTACCAAAGTTTATAACTTCAATTTGTAAAAGTAAAATATCATTTTGAGGTTAAAAAATTAAGTAAACTTACTTGTATGAAAGAAATAGATATACTGGAAAAAGCTAATGAAAGTCAAGATAAAGTTTTACAAAAAACCTCAGTGAAGTGTGAGTTTGGTTTACTTGTATTTTTAAACAGTTGCACCTTATAATAAAAGATTTATCTTTCGTCAGTCATAACCTTTTAAGTCTCATGATATATATTTCTTTCCAGGGGGAAAAAAGTTGGAAAAAAAGATTAAAAAAAAAGTCTGTTTTTCATTGGTTGTCAAAACTTTTTCAATGTAATGTAGTCTAACCTGCTTTGTTCAAGAGAAGTGAAACCACACCTACCCCTCTTCTTAAGTTCCTCGTTCTAATGTGACATGTTGGAATTAAAAAAATAAATTGCCAACATCCCCAAATGCCAGAGGCTAAAAGGCTGCAGCTTGTAAATATGTATCTGCTTCACACATGTAGTATAGGCTTAGGCTATTTGTCCTTTTTAGTTGCACAATAAAACAAAGAATGTGCCATTAACAGTATCAAGCAAATGCAGGCTGTCCATTTGCTGTTCATATTATATTCCTGTTTCTAAAGTATATCAGGCACAACAGAATTTGAACTTGACAAAAAGTTGGTTCTGAACTGTCCCAAGCAGGATGTGACCTATAACAAAAACTGTTCACCTGAAGCAAAAATTTTTAATTTTATCAATTAATCTTGCTCAATATTTCAGCTCCTTGGGTAAAACCAGACTCATGAGTAAACATCTTTCTGGATTTTGCAACTACTGTGACTCTGCTGGTGGAATGTGAGGTCAATGGCATATTTCTCATTCTGTGTGTAGCCCCACCACATTCCCAACACGTCTCTATGCATTGTTATCTAGGGTGCATCGACTACAAACATAGGTACCTGGAAAATGTTTGTCAATCAATAAGCTTTTTAGAAGACCAAAGTTTTAAGGATTTATAAATATACTTAATCACAATTCCAAAGGCAAAAGGGAAACTCACTTTAAATTTGTTTTACAGTGACTTGAAAGACACACAACATAACTTTTAGACCTTAAAAATATGTGTTTCTGACTCGTTTTGATGGCACATCAACATTTATGCACATTTTTAAGCCGTCACTGCCCAGAGGCATCCCGGGGCTCAGAAACTGCAGTATGCAAGTTTCCCATCCGGGACGCGACTGTAACATTGCGGCCGAATATCGGTTACGCACCACGTCACTTACTAGCAAATGGATATGAACCTGATATCAACACCGCGGGCGTTTTGAACGTGCATCATGTCTGATTCGGTAAAGAAACGCAAGGAAACATCACCGGAGGAAGAGGGGAAAAGAAAGAGAGGAAGAGACAGAACAAGAGTCAAGACAAGACTGACTTTTACTGGCTGGAGTGAATTACAGTACAGGTACGATGCAAGTTGGATGCTAGTTTAGCCGCCGATAGGGGGCGTGTAACAGCATCTTTACTTGTCTACCTAAAAATTCAGTTAAACAGCTGCAGCTCATTCAGAACTCTGCTGCCTGAGTTCTCACTAAGACCAGAAATGTGGACCACATCGATCCAGTTCTGACACTGGCCGCCGGTCCATCGGAGAGTAGACTTTAAAGTTCTGCTGTTGGTCTATAAAGCTCTGAATGGTTTAGGCCCAAAATACATCAGTGACCTCTTGACCTAGTATGAACCTACTAGACCCCTCAGGTCATCTGATCCAGTACTAAAAGTTAGAGCCAGAGAAGGACCCAGAAAGGTGAACAGCACCACAAAGATGGTGCCTTGTTTTAGGTAAGGCTCATTACCTGCTGTTATCTAAAACTGCAAATGTCATCTTTTAGTTCCTGATCATACTTGCTCTTTTTTCCTGTGTACCATGATAATAGATAGAGATGAGGGAGGATTGGTAAAATGTCAACTGAAGCAGAAAACATCTGTTTTCAAGATCTAAAGGTCTTGTGCTCCCTCAGTTACTTGAGGCTACACTGAAAAAAAATAATTTTTGGCCTTGTAAAAATCACTTTGATGTGAAAAGTAAATTCTATAAGAGTCTTGTATTACCCTGTTTTTACTCAAAAATGTATAATTTTATTGAAAGCTACTTAACATTTGTTTGATTTTTCTTTTTTTTTTACTTAATTTAAAATTGTAAGTATACTGCAATTCACAATTATTAAGTAATTTGAAATGTGTTCATTATGTGATCATCTTGTAAAAAGTAAGTAAACTTTATTTTGCCTACACAGTCCTGTCAGAGGGGGAGGGGCTATTTTCAAAATTCAACATATCTGGACCATAAAGGCTCATGGGAAATGCAAATTCAACAGGAGTTTAACCTTTTGTGAATGCTATGCTATTAATTTGAGTTATTTGCTGTGTTATGGTTTACATTTTGACAATGTTGGAAAGTTCTTTTGTGTCTGAATTGTAAAGGTGTTATCATGAATGAAAAGGACAGTACAGATAATTGAAGCTACCACCCCCATTACCTATGTAAAATTTCACATACTTGTTTGAGGAGTTGGGAACTTCATATCAGTTAGCATTCAACTGTGTTATACATTTTAAATGTTTGATATTACTAGTCTGTCCCAGTGTGGTTATCAAGGAATACTTTTTAAAATAGATTCGTTTCAATGTGAGATTTTTAGTTTGTTGTAAACTGAGTCTAAGTAGAACTTACAAATCATGACAAAGTAAAACTCAATGGCAAAGTTGATGAATACGAGTAAAGGTTACTTGAGTTTTTCATGAAGGAAAATATATATGCAAGTAAAGTTTATTTGAAAATAATCTTTGTATCATCTGGGTGAATTTAAACTACTGTATGCCCAAAACAGGGAACAAGTCTAATTTTCTGTGAAGAAACACCAGCGATCAGCCTGGATTTGTGTAGTTGCCCGTGTGAACTGGAAGCCTTTGCCACAACATCTGCTCTGCAGTGTACATTTAGCCCCCTGTTGGCTGTTTTATTGACAGCAAAGACATGAACTATTCTTTCTGTGGAAATAAGGGGGAGATGAGAGACAATGGCATGAGTAGGAGGCAAGTTTTTTCACAGGAAATCAGCAAAAACCTGTTCCCCGTTCAGGAGCATTCTTTCCTTGTCAATTAAAGCAGTCAGTGTCTGGCATAGTTTAAATTCTCTAAACAAACAAACAGAAAAACCTCACAGTTTTATTTCAATAGGTGGCCAAACTGCAGTGACCGTCATGTTCTGAGAATATTCGAGTGACTTTTGTTTACATTACAAAAAGGATGCATTGTTCGTACAATACTCAAAATTCATTCAACTCTCAGTAAGTGATGGCAGTTGTTATAACTACTCCACAATATCAGTAACAGTAGTTTGGCAAGGTACGGAACAGGGGCCCGGGCAGGATTTAATCTCCAGACTTCTGGGGGACAGTCATGCGCGCTTACCAGTCAGCCAAAGGGTTATCTCTGAGCCAAGTAGCCAGGGCGCATGATCAATCAGAGGCAGCTAGTGACAGCTATCATAATAATTATCAGTATGCAAATAATATATATATATACCTAATAAAAAAAGAACAACAACAAAAAGATGATGGCAACAAGACAATGCTCAATATATCACGCCCCTCTACTTCTGCACCATGGGACCTAAGAGACAAAAAAACATGAATGGAAGTCAATGAGGAGAAAATAATTATCTTCTGGTCCCAGTCGTTCTCTGTCCTGGATTCCAGATTTGTTGGTTATTTACTTGAAGCCGCTTTGTGGACTTCTCTTGCCGCAAGTGATGACATCGCTTCCTGCGACGGGCGTGAATTTTCTCTTAAATTTATAGCCAACATATCTGGTATCCAGGACAGAAAACGACTGGGACCAAAAGATAATTATTTTTATCCTCATTGACTTCCATTCATATTTTTCGTCTCTTAGGTCCCATGGTGCGGAAGTAGAGGGACGTGACTTCGGCTCCCTATACCATTAATGCAATAAATTATTATGGATTAATTTAAACTTCTAAGTAGACTTTAATCTGTTTTTTCTTTATCTATGTTTCCCTTTCAACTTTTAGACAACATGCACGGAAGGAAAAGAATAGAGAAAAAGATGAAGAATAATTTAAAAAGAACAAGAGGAGTAGGAATGGAGATATTATATCACATAGATAGGAGAAGGTCATCAAAGTTAATAAAATTGGTTTTTGGGTTGATAGAAAAAAGTGCAAGCAAAGCTGGAGGTGGTGAAAGAGAGTGTTGGATAAACTGTCTGGGAAGGCTAAGAAGGAAGGTGAGACAGGTGAAACCCAGAGAGGAGAGGAAATGGAAGGAGTGTACATTACACATTCCTTACATACAGAAATTTACAGTAAAACGAAATGCTTTGAGTCCTGGGTTATGTACTGTAGATATGCCTGATAGGAAATTTACAATTTGTTTTTGTTTTTGTGAAAATAGTGTCTGACTAACATTCTATTATTCAGAATAATTAAAGTAATTTACCCGTATATGTGTCAGGATGTTTTAAATGCACTTAAGATGTATGAAAATAATTTTAAATGTTGAATTTGATTTCTTTCGACTCAGGAAACAAGAGACCATATTACAATGGTTTCAAACCAGCTCATAACCTTTCGGCCTGGGAACACTCACTTCCAATTATTACATAAGTACTGAAACCAACCGTCTCAAACGACTTTTAATCTCAGCTACACACCTTTAAGTGTCGTGACTATAAGTTGCTAGTCTGTGATTGCTTTTGTGCTGACAAAATCTGTCGCTTCTACAAAAGGTGTCTCCAGGAATACATTTTGCCATGATGACACACGTGCACTTAGACTTAAAAGATGAGAACAATACTATATCTGTTATCACTGCTGGTAACAAAAAAAAAGCTTGCTGTGAAGATAATCCAGGCAGCAGGTTTTTTGTGCCTAAACATAACATGGTTGGGTTGGGTTAACTTCATTGAAGAACACTCAAAACAACATGGATGAGGCAGTTACGTCAAAGGGGCTGCAGATCATGTTGGGCTGAGTGCATTACATGTATGGATTGTGTGTCAATAGATAAATTCATGATGTGTACAATAAGGTAAGCTTTCACGAACAGTGGATTGTTTACACATTTTCAGGTTTCAAGCTCTGTCTAAAAATCCAGTCTAATGGATTTGTCTCTTAAATCTAGTTTTTAACAATGGCAGAGCAGAGCAGTTATTGGGGGGGCATCTCATGTGACAGTTAATAATAATCTAAATGCTAAGAAATGGCCTCCATTAAGATAGACTAATAAAAGAGGCCTCACTGTGGAGGTATGTACTTTTTTCCAGCAGTAAAAGTGTTGTTAAGCTTGTCACATGTTCCAACTGAAGGCTAGCTAAGTTAAAGTATAATGACAACAAATGTCACTTTTCTTTGGTTTTGGGGGTATCTGTTGTGCACTGATGAGGCCATGCAAATGTCAGGAGTGGGGATGTCCCAATACCACTTTTACAAGTACTGACTGTCAGAGTGAACTAAGGGGTGCTGCCAGAAACTTCACTTCTGCTCACGAGCTTGGTTTTTATGGTTTTTGTGAGGTTTTTATCTCCAAGCTGGTGGGAGTTTTAATTAACTGATTGTCAGCACCTGGAGAGAAGGACTCCTCCCCTGACTAATTGGCAACAGGAGGATAAAAGCCAGAGTGCAGACAACCAAGGCAGAGATAAGCGGTGGAGCCAGAAGTTTTTCACTGGGGTGGCCAGGAAGAGACCATTACTCATTTAGGGGTGGCCATAAGTAGATACCTCAGAGTGCATCTTTAAATATACGTATATAAATTTCAGCTCCTAAAGGCCAATACGGATAACTGATACCGATAACACACATACAGTCATCCTCAAAATTATTCATACCCTCCAATTAGAGAAAAGGCTAAATTCACAATAGTAATTTAAATAACAAGAAACTAATAGTAAATTAATTATAAAAAATATAATTTAGTGAAATAAAATATTGCTTTTGAATTGTGGTTGGAAATAATAATTTAAAAATAAAAACAAACAAACAAAACTGTCCCATAGACATTATAGCGCCTTTCCCATGAACAGTGGACCAAAATACTTGTCAACAGGTGCAGACGTCTGATTGGACATTACAGAAAACACCTGATTGCATCAAAGTGTTGCTCAACAACATTTTTGCTTCAGAGCCCTATCCTGCTTTTTTGTATTTATTTTTAATATTTCTTAAAACCACAATTCAAATCAATGTCATGATTTTCATAGATGTTTTTATTTATTATTACTCTTTGTTAATTTCATTTTATTTCAATGACAGCTGATTTTTTTTCCTTCTTTAATTGGAGGGTATGCACAATTTTGAGGATGACTGTACACCTACAGTATTCATATCAAAAACTCCAATCGATGGGGAAGCTAGTGTCTAGGAAAAGTGGTTTGGAAGCAGTTTTTGGTCTCTTCTGTGAAGGAACACCTTTCTTTCCCCAATCCCAATATCTCAGCGAGAAAAGCTTAAAACTGGGATTTTCAACTTCTGCATCTCCGATCTTAAAATTCCAACTGTTAGTAAATTTGCACTTACTAAAAAGTAAAATGTTGTAAACTGAGATCTGATAAAGGCTTTGTGTAAATGACTGTTGACCTCGGTCATACGTAGAGTATAAACAGTATGTCCACTTGCCAAATGTGTTACAAACCATGAAAATGCAACATTACATTGATCATATTAATCTCTTTTAGAGTATTTTGGCTTTAGTCTAGACTTTTCACATTTCTCAAAGACATCTGAGTAATGTCCATTGTATTTTTAACTTAGCTTGTCAAGACAAAAGGTGCACAGTTCAAAAGAGGCCCTGTGAATAAGGTGACGTCAATGACAGACTGTTTACTTTAAGCAGAAGGTCCATGGTGTGATAGAGCTGGACTTCCGTCAGAGGGAATCTCCCTCTCCTTTGCTTCCCTGAGGAGAATAGAAACATTAACAAGAAGGTTGTGACCATTTGCCAGCACTTAAAGACGAAAAAGGAAGATCCAGAAATGGTTGAAATGGTCTGTTAATATACAGTCAGTTCACTTGTTTAATTTATTTCAAATGAAAAAAGGGAAAAGATTATGTTTTAAAGGTTGAATATGGAATACGGACAGAACAGCGACATCACGTGTGTCTAGGTTGTAGTTGCAACGGCAGAAAAACAACTCCAGCCGCTGGGATGCCAGGCTCCCTGCCGATACGCAAGTGACCAACAGTCTGCAGCATGTCCAACAAGTAACACAGAGGAGTTTATAACTGACAGCTAACGTTAGCCACGTTAGCAAACAACTTAGCTTACCAATCCAGGAGAAAAGTCGCCATTTCCGTGTTTTGACGCCGTGGAAAACGTTTATGGGGGTCCATTTAGTGTAGTCTTCACCTAAATTTACTCCATGTTTTGCTCTTCTCATGTCACTCCTCCTCAGAAACAGATAACAATATCTCCAGGGCTCTGAAGCAGCTGCTTCACTCGCCGTATCCACTGTTTTCTCCTGTACCAGTTTAACTGTGCCCAAAATATTGTTGCCACACAGAGATCGTATTTGGCAACCCACAATGGCGGCATGTATTGGCTTATAGACATAAATATAATGCCATTATCGAACCCGTTAAAGGAGTGATGACATAGCAGTAAAAACTTGTTCATGTCGTTGGCATTGCTGCATATATCAAATCTCCAAAGAAAAAAACAGCATTTTTTACAGCGGGGTATTGTTTTGAAACGCCAGACCTCACTTCCTCAGTAAAACAGTTGGGTCCGGTTATGATATGGAGCTTTACCTGGAGACCAAGTTGACTTTGTTTTGATTGGCTACACCTTATTTGGCTATAACCTTATTTAGAGAAACTAGGTCAAGCAGCGGTCGGGGGTTTGCTAAAGGCTAACTGCTAGCAACATGGGCACTTCAGACAGTGAGCTACGTTTATCAAACAAGACAGCATTTAGAAAATAAATAAACTTACAGGTAATGACAAGGTTGTGGTCGCCTCCCTCAGTGTTGCTGCAGAAGTTTTCTTTTAAATCCATTTGTTGTGCATAGACCGTTAGGAGAGAGGAGGGGGGAGGCTGTTTGCTTGATAGTGTGCTCTTATTAAAGCAGAGGAATTGCGTAGAATGATAAGCTGCTGTCTGATTCAACTGTTTCTGAACAAAGAGACAAAGCTGACAGACCATAAACAGAAACTTTGATACTCACTCTGGACATTCACATGGCCTCATCATGTGCACAACAGATTATATCATACCCCCAAAACCCAGAAAAGTGAGATTTGATGTCTGGCACCTTTAAATGTTTTTAATTTTTTTAGGAAATATATTTTTTGAAATGCTGTAGTTTTTTAAGAAAATGTTACATATTTACTTTAAATCCATTATCGTCATCTTTTAAGTTGAAATTGTTTTTGTTTCTGTTGGGGTTCGTCATGATAATGTTAATAATAATTTTATAAAGTGCTTTCAAACAAAATGCTGTACATAAAATTAAAAAGTTTCTTTTTTAAAACGAGTAAAACTTACAACTGTGACAAAGTGAACAAGTGGGTCTTTAGCTTAGCGTTAAATACCTACAGAACATGGTCTTGAAGACTGTTTCATCGGTTTGGCTTCCAGAAAGAAAAAGCATGCCCACCAACTGTCTTCTTTTTTCTTTCTTTTCTTGGGAGCCCTTAAAAGACCAGTTCCCTGGGGCTAAATAACACCAAAAGGAACATAATGTTGCACAATGTCAACAAGGTAAGATGCAATGCCATTTAAAGCTTTAAAAGTGATAAGACGGATCAATACAGGAACAATGTGTTCATATTTCCCCACCGTAGTTAAAATACAAGCTGCAGCATTCTGCATCATCTGTAGGCCTCGGGAACTTTCCTTATGCAAACCTGACAGAAGGGTATTACAATAAATATTGGATGCACGGTGACATTGTTGTGGTGGTTAGCGCCGCAGCCTCGCAGTAACCCCGGCTTTACAGCGGGGGAGGCTTTCAAACAATTCCAACAGCGGCCTTCCTGTGTGGAGTCTACATGTTCTCCACATGTATGTGTGGGTTCTCTCCGGGTATTTCGGCATCCTCCCACCATCCAAAGACATGTAAAGTTAATTGGTCACTCTAAATTGTTCCTTGGAGTGAATGTGTGAGTGGTTGTCTGTCTCTCTGTGTTGGCCCTGCGACAAATTGGCGACCTGTCCAGGCAAACCTGTCTCTCACCTGATAATAGCTGGAATAGGCTCCAGCAACCCCCGTAATGCTGAACTGGATGGTGATACAGAAAAACCAAGAATAATAAACAGCCTCCACAGTAGACATGGCCAGCTGAAAAATTGACAAACGTTGTTTTCCTTATTGGCCTGAAAGGATTGACATCACTGTCCCTCAGCTTTTCTGCAACTTTACCTCAGGTCTACAATTTCTTCATGATGCCAAGGAATAGGATTTTGATTATAGCACGTCTGGGTCTTTGTTGGTGTCACAGAATCCAGCAAACCCTTATGTGTAGCATTAAAGTTCTTGGTTAAATTGTCCACAGACTATTCCTTAAAAAAAAGACAGAATCAAGCACATCAAGCGGTCTTGAATTAAAATCACGTAAGGCACTGTGGCTGATGTACTGAGCTGACTTCAGTGTTACTGTTCCTCTCCCTGAGGTCAAAAGATTAGGAATCACAATGCCCAAAACCTTAGTGAATGGTCTAAAATGAGTAAAACACACATTTCATTCACTGACACAGGCAGCTCATAGCCCAAACAAGGTTCAAATTATGATTTTGACATGATGCTCAAAACACAAATTAGGTATATGACATTAAGAGTCAATAATATTTAGAAAATCTTTGACCAGCAGCTTATCGTTACAGCATCAATTCATTCAGAGCACAAAAGAAATAAAATTCTCAGAGAGAATTGTAAACACTTTTTAAAAAAAACTAAAAAAAACATGGCAACCACAAAAGAGGTGGCTAAAACAACTCAGTAATAATAGAGCCGAGGTTGTATTACATGGCAAAATGCCCGTGAAAATAATCTTACATAGGTATGTTATTCTGATGTAGTTACATTGCAAGCTACATGAGCATTTGATATGCTTATGTGATCAAACTTGGCAGCATTTACTAAAGTAATAAACTCGCTGTGTTATTTCTGGCTCACTTCTTTCACAGGTAGCACAGTTTGATGCTTGCTAATCAGAGGCCAGTAGAACAAGGTGTGTCCCATCGTTCCCACCTTGTAGATTTATTCCCACGATAAGAGCTCATGAACAGTGAGGTTTATTGTTTAAAAAACATCCTAGTTGTGATTGTTACAGACCGCCAAGTGTATTTATATAAAAACTGTCATTAGTCTTTTTGTACAGTGAAGTGTATTGTTTCATATTACATCCTTGTGGTTGTATTTCTATTGTTTCCAGGAACTGCTAGATGTATTTCTATTGTTTCCAGGAACTGCTAGATGTATCTACATGGGATCATGTCATTATTAATCTCTCTTTTACACAATGAGATTTATTGTTTCATAGTAGATTCTTCTTTGACTGCATTGTTTTTGTTTGACGGATTGCAAGATTTTATATAAAACTCGGTCACAATCATGCCCTCAGCCAATACAGTGAAATGAATAAGAGTGAATCAGTTTTTTAAACTTGTCTTACAAAAAAAGAACAAAAAATAGTTGGATGTTATGCTGAAGACAATAATGAACATTATCAATGTAAGAGTCAACATGGAATAAAAGCCGATGAGCTACTATTGAGATAAATTCTGAGCCTCTTCCCCCTTTTCTGACACATATATTGACAGATATAAAAACGTCAGGAGAAAGAGGACTTCAAACTCAACTGTATTTTGTGATTTACAGTTTGAATTGTTCACAGGTGTCATGGTGCTGCAGATTCATAAATGCGTTTATCTTTTACATTTACCTCATTTTCATTGCATCTATGGCTATTATATGCACATCTTGAAAAATACCAGCAAAACAATGGCAAAATTATGGCCAAGTCAAAGCCAGAGACCAGGTTCACATAGCACTGTGTTTGACAATATCAAATAAACAACTTGAATGAGTGTTTTGTAAGTTTTACAGTGACCCAGCATGCAACAAAGCACAACCTCCACTGCAGCTGTTATGTTTTCCTTCTATGAACATCCTTGTTGGACTTGAACCAACAGGTACTGTACCTTCACATTCCCCTTTTCCTGCTGCGAGCACAAGACATTAACAGAGCCTTTGCACTGTAGGACTTACTGTTTTGGCAGTCTCTCACTTTAGCTTAAAAAACTTAAACTTCAGCTTTCAGAACATTTTGGAGGGAAAAGGTTTGGTCTAACCAATTTATGAACAGGTGACAGATTTTTTTAATGCACCCCTGAAAGAGAATGAAAATGGACCCAGCTCCCCTCCTGTCCATCCTGCAGATTTCTGAGTTCTTATAGTTTAATACCATGCATACAGCATCAAAGTGACTCGAATATTTTTACTTGTGTTGTAACAGGTACTTAACATATAATTATAACCTCAAACTGTTGAGCAACACTGCATCCACAGCCAAAAGATTATTTAAAGAACTGTGATAACTGATAATGCATCTCAGCAAGATTAGTCACATTCTTTAAACAGCACCACACCCTCAATTTGGCACCCATTTTACATACGCCCCAGCATGCATTAAGTGCATGAAAAGAAGCAACCAACCAATCAGCTTCAGCAGCGTCAACGTGCATGCAGCAATGACACAAGTGACAAATATGTTGATAAAAGATGTGCTGTGAGTGAGCACTGTTTGAGAAGCAGCTAAAATGAAGGGGTACTTAAAAAGAGCACAGAATCCTTATTACATATAGTAAGCACTCATTTCCATTTTAACTGCCATTTGTCAGAGGAAGCATTTACTGTACTTTGCTATATACACTAGTAAAACATTTACTGCTTTTGTATTTCTTACTCAGGAACACAAAAGGATTTTTTCCCCCCACATGAAGACGTTTTCCACTACAAGCTCTGAATGTTAGAGAAATATAACATTTCCATCATTTCCAAAGCTGCATTCAAAGAAAAGAACATAGAAAACCTGACAAAGCAAATGCTTAAAAAGAAGTTTATTCTGGCAATAATCATCAATCGTAAGTATTGCATGAAAAAATATTCACTGACCTTAAAAAAAAAAAGACTGATCACACAATAAATTCTCAGCTGCTGCTTATTAACCATACCAAATGTGTTTTAAAGAGAAAACATGTTTTCTTTGTTTGTTTGATATTAGTTAATCTAGCGAGGTGGAAATCCCCTGTGTGGCCCTCCCCTGCCTCTGAATCCTCCTCTGTCCCCTCGGAAATTAGGCCGATTTCTTTCTCGGCCCCGGTCTCCACCTCTACCAGCATTTGGCCCACCACGCCCCCCTCTGGGTGCTCCACCTCCACGGTCTGCCTTCAGCTTAACAGGAGATTTGGGTCGCAGCCTCTCTATTTCCTCTGTGCAGCCAGATAGATGGGACTCAGGAAAGGGGAAATGGGAGGCATAGGTCTCTGGGTTGAAGTTGGTGTTTGTCAACGTAGGACCGACTGTCAGCCACCCTATAAACGGGCAATAAAAAAGAAAAAGGAAAACCCCTCATGAAGGTTGATAACAACCGCGGACAGAGAAGGTGAAGAAGAAAGCAACCACTCAATTTGTTGTTTTATTCTAAACTAACAAAGTTAATGTGAAGGGGAAGAACACGTCCGTCTCACCTGGTCTGATAGTTGAGTCTCGTCCAAACAAGTGCAGCCTCCTGCGGCCCAAGCAGAAGTGTTCGATGATGTGAAAGATCTCTACAGGCTTCTCCACATTCCCCATCTCGGGCTCCTCTGTGATTATCAAATCAATATCCACATTGGCATGGATGAAGTCACCATCTGTGCTCCTGCGCACTGTTCCCTTGATTCCCATCAGGCAATGTTCCTGGAATAAAAGTATTTACATTACAGTACATCCTATTAAATTTGCATTGGTATAACATTAGAACAGGCTTGTAACTAACATTACCTTTCTAACACTGAGATATATTTGATCAGAAATAGGTTATTCTTTGAACAATTAAAGAGGTCAAATTGATTAGACTGTATTCAACCAAGGTAGATGGAATTATATGAAACTGGACAGTATTTAAGTGCGCTTAAATTTAACTAAACTTGAGATTCTGCTTGTGATGAGGCTCTTTCTTGTTCACCTGAAACGAAAATGCTTTCACGCCATAATTGTGGCCCAGCTGGTTAGTTATAAGTCTTAAATAATGCACTACCATCACTTCATTTGGTTTACTTGTTTTTTGTGTGTGTAGATGTGCACAGAAACGTGTGTGAGTCACACCTTTACTGATACTGTGACAGACAGAAAGAAAAAGAAGAGCCAGCTTGACAAGAAATTACACAACTTGTCTCACTTTATTTTTCTTCCTGTTCTTTTGGCTCGGGGCACATGTCTCAGTAGCTGCAAACATTTTTTGTCTTTTTTTTTTTTTGTTCTAGTTTCATGAAATGAAAATAAATATTTGGATAAATAGTTTGGTGGTTGAAAGGGGCACTGCAAACTGCTCCTGAGTTGTTGGTATAAATATTACTTTTATATTCAATTTTTTACAAGAAAACATATGACAATATTACAGAAGTCTTGCGCTGAAATAAACGTACGATACATTTTACATTTCTGCTGGCTCAGTGTGTATGCTCACTGCACCTTGGTCCTCTGGAAAACTGCTTTCGGATCCAGTGCCTTGGTTTTTCCAGGGTTATTCTTGTTGGTCTTAATCCAACAGATATCCTCACACCTCCTGAAGCCCCACTTCCTCAAGCACTGAAGATCAGAGTGGAAAAAAATAACAGATGCTATGAACAAACCAAGGATTCAACTTAAGACAGTTATAACATTTAAAAGTTCATACTTTTATAATCTTCTGAAATGACCGCGGTAATGAAACATTAAAAGAGCAGATGTACAGTAAAGCCCGCACATCTATTTTAACTTAATTTACATAAGATCTTAAACAAATTCTAATGGCAAGGTCTTGTTTCTGCTCTTTGGTCCTGCGTCTGCTCATGACTCTGCTGTTAATGACCTTTCTGGCTGGTGTAATAACTGGATTTGACCATTGAGAAAAAAAAAAAAAAAAAAAAGATCTTTATCGTCAGAAACGGCAGTGAACACAAAGTAAATGTTGTTCATGGTGAAGATGCAAAGATTGTTGAGTCCTGTAAATACCTGGTACTGGGTTTGACTCTAAACTGAAATCTGATGTAAACACAGAGTCTGTGGTCAGAAAATGAAGCAGAGAATTTATCTACTGAGGAAGCTGGACTCTAAATGCTTCTCAATAAATTTAAGCATTTTTTATTGCTCATTTACAGAAAGTCTTTCAATTTTCCTTTGATCTCTTGGTTTTATGAACTCTTTTAGGGACAGGAAAAAACTGAACGTTATAAGATTGTTTCTCCAGGTCTCTGATTTTTTTCAGCCATCAGGTTATTAAATTCTGACAGCAGTCTTTTAATAAATGGATATTTTAACCTGGGCTTTTAGCCATTTTCCATGTATTTATTAACATTGGGATGTCCTAGTGATTTATTTATTTTCTGTAAAGATATTTCTTGTTTTTTGTTTTTTTTGTTTTGTTATTTGTCACTTATTGTCATTTGTCTGCTGAACCTACCAGACAATTGTTTGTTTCTTGACTGGCTGCTGATGAGTGATGTGAACGAGGGTGAGCTATAAAGGGTATATTTATCCTGCATGGTACAGTACATTTCAATAATCGAAGTTTTCTTTCAAAATAAAATCCTCTTAAATGAAATTATATCAGTAAAAGCTAATGACCTGCAGTACTCAGTACTGCTTTAAAAATAAAATAAAAACATCCAGTACCTTTCAGTTTTATGTTTTTAATCTCTGCAAACAATCTGCTGCTTTCATAGCAGTAGGACTGGTTGTACTGTATTATAGGTATTGTATTTATAGTCTGCAATGGCTTCCCAGCTTCTTCTAAAATAACACAGAACAATTTGGAAATCATTGCAGACAAAAAAAAAAAAGTTTCCAACTATAATTTAATTTAAACCTTTAAAGTTTACACTAACCAATTTGTTGAAAGCTCAAAACATTCAGACTTGGTCAAACACCTTCTCTTTTGCCTTGTAAGAGTCATTTCAATAAAGAAACATCTGCTTGCTTCATCAGAATAATAATATAAATTACCCGTTGTGTCACAAAGGCATGGATAGAATAGATTAAATGTTACGCACCTTGTTACAAAAAGAATAAAGCTACATAAATACACCAGCTCAGGTAAAAGTTATAATCAAATACTATTTTTAAAGCGCAGGGCGAGGCTATGACTCAGTGCTGCTGAAAAGTTCAGAGGATATGCGTCACAGTGGACTTTACAGCCATTTCACAAAGGAAAACAAACCCTTGTAAAGTCTGCTTACTTGACATGGAATGGGGTAAATGCGCATTTGCCTTAATAATATGAGCACACACAAACACAATGGTAGCAAATGACGCTTAATCCTTATACAACATTGAGAAAACTCATAACTAAAATATCTAAAGCGCACTAATCCAGCAAGCTTCAGAGACTTATTGTGATTGCTTTTTCTCAAAGAAGCAAAAACAACTTAATCAATACTGGGTACAACTTGTCTAGTTTTAAACAGATGTTTATGTCTGAATTAGGTGTTGCTGATTTATATAGCTGAGTTTGTGTTACCATTCGGCCCAAGTCAAGTCCTTCTCCGGAGCCACACCAGAGAAAGACGAAGGAACGCATGGCTGATATCTCTTCAATTTCAAGTCTCATGATCTACAGCAGGAGAGCAAGTAAACAATAATGAAATGAAGCCATAGTTAGTATAGTTACATTTTGACTCTTGATTGACATACTGGCCAAAATAACTAAATGCAAACCAGCCACAGATGCTATGCAAACGTACATCGTCCCAGGTCCAGAAACGTTCAGTGTGGCTGATGCCCGACTCTCTGTAGTATTCCTCTAAGGGGAGGTTCAAGCAGGATCACATCAAACTGGCACTTCAAATCCCGCAGGTCAAAGTGCTCTGGATCTGCCTGGAGATACCTTAACAGAGACACAAGCACACCTTTAGTTTGAGCCAGCTCTTTTCATCTTAGCAATATTAACATTCTTATCACCACTTCACATACATGGGAGGAATGTTGGTGCTGGCGATGAGTTCATCTTTCAGTCTGATCAACTCTCTGAGTTTCGGGTATTCTTCAAATCGGTCTGCCAAGCCTGCAACACGGGACAAAAGTAAGAATCACACATGCATGAGCACACATACATGTGGTTATGAACACTAACAAAGGCAAGCAGACACTCACCTACATCCCTGATGAAGTTCTGAGGTCTGTGTCCTGTGTCCACAAAGTGCTGACAGTAGTCATTGTGAGGGTTTAAACTCTGGGTACCCTGATAGGAAAATGGAGAGAAGGAGAAGCAGGGCAGAAGGACAGAAGAAAAGTATATGAATATATGGGTGTTTGTGTATTTATATATACATTTACAAAATATATATATATATATATATATATATATATATATTAGGGGTGCAACGATTCGGTTTGATACTCAAGTGTCATAGTTAAATATTTTTTTGATACATGAAAAGGCCATGACAATACATTTTCATGCCTTTTTTAAGCCAATGTGCTTCTGCCCAATATAGCTTATCATCAGCATCATACTCAACATGATAACCAAAGTAGTTCCAAATACCAGATCTGAATGTAGTCCAACGCAGATTCACCGAGTTTTCAACACACAGTTTATCATCAGGACACAAGTTGATCAAATAAATTAAAAACTCTGTATTGTTTGGTATTCGATACACAGTGCTCATGGTTCAATATACACCAGTACGGTTCTGTTTAATACGAATACATGTCTTGTTGTTGTTGCACCCCTAATATATATATATATATATATATATATATATATATATATATATATATATATATATAATACTACTAGGAATACTAGGAAATTTGAACATTTTTATGCCATTTCTGTAACATAAATCACATGAGCTGCTTGTTTTGAAGTACCAAGGAAAATCGCAAATTATGTAGGCCAAAGAAGAGAAAAAAAAGAAAAGAAAAAGAAAAAAAAATTGTAGTAAAGGTAGGCTGATAGGATGATAGTACAAGATTAAATAAATGGAATTTTTTTTTCTCTTCTATGCTTATATCTTGGGTAGAGCAATACATTTGAGTATAAATAATAAAGATCAAAATGAAAACAGTTAATGAATATTGAGTTATTAAATTATGTGGAACTCTGCTTACTTTAAGCTCCCAAAACATGGACAAACTAAGTGTCAATGCAAGGTTTTATGTTGTATTTCATTTCATTTTATGGTTTTTGAGTTATGTTTTGTGTGTCTATAAGTGTTGTAGAGAGAGCTCCAGTACAGGTTGGTTTGGTGGTCAGGACAGTATTTCATTAGCCATCTATGTTGGTACAAGCTAAATTGCCGAAAAAGGGATTGAAACTAGCCCATATAAATATATGTAGCATTAGAAACAAGATACCAGAAATTACAGAAATATTGATGAGTAATCAATTACATGTCTTAACAATATCAGAAACGCACTTAGATTCAACTTTTGATGATTCATCACTCAATATACAAGGATATAAAGTAGTTAGGAAAGATAGAAATGCTTTCGGAGGAGGAGTCGCTTTTTTTATTCAGGATCATTTGCCAATAACAATAAGAAATGATTTAATGTTGATGGAAGTAGAAGCGTTAAGGCCCTTTCAGATAGAACGCGTTTTTCGCGGCGTTCACCGCGGGGTAGGGCGCAGAGTCGGCGAAAGAGCACAGCGGCAGCGAGCATGTCAGGCACGCGTTGCTAAGCGACAGACCAGGAAGTGTTTTCTCCCCGGCACGCTTCGTTGTGAGAGATGCATATCTCATGGTCGCAGCAAAGAGCTTTGCTCCAGAGGAGAAGGAAGAGATCAGCAGCAGATAAAAGGGTGTGGGTCCACCTGATCCTGGTAACAAGGCAGAACTTGGGGGGGTTCAGGTTCGTCCGGGAGCTGCATTCTTTCACACAGACCTCTTCCAGGTTTACTTCAGGCTGAACAAGGACCACTTTTTTCCCTGAACTGGCCTCTCCTATTGGACGCGCTAGGATGTCGTCACAGCGCGCTGCGCCCGAATTGAAAAATGTTCAATTCGAGCGCAGCAGCGTCAGCGCCACCGCGGCGGCATGCGCCCACCTTGCGCGCCGCGGTGCTCCGCGGCATGGCGGAACGCGCTGCCGCGGCGGTACCACATACACAATGAATGGGTTTGCCGCCGTCCTCTTGCGCTTGCCGCGTTCTATCTGAAAGGGCCTTTATGGTTGCAGATACATTTATCTCATTTAAAACCTTTGTTAATAGGATGCTGTTATCGACCACCGAGGGCAAATTGTTCATATCTTGATATGGTTTGTGAAATGTTAGAAAACGTAAGTAATTTAGGCTTTGAGACTTACTTTATGGGGGATTTGAACATAGATTGGCTGGGAACATGTCCGCTGAAAACTAAGCTTCAGTGTGTGGCGACTGCGTGTGGATTTATACAGGTCATAGATAAACCAACTAGAATAATAACGCGAGCAGATGGTAAGCAGTCATCAACTTGCATTGATCATATTTTTACTAATGTAGCGGAACTATGTTCAAAAGTCATATCAGTGCCCGTTGGTTGTAGCGATCACAATATAGTGGCGCTCGCTAGAAGAACTAAAATGCCAAAGCCAGGCCCGAAGGTAGTTATGAAAAGATCATATAAAAACTTTGATCAAATTAAATTCAGAGAGGAAGTAAGTGCACTCAGTTGGGCTGAAGTTTTAATTGAGACTAATCCAGATTCAGCACTGATGAAGTTCAACAACGGTTTTATGAAGGTGGTAGAGAAGCATGTGCCAGTAAAGAAATTTACCGTCAGAAGTATTAGTACACCATGGCTCGATAAGGAATTAAAAGGATATATGAAAGAACGAAATCAAGCTAAACTAGCAGCTAATGGATCGAAATTAAAATCGGATCAGCCGATGCCGATACTAGCAAAAAACGCAAATATCGGCCTAAAATATCGGCCGGCCGATGTATCGGTCAATCCCTACCATTGAGACATGCAATCCCTTCTGCAAGGGAGACCTGTTTACCTCACATACATGTCTTTATGGACGTCTGAACATTTATGCACATTCTGGGCGAGCAGTTTCATTTCTTAACTTTTTTGTTTTCAACAAGTCACAAAGCAGCCAATTTAATCATCTCATATATATTTAGTTTAGAATGTTAAAAAAATTCCTTTATCCCTCTACATTTAAATTATACAGCAACCTTACATAAATGAATTTAGTGATCCATTCATTTATTCATTAATACATGTGGATTTTATAACATAATTTACAGCAACAGATTAAATGACGTTCAACTGTACGCAATCTAAGTCTGAAAATGACGTCTCTTCACTGGGCACAAAAATGCCTCTATTCAAGGTTGAGTTTACAGCTGTGAACAATATGAAATGACGTTGTGGTGCAAGTTGATAGCGAACCATCACTTTCCCAAGTCTGCTATTTTCCCACACCTGTAACCTGCACACTTGAACCCTTACACGCCCTTCTACCAAGTGCACACTTCATCGAGGACAGAAGGGTGTAGGGTGGGTACTGGG
Organism: Atherinomorus stipes; assembly: GCA_023101725.1. Lineage (NCBI taxonomy): Eukaryota > Metazoa > Chordata > Actinopteri > Atheriniformes > Atherinidae > Atherinomorus > Atherinomorus stipes. The sequence continues at coordinate 75,384 of JALJCO010009916.1, forward strand.
ACAGGGCCTTTGTTTTGCAGATATAAATATGTAGTTGTTAACTAAATCTATAATTAACAAAGAAACTTTTCATAAAAACAAAAAAAAACTTTAGCTTGTTTACACTGCATACCATCTTGATACTGCACAGTAGCATTGAGATTAAGAATGTCAGAAAATCCAGTTCTGTTTTGATTTTCGTCCTACCTGTATGTTTTATAGCATGCATGTATGAGATTTAAGTGACCATAACTACCGGGTTGATGCATGTCTTATTTAATTAACTGTAACAGCAATTTGGCCTTTGGCACTACGAACTTTTCTTTTCTCATTAAAACAAAAAAAAAAAAAATAGAATGAAGTTATGGATTAATGCCAGATGAATCATCTGACTTTGTTCGGGACATTCCACCGACTGCACCCAGACTCTGTGAAACAGAACTCATCTGCCAGACAAGACCTGTCCTTCAACATTCACAGCAGCAAAATGAGACTTGTTTATCTCAATGCTCCATCATGTGATATATGAATGGCAGGTTATCATGTAAGTGCACCTGATAATGACGAGGCAATATCTGCATTTCACTTTTTTTTCCCCCCCTCAAGTTTCTGACGTCAGCCAATTGTAAAACTTTTCTACACCACATTACGTGGCCACCAAACATATCTGGAAGATTGTGTAAATCTGGTACACTGAAACATGGGACAGAGTAAAAAGTGAGTCAACAGATAAATATCTTGTCAGTCCTGTGCCGATACAGATTATTCATCAGTGCAGCCATTTCCCAGCAATTTCTGAACTGGAAATTTAATTATACGTGATCAAGTTAGCACAGTCTGTATTATATTCTGTGCTCTGTCTGATGGAGCTTTTATTTCTTTTTATTTGAAAGCACTTAAATTACAGACCAACAGGCTGCACTACACAGTTTTCCTGCATAAATATTTAGTGATTTTCCAACTGAGTCAACAGCATTGACCTCAAAACCGCAGTTTATATGCTCTATTAATCAATTACCAATTCATAAATCTATCCGCCATTTGCGATTTGTAAAATGAAGAACACTGAGAACAATATGTCACAGCAGTGTTTTAAACCAGGGTTACTCAGTTCAGTCCTGCGAGGGCCGCAATCTAGCAGGTTTTCCATTTTTCTCTGCTCTAACACACCTGACTCAGGGGCCATTCACACGAGGATGACTGCGGGTAAAAACGGCAAAATATTTAATCAGAAGTGCCTTTCGTTCACACGGCAACGGCGTCATTCTGGCGTTTTTCCTGTTATTCCTGAGGACGCAACGCTGTTGCGCCCTCGTCTGCACGGTCCAAAAACGCAGAAATGATGGTGGACCCACAGACCTGCTGATGCAGTGCTCATGTGGCATGCACGTGACGTCACAATACAGGAAAAACAACAATGTTGAACTACGTAAGCCCAGCGGATCTCCACATTGCGAGCTTGTACTTGAGTGTCGTTCGGAGAAGTAATTCTACCTCCTCATCTGTCCACACAAAGTTCCTCCTCATCGCCGCCATAGTTGTTTTGATTTTGAAGCGAACAGAGATGAACGATTGTACGCATGCGCGCGGACATGGTGGAGTTCTGTCACAGCAGCACCTAAAGGCCCGGCGTGCATATCCAATCAAATTCCATACACGCTTGCGTCCTTGTATGCACGCGGATTTCTCCATGACGATGCTCGTGTGAACGCGGATAAAAAGATGAAGACGAGACACCACTTTTGCGTCTTCTCTTCTGATCGTCGCCGTGTGAACATAGCCTCAAATTAGATAGATCTAATAACCAATCAAGCTCTGCACAATGACTCATTAACTTGTGTTGGATCAGGGAGACAGAAAACCTGCTGGATTGTAGCCTTCGTAGCATCAAATAGAGTAACCCTGTTTTAAACTGTCTACAAGGGATTTTCTTTTTTATAACTCATCCATTTAGATGTTATTTGATCTTGAACTAACATTATTGGGGCATGTCCTTTTGATTGACCAACAACAGAGTCCCTAACAGTGGCTAGCTCCCTGATTGCCCCTGGGAAGACCTCAGCCTGTAGCAGAGTAGCACAACTGCCATTGTTAGCCAGTTAATAGCTTGCCTTAGCTTTAGCAAGCTTTTTTCCATTAGCTCCAGGTTAGCTTAGAGTTTGTTGGGAGTCAGTCATTCGCCTCCAGGCTCATGGCCCTCGTCTCAGCCATTTTTGTAGTTTCTGGGAGTGACAAGACATGCAACGCTGCCGAGACAGCGATGGTGGAAACTTCCCACTGAGCTGGCACTTCAGAAATCTATGGATGGCACCGCGGAAGGTTTGTCCATCTTTTATTATACAGTCTATGCATGCCACAAATATGTAATGCCAGGGCAGCATACTGTAAATATTTCAGCCTGATGTCAGTGTCAACCATTTTTCAGCTTTACTGGAAATGGCATGACAACAAATTGGATCAAATCAACCAATGGCAGTGGCCCATGTTTTCTCTACTTGTGTTTTACTGATGCTGCCTTGAAGTTTACACGATTTACACGCAGTTAATAACATTTGGCATATAATCTTTTGTTAAGCTATACAAGAACACAAAAGTCACTGACTCAAACAGTGTAACACGCTTGTCATGAAAACTTTACTCTACTTTTTTTTTTTTTTTTACACAAAAGAACTTTTTAAAAGAAAGGCTACAGTAAAGGGGTTTTGATGAATTTGTGTGAAATTATTTGAAATAATTCAAAGATAATGTGAAATGCTTTCAAATTGTTCAATTATGTTAATATCTTATTTTCTGGGGCTAAAAGGAAAATAAATTAGCAAAATAGTCATTATCAGCTACTAGTCTTCTGTAAAATTATGATTTTTTAAAAATCTGAATTAGTTCAGATATCACAATCAGTGCAATTGTAGCAATTACTAAGAGTGAAAACACAAATGTTGACTGCAAAAAAAGGTTTTCAAACCTTGAGGAAAGTACTGGAATCCTTATAAACTTCCTCATATGGGTTGCTCTCATCTGGCTGCTGGACTTCCACTTCATCCTAACACAGACAAAACACAAACAAATTAGGTTATTGCCTATAAAATGCAACACTTCCTTGGTTGATCAACTTTAAGTAATTTCACAGCAAAATAATGTTTAAAGTATTTCTTTCTAAAAATTACATTGATTTCAAAATTATTACCCATAGCAACAAATGTGAGGGAAATTAATCTAATAAACAGAATAAACACATAGTACAGTAAGGTTCAAAATGAAGGAAGAAAAGAGATCCTCGGCTGTTTCACATTACTTTCAACAACACACATGACGTAAACTTCAATCTATTTTCAAGAGGATTTTCTTGAAGGCAATGCCCAAAATCCAGCAGTTTTTTCCTTGTTTAGCTTCGGTTTAGGTTACTAAAGGTTACTTGGATACTGGCAAGCTGAGTTGATACTTAATTGCGTCGTAAAAACATGTCAAGCCACCGACTGTTTGAGGAAAATTCTCATGAATGGCAAAGACAACAAACTTTCTGCAACCCTGCACACACATTAGCACACTTCCTTTTTCTCAGAAATTATTTACAAACCAGCAGTATTCAAATGTTCTGGTAGGAACAACAGAACATAGCTTGTGGGTATCCCTTCTGTACACACGGATGAAATATTTACATGCATGAGTAATGGAATTCATAAACATCGTTTATGAAGTTGAATACTCAAAAAAGTATCGATTCATTTATTTTGTCTGGCTGGTAACGAAGTACCGACTCCAGGGTATCGATATGCCCATCCTGAAGCTTCACAGCCTCAAAACATTTCAGTTTGAAATGTTTAGTTTCATGAAGTTCAGTGAAGCTTCCCCTTCAAAATGGTTTTTCTGCTGACAACATTAAAGATAAACATTTTTCTAAACCTCATTGTTCATAATATCTTCAATAACCATCAATGTCTATGTAAAATGATTCAAAGAAAATCCTTAAACTGGATTAAAATAAGCTGCATACAGCGATGCTGGAAACAATGAGGTGCACCTAAACTTTTTGCTGGTGCACCCAAATTACAAAGTTAGGTGCATCGGTGCAACCAGTGCTGAAAGTTAGTCTGGGGCCCTGCCGCTCCATCAGTTTACGTGGCCTACCACTTCGTACCTGAGTTGCTGTCGTTCCCAAACACTTTCATTTTCTCATAATACAGCTGACAATTGACTGTGGAATATTTAGGAGCATGGAAATTTCGCGACTGGATTGTTGCACAGGTGGCAAGTTATATTTCTGTTCTGTGGGGGAGTGGGTAGCCTAGTGGCAATGTTGCGGGCCTTGGCGCGGCAGACCCAGGTTCTAGACCCCACCATGGACCCCTGAGCAAGGTCCTTAACCCCACCAACTGCTACCCGGATGCTTTAATTAGCACTCACTGCTCTCAGCTTCAACCTGAGATGGCTAAAATGCAGAGAATGAATTTCCTAATTGTCACTCTAATTGGGATTAATAAAGATTATATCATCATCATCATCATTATATGAGCCAAAACCAAAAATTGTGTTTTTTGAACACATTTCAATCAAGGTTAATCTTAAAATGATAAAGATTTGTTTTGATTGTATAAATAATTTACGCTAATAACACAAACTCACAGGTAAAAAGGAACAAGACTTATTTTGACCTATCGCTAGTCCTTAGATCCAGTAATAAAAACTGTAAATACTTCTACTCTTATGATTGTTCTTTAAATGAAAAACACAAAAGGCAGAAATTAACCACCAATCTGCACAGCTGTACAGCTCCTTCCACAAGAAGATTTTCAGTAAGTGCCCCCACATAAATCTTTACTTGAACATTAGTATTTATTATGCCAGGTTTATGTGCCTATATGCCACGGTTGATTGGAGGCTTCTTGATCCAGTGTGGACTGAAAATGCTCAGATACTCAGATGTGATAACACTCACTTTCTGTTCTTCCACATCTTCCTCTGTGTCCTCTCCTTCCGTCTGTGGCTTTCTTTTGGAAGGGGGGCAGAGCTATCATATGAAGCCCTGCAAAACACAACCACCTTTCTTTCATTTCAACAGCTGCTGTTGCATCGTTAAAAAAAAACAGCATTTAGCACTGATCACGACTGATCTGGAAACGTAAAGACGAGAAAATGCGTCAGCAGCTATGTATAGGACAACCGTTATTGTATCACGGTCCAACTTTAACCTGCATTCTCTCTGATCATATCAGCATGTTTCTGCATTGTTGGTGATGGCAGATTTTATCATACCTGCATGTTTCTCGTGTCTCTTCTATCTCTTTTAGCTCATCTTTACTGTGTAGGACGGCTCCGATACTGTCTGCGCTTTCAGCTCCCAGCTGTGGTTTCGAAAAAAAAAGGGGGGAAATTATACAAATGAACAGAAATTTGATTATGTCTCTATCATCTTACAGTGTATTGGCTGTATTACTGGTTGGCTGTCCTTGCATATTCTTAACTATAACTTAATGGGCTTTATGCACAACTCCACTTCCTAACTTAAGCCAGCTCCTTTGTCTCCTGTCTTATTACTATTAATTATTAGACGATTTGATCTAGGTGTGCCTGACCTCAGTAATCACAAGGACAATGGCCAGACACACCCGGACTAATCAGTTTGTCCAGTAATAAAAGAGGATAAAAGGAGCTGGCTTAAGTGCAGGAAGTTTTGCATAAAGCGTTGTCGTGTCTGTTGTTAGCTCGGTCCGACCGCTAGCTGACTGGTTGCTAACAACCGTGTACTTGCCTGTTGAGCTAAAAGTTGCCGCCTAAGTTTTTGTCTCTCGCGGATCTCTTGAAGTCTACTGTTCATTTTTTCCTTCTACTGGTTTATTATAAGTGACCAAAAACCACAAAGCGACGTTATATACAAGTCGTTCATATAAAACTAAAGGGAGCAAATGGCAGCATCTCTTTGCTAAATCGAGATAGCCGCTAAAAATCACAGTGGGTGCGCTTGTTGTTTACACCAGCACACACGGTGGTAACGTTGCCTCGTCTTCATGAAATCAATGATAACAAGTGTGAATGGCACTGAGGCTGTCTATTCTGAAAAAACCCAGGCAGCTCTGCCGGAGTGGTCAAAGATGGACACGTAAGAGGATACAATTAACGAAAGAACCAGGGTTAAATTTACGGACAGTTAACTCCGCTTCCCTTGGCTAATACCGTCTAACGCCGTTCATGATAAGGAGTCATACATTTGTGAATGAATAGTCGCTCTATGGTTGTGTCATCAAGCACGACGCTTGTGTTTGACGTTTACATGTTATCCATCCAATCAGAGAATACCAGAGTAAACAGACAGGTGTCGCTGTGGCGTTGAGATGATCCGTCTGCCTCCGGTCTCAAACTCTGTCACAAAAACTACACGCTCATGATAACGACGATGTTATAATAAATAGCATAAAATGTCATACACAGAGGTACAATTTCTTGTTTGTTTGTTTGTTTTGAGCTCGTTTTCCCCTGCCAGACAGTATGTGTCTAGCTGCTAATGTGGTTGTCCCAGTGAACTTGCAGACTGACACTAGTGTAGAAATACTGTGGCTTTCTTTGCGTAGTGATGAGTGGAATCATGACATTGCTCCTCATTTCTTAAAAATGAAAATAAAAATAAAAAAGTCTGGGATTTTGGGCATAGTTGTAATCCTCCAAATATAACTAATACATCATTATAAAGCCATGATCCTAAAATGTAACGACGATAACACATGAATAATTATAATAAACTAAGCCTCCAACTTTAATTTTGTAATTAGCAATAGTCTTATTACACTATAATAACAAAAAGTTACGCTGTATCCTTCAACAATTACTGATCTTTGTTTTCATATAATTTTAGTGATAGACCCCTGCATCATACTGTCAAAATTTTTAGTCCAAAGCTGACAGTCTGACATAGAAAAAAGTGCATTGATGTTTCATAAAGCTCATATGCCAGAGCATAAATAATACTTCCTTTTTAAATTGAACAAGAGATAGATTGGGAAAACAAAACAGTTAAATAAAAAGAGAATTAAATAAAACAACAAAGTATGACAGTCTGTTAAAATCATACAGCAGCAGGGTCTGCTTAAATGTGCTGCTGCATTTATTTAGTTTGGTGTTTGTTTACATTGTGATATTCTCAGAGATCGTAGTTTGGTAGAACCGCACGCAGTGGATATTAATGAATTTTAGTCGGAGGGCTGCCTGCCCATCAGCCCACGCAAAACAGTCCCATCGATCTGCATCGTCTTTCTTCTCACTCTCGTCCTACGGCCAAGCGACGGGGCTGACTGGATGACTGCAAACCGTCAGCTGATGAGTTAATAACATTTCTACCAGCGGCTCAGTCGCAGCGGTAACATGGATGTGGTATTTCTTGCTTCTGTGGCCGTACTTATGGTTGCGAGCGGCTGTTTTTCCAGCAGCGTCCCTTCATTCATCCTGCCGTTCACCGACTGCGTCCGGAGCCGTGGGAAAGATGGGTTTTACCGTGGAGCTATAGACGTCACCGAGTCCGGCACCCGGTGCATGAACTGGACCGAAGTGACCGGGTTCAAGGAGCGCTATCCGGATAAAGGGATAGGAGAACACAATCACTGCCGCAACCCTGACGGCAGGATCAGACCATGGTGCTTTTTCAGGAATCACAAAGGCAGAGTAGACTGGGGATACTGCGACTGTAAACAAGGTAAACAAACGGGCCTGCCTGGAGTATACTAAACCGCTTTTTTTTTCTGGCAGGAGAACACAGAACCTCAAATCTGTACAAGATAAAGAAAATATGACAAGAATCATATTCTTAAGGTCCCCAAATGAATTGCTTGCTCATTAAAAAGTTAATGCAACTGCAACAAGCAGAGCAGGTACATGCAGTGATGTTGCTGATTTGGGCTGGTGAGGAGCAGAGAAGATTCTGCAGATGTTTTTGTTGTAGCTCTGAACTTCAAGGGATGCTCTCTTTTGCAAGTGTGGCTCAAGGTGATGGTAAACAAGAATATGCATGCTGTTGTGACTGCATGGGTATGTGACCTGTTGTAAAACACGACAGCTTTATCTGCATACAATAAAAGAACCAAATGATATGAAGTCATGAAAACATGAGGCACAAAGAGCCGTGAATCTGGATTACTGGAAGCAGAGATTGACTTAGAGAGAAAGGAACAGAGTGTGTGATTTCCATTTGGCACCAGCAGGGAAGCCTGTTGTATTTTTAGTCTTGGTGTAGGCCTTTATCAGCATCATTGGGATGAATTATCTCAGTTATTCATTCAGTGAATATATATTAATCCAGTTATCAGAGATATTTAAACAACTGGATGCCGATAAGTGAGGTGCCGAGTCCGGTTTCTGTTTACCAGCTTTTGCATGGGGGGGGGGCAGACACTGACTGGGTGCTTTCTAATGCAAGTTCAGATACTGATAGCAGCGTGAGACAGACCTCCACCTGTGCATAGGACTATTTATGGGTATGTGTGTGTCAGCATGGACATGCACGCTGGCATTCTCAGTTGCCCACCCGACTCTTCATAAACACATACACATATACCTTCCAGCAGTAAACAGCATGCATGTACAAACACCGAATAGAAAAGAAAAAAAAAAAAATCACAGCTGCTGAGATACTCACAAAATTTCTGTATGTATAGTGTGTCCCAAATTTTAACTTTGCAGTAAAATGGACTTTGGGAGCATTGAAGCATGATATATCATAATCTTTGGGTTGACATGCAGGGCGCTATGGCATTTAAAAGAAGAGAGTCAAATAGCCACAACATATTTTAGCTTCTTAAACTTCATGTTGCTTCTATTTTTTCCCCTTGTTATTACTTTTTGTACATTTAATCAAACGGTTTTGACACATTAAATTTTTTTTAATTGGTATTTTGAAATATGCAAACTGTATTAAACATGGTGCACTGCACTCTATCCTCCTTTTTTTTTCTTTGTGGGTTAAACTCTTCTTCTTTTACATCTCCAAGATTTGCACCAAACTACCTGTTTTTTCCCCATCATGCTCTTTCTCTGTTTCTCCTAACCTGCCATTTGTTAACGGTCTCTTTTTCTTCACCCCAGGCTCAGTGCGTCTGCAGGGAGGCCGTTCCAAGCTGGACGGCAGGGTGGAAGTGTACTTGGGAGGAGTTTGGGGGTCCGTGTGTAGCACCGACTGGGGGGACAAAGACGCTGCAGTGGTTTGCAGACAGCTGGGCAAGGGGTGAGCAGGCGCACACATGCATATTGTGCTCATATGTGCACTGTTTGCTAATCTCTCTCTGCCTCCTCCTCTCACATAAATATGCAGACACAGGTGCAAGTGCAGTCACCATCTGTCATAGACATTTGCAAACTGAAGCTGCTTACAGAGGTCTGACAGATGGAAGAGTTTGATGTGAATGTCAGAGGTGTTCCCAGCACTTCAGACATGCACTGTACTCCAGGCAATCTCCTCCTTTCTCTGCAAAGTCTTTGTACTTTTCTTGTATGACCCTTGCATTCCAACCCTTCATTCCCCAGAGGTATTTAAATACCTTTAGAGCTCAGCTATTTACGTTCTTACAAGCTAAATTTTTTCCTCAGTCTTTTCTCTGTTTCACACATACGTGTGTGTCTCATTCTCTGAACTATGGCATGTAGTCATGCTGGAAGAGCTCACGAGGGAACCTGTAGACAGAGCATACATATCAGCAGTGTTATAAGACAGGGGTGTAGTCAGTTAAGAAAGAGGTCTGCTTTCCCCAGAGAACAGAGACACTCTAAACATTTACTGCACGTACTGTCACTGATACCAATCCTGGTCTTCCCTCTGACATGAACACACGCCTGAGTACAATCATGTCAGTATGTGCACATCCACACAGGAGTCAATGAAAGCCCTTAGTGGGGAGGAGAGAGGGCAAATGTCAGCCATATGTCAGCTGGAATCTTTGGCGATGACTTTCACATGGTTAGTTATTGAAAGCTGTGGGTCATAAAACTGTTGACTGCTTTGGCCCCACATTTATAGATGATGAGCAAACAGACCGCTACAGATTACTGCTACCAGGTGAAAACATCTGCTTTACTTAAAGCTCCAAGATGGGCTTGCTTTGTCTGGATCACAGTTTTTATTTTTTTAGTATGTCAGGTCGTGCTCGTGCAGTCCCCCTGTTTCGCCCAGCCATGGCCAAGCTCCATCAAATAGCACTCCATTGTCAAGGGGAAGAACCAGACCTGCTTCAGTGTCCCAAAACTATCTCGAATGGAGAGGAATGTTCTCTGGCTGCAGCCGTCACCTGCACTCAGCAGCAAGGTGGGTCAGCCTTCTGGGGAGTTATTTGATCTGGGATTGATAAACTAGGATTTGCATGAATATATGGAGTCTGATGGGTCTATAACCCTCTATAACTATAATTAAATGTCCTCAATATGTCATTTAAAATGGAAATAAAAAGTCCCTGCAGCAGTCGCGACACTTCCTATACGGCTGGTGGGAGGTCAGTCGGAGTCAGAGGGCACAGTCGAGGTGTTCCACGCAGGACAGTGGGGCTCCATATGTGATGACCAATGGGATGACAGTGATGCAGAGGTGGTGTGTCGACAGCTGGGGCTGAGGTGAACAGACGTCCTTAAATCACACATTATTTCTCATTTCTATGTGAATTTTTCAATCATAATTAGCATGAATTAAACATATTGTCGAATGAGAAAATGAGGAATCATTGTAAGAGAAAGAGAATGAAACAGAGTGAATGTGGGTGTCAAACCATCTTCCTCTGCCTCTGTCTCCAAAAGTATGACAAGTATTCTTTCCATTCAGACACACAGAGAGAAGAGTGAGCAGTAAAGAACATCTGGGGGTCAAACTGTGAATCAGGCTCATTGTTCCTGGATGAATTCTAGCACCATAGAGATATGCATATTTAGCAACACTATTCCCTGTAAATGTGTTGCAATGTTTATATTTGCTCAGTTGTGTGTGACACAGTTTCTAACACATACAGTACATATGAAATGCAATAGGTCAATTTAATGTGATCCATGATTAAAATAAGTTCAAAACAAATGCAGAATTCCAGTTTTATTGTGAGGCACGACGAGTCAGCACATCTGTTTTCCATTCCATCAGTGCTACCACAAAGCAAATCTATTCTTCTGTATATTGTTTGTCTTATCTTTTTATTGAAGCGGTGTTGCAAGAGCATGGGGCCAGGCACATTTTGGCAAGGGTTCAGGCCGTGTGTGGTTGGATGAGGTGCGGTGTACTGGCAACGAGCTCAGTTTGGAACAGTGTCCCAAAAACGCGTGGGGAGGGCACAACTGTCTGCACTCTGAGGATGCAGGAGTGTCCTGCAGTCCTCTTACAGGTAAGCCAACAGATTTACAAAACAATGCAAACTTATGCAAGTGTCATGATCACAGACATTTTAGAAAATATTTACACTCCCTCAAGCTGTCACACCTTTGCATGATACAGCGTGTACCCATGACCATGAACGCTGTTTATTGCAAAAGGTTGATTTCATAACCACAGGTGTCTGATCTTGTAAATCACAGGCATTACAAACAAGATTAACCCTCTGTAGAAATTAAGGTACGTTTTTGCTTCATGAAAAATGGTTTTATACTGTAAATTATATGTCCACATTAACAAGATCTGTAAATTTGTATGGAATGGTACAGTAAATTTGACAGTTATTACCCTCTTTTGACTTCACGCTTTTTTCCCATTAAGCTTACCTATGTGAAAAGAAATCACAGTAAAATACTGTGTATTTTACATAGTTTACCTGTGAAAATCAAAGTCGGATATTGTAAATATATCTACAGAAATTTGACGTATTTACAACAGTAATGTACAATTTTGAAATTGACAGTTTTCACCATTGATATTTAACATTTTAAAACTATTTTTTACAGACTTTATTTACAGTGTGTCTGTAAAAATTACAGTATGTTTTTGCTTGATGGCAAATGGTTTTATACCATAAATTTAAATGCCCACATTAACAAGATCTGTAATTTGTATGGAATAATACTGTAAATTTTACAGTAATTATCCACTTTTCACTTTATGCTTTTTCCCCATTAATTTTACCAAGTCATAGTAAAATACTGTGTATTTTACATAGTTTACCTGTAATAATTAAAGTTGAATACCATAAATTTATCTATAGAAATTTGATGTTGTATTTACTACGGGGATGTACAATTTTGAAATTTACAGTTTTGCACTTTTGGTATTTAAAATTAATTAATGTATTTTTTACAGACTTTTTTTTTGGAGGTACAATAGAATACTGTAAATGGCAGTTTATTAGAACATATTGTGATTCATTTTTATAACAATGTGGTAAATATTTGCTTTTCCTGTTCTAACAAATCTAAATGTTTCCTTTTGCAAAGGTATGACAGGATGAGATGCACAAAAAAGAAAGTGGGGTGAAAACTTCTTTTCCAGATTAAATTTAGAGAAATGAAAAGTTGCCTGGCCTGAAAATATGGAGTTAGACTACTGTTCAACTGAGAAAAATTCAAGAAAAGAATGAGAGTCTGGGGGTGTCTGAGGCAGCTTTTAGACCTGAACCCTGGCGACATAAAAAGTATGCAAAAGCTATAGATGGATGGAAAATGGATAATGATAAAAGCAGGAATTCAAATAAAACAAGGGTGAAAATCTAGCAAGAACAAAGGTACCACCGAACTCAAAAAAGTTCCAAACTAAAAGAAAACTCTTTAAAATTGTAAAGTTTGAAGCTTTGACTGAAAACCCTGATTGAGTTTGTTTCAATCACATCCAAATCAGCGGCTGGTTCCATAAGAAAGTACATTGTTCCCTTTCTTTCTGTCTTTGTCATCCTATGCAGATGGTATGACCAGGTTGGTTGGAGGTGCAGGAAATCATGAGGGACGCTTAGAAATCTTCTACCATGGTCAATGGGGAACAGTGTGTGATGACGGCTGGACAGACTCCAACACACAAGTAGTATGTCGACAGCTTGGTTACAGGTACTGTGAAGTACTCATGCTTAATCATGTACTTTCACTTACAATCATGTTGTTTAAAAATAATAAATTGAAAGAATGCCTTTGTGACTGTGAGCGTGTGGGTATGTGTGTGCCTTGCAGGGCGGGTGAGACGCTCCTCTCTGAAGGGCTAGATATCACTCTAGTCCCACGCTTCGGGGTGGGGTCAGGTCCTATTCTTTTGGATGATGTGAGCTGTACAGGGAAAGAACCCAGCCTATTGTTGTGCAACAGGAGGGAGTGGCTGCGCCATGACTGCACGCACCACGAAGATGTTAACATCGCATGCAGTACTGAACGGAGTGGAAGCGCTCTTCCAGCTAGTAAGACAGCATCTTATCTCACTGAGACCTACCTTTACAGTAACAGATAACAGTACTACTGTATGTAGGGGTTCAGTGGGTTGCATGAATGGTCATGTTTGAGGACAGATGCCATTGTAGTTGGATCTGAAACTAAATAAAACGAAACTATCCACTGTATCATTCATGGACATTTCAGGTTACTGTCTGGATTTAGCTTAAATGACAGTGATGCATTTTTATTGATTTTAGAAGTGTTTGAAACAGGGCTGTCATCTTTACTGATGATGATTTACACCAATATTTTTCAAGCATAATTCTCCAACACAGACAGTATTGTTGTTAGCCGGGTTTCCCAGGTAAGAACGTTGTTAAGACTTAAAGGTTGAATATGGAACATTTTTATTAAAAGCTATATTTAAAAAAAAAAATAATACCACCACAGGTCGTTTGGGGGTGTACAGAATGAAAATACAACATTTCCCAGAAAAATTATGTTTAGCCTAAAGATAATTATAAAATAAATTTTGACGGGTTTGATAATGGCATTTTATTTACGTCTATAAGCCAATACACGCCACCATTGCAGGTTGCCAAATACGAGCTCTGTTAAAATATTTTGGTCATAGTCATGTGTTGTGAATTCGCATTACTTTTTCTTTCCCACATGATGACCATTTACTAATCAACCTCTCTCAGATTTTACATTTAAATACTGCTGAAATCATTAAGTCACCTGCGATCTTTCAGTATGAACAAAAATGAAAATATGAAGGACTGGTTGTTGGTGTTCATCTGCTGCTCTGAAAAGCACATCTGCAAACCAGTGGTTTCAACTTGCATTTATAAGTCAAAGACTGAAAATGTAATGGTCCACTCAGGTACGCATTGTAAATGTAATCTGTTTTTTATGACCACCAATGTTGCTTAAAACAGTCAAATGCCTTTAATTTGTTTCTTTCATGCAAGCAGATGTCACATATAATTGACATGAATAAGGTGTTGTGTTGAGATTTTTCTTTTCTTTTCACCATAGTGCCCAGCCATTTTTGCTCTCTATTTGTCTTAGTCCACTTTTTTCTATCATTGAGTAATTCATTCTCAACACTGTTTTTGATGGTTTTCTGTCTTTTGTTTAGCGTCTTTGTAAACGTCTTGTGTAAACTATGGGCTGCCCCAGAGTCCTGGGTTTAATCCTAATTTTGCAGCCCAACCAATTTTGAGACTCTAGACAAGACTTTATCTTGTTTACCCAGAAACTAGACAATGTTATTGGATATCTGAGACCAAATTTGTTGAAGTGCTCCTAAATCCTGATTATTGTGGTGTTTGACTGGATTATGTAAATACTCCATTCCTGTTAAAACCAACATGATCTGCAATGGTCATAATCACACAGGCTAAATTATTTCAAAATCAAACAATTTTAACATTAATATTTTTACTTCTCCACAAAGGGTCCACTGGCATTCATGGTTGACATTTAATGTGGATTTGATTGATTAGCTGCAGTAATAAAAATGATAAAGAACAATGGAAACTTTGGCTTCCATCTGCACTTTACAGGAAAGAAGGAACAACAAATCAGATGATGAGAGAGCCTGTAATTTCCCCTCACTTTGAAACCAGATAATGGAAATGCAAGCTGATCTGAAATCTGTTTCTAAGATCTCTGCCAAACTGAATCTGCAGCTAATTAGATCTCATCTCTGAGGAGGAAAGCCAACATTCTCCAAAAGCCAGGTGATGTAATCTGTGTACTCTGACAGGCACTGCTTTCAGTTGCATGATCAGTCGCTGCTTTTGAAATCACTGTGATTTAATAAACCTACTGGAAAACGTTGCTAAAAAGTCCTGACTCCAAAGTCATAACAGGTACCAGTGGGTTTGTGTTACCGCAGTAACACTGTAACGGCACCTCTTTGTGAGAAGGAACATACACACCGAGCAGTGTTTGAACTTGCTGAAACCTCTCAGAAGGGCTGAATTGCAGCATCATTAATCACGTAGTGTCTACACCCTCCAGACACCTATAAAGATGTGGTGAAGTTAGAGATGGTTCAGGCAGAGCAGGGGCTCCAATTTCACACCATTGTGTGAGTCCTAGCGTTAGATGTCCCATATGCTGCTCTGATAAGTCTGTTCAATGTCACTGAAAGACTTCTGTGTGGCTTTTATATCCTATTTGATGATACGTTGGAAGAGTTATTGCTTTTTGTAGAGAGCACATGCAAATTGAAATGGCTGTTTCATTAGGTGGGTTTTAAGAGGCTTATCTTGTTTAGCAAGAGCCTGGGGGACACTCGTCCTACAAACATCCCACTTAAGAATTGTGTTATAATTGCAATCTGGTTGTGACTTTGTGTGTGTGTTTGTGTTTGAGTGTTTACATGTGTGTAAATCCCTCCTCCCCCCTCAGCATGCCACAGGCAGATTGGTCTGTTTATTTTGGAAAGGGAATAAAAAAGCAGATAAAGCAGGCAGTGCTTTGAACTCTTTCTGGTTCACCGTCTGTTCAACACTGATGTAATTGTGCCACATGTATGTAAAAAGTCTGTTATCCATGTAGCAACATTGTTTTGTTGCATTTCTATGAAGGTTTTTTTTTTTTCTTTTACATAGTCGAAACAGCTGAAAAAACACCAAATATGTTAACAAACTTATATTACAAGAAGCCCTTTGGCTTCAGAGAAATAGAAACTTTGATTAAAGGTAAAGACTGCTAAAGGCACTGAAAAACAGGTTCAGCTAGAGTTCAGTGCATTTACATTTACTCATTATCCGAAGCAGCTTATATGTGAGGGACAACATTTAAATACTGTACATTAATAAATACTTATGGGTGCTTTTATCTGGCTGCATTTCGTTGCTTTGATAGTTTGGTCAGTTGTCATGTCTCATACAACTTCATTTAGAGCTTCATTTAGACACACCCAACGGTAATATTTGTCATTTACACACATGTACTTACCGTGCCATTTGAGGTATAAAAACAGAGGTCAGTCAGTGGATTGGAACAGTTGGGATTATTGCTTTTCCACATGTTTGAGCTTGTCAAGCTTGCTTACAAAAATTTTACTGCACTTACAGTAACATGTATAGTTGTGAACTCTGCTTTTGCTTTTCTGTAGGTTTTTTCCTTGTCTGTCTAGTGATGGAGTCAAAATCGTGGAGCAGTGTAGTTAGGACATACAATTTAAAAGATAAGTTTATTTTTTTTTCAACTTGGACCTTGTTTCTAGGAGTTTATACGTGCATTTACTCGCCGGTAACATTTCTGCATCACTTTGAGTCCTTCTGAAGATATTACGTTAATTCGCCCTTCGGTGCACATCTGGTAAAATGGGAGATACGGGGCAGCCACTATATAAGACATTATCTACAGCAAAACAGCTTGATTAATGCCAATACTTTAAGTAGAATGAACAAACGAACGAGTAATATTATTCTGTGAGTTCGGAGTTTCGCAAATTTGCATTGTTGTTGTTGTTGTCTGGGTAGCGAGCTGCTCTTCTCAGTTGTGCTATGGAAGCACGCACTGTGAACGCATGGCCCCCAAAAGTGTGTCGAACACCCTAAAGTATTGGGAAAATCAAGCTGTTTTGCTACAGATAATGTCTGATATAGTGGCTGCCCCGTATCTCCCATTTTCCCAGACGTGCACCAAAGGGCGACTTAACGTAATATCTTCCGAAGGCCTCAAAGCGATGCAGAAACTTTACCGGTGAGTAAATGCACAAATATACTCCTAGAAATAAAGTCCAGGTTGAAAAAAAAAAAACTAATCCCTCCAATGATATGATATTTGACTCTAAAAACTGGATCAACCGCTTGTCAGGTCACTGGATTCAGTTCAGATTTGTTCTGTTGGAAATGATCCATAAATGTTGCAAGGTATGACCTAGAAAGGCTGCTCATGCAAATTTAATGAAAAAGTGTCATGTGCACATTCACACGAGTCACTGAAACATTCACTAGCTGTCAGATTAATGGAAAGGAGTGCATGTTAAAAGGAGCTTCGGTAATATCCTCTGAAGTGCTAGAAAGACACATGCTTCTCTGTTTGTGTGTCTGTCAGTTAAGAGTGCAAATTTTGTTTATGTTTCTGATCAACAGAACAAACACAAGGATTTCATCAACAGCCAAAACCAGTGAAGAAGTAAACATTCCCACAGCTAATTCCTCCATCTTAATCTTGCATCGCTAGACTGCTTGTGTCCCACACAAAAGCTCTGTCTAATGTCTGAAAATGACATGTGACTACTTAATACAAAGACTCAGCTCAAGCTGAAGATATTAGGGAACTGGTGTTTGTAACTGTGATGTGTGCTGTTGACAACTGGCTAACACACAAGTTACATACCTATTCGCTTTTCAACTTTATGTTGAGAATAAAAAAGCTCATATCTTTCTTTCTATGGAAAACGGAACTCTAATTGAGTTGCTGCAAATGTAAACAGAGAGTAAAAATGTCCACATATGGAAAAGTCATTAGCGTTCACTTGTACAGTTTTGCAAAGTGAGGACATCTTGGCCGGTCCTCAAAAAACAAAAAAAAACAAAGAAAAACCCATTTTTGAGGGTCAAGATTTGGTTTAAGAGTTTAGGATTTGATTAGGTTTTGGTTAGGATTAGGGCAAGGGTTAGGTTTAGGCAATCAGCTGTGGTGGTTAGGGTTAGGGGTTAGGGAATGCATTATGTCACTGACTGTCCCCACAAAGACAGAAGCACAAGGATGTGTGTGTGTGTGTGTGTGTGTGTGTGTACTTGTACTTGCTACTTTGTGAGGACCATTTTGCACTTTTAACCAGCAAAGTGAAGACATTTTTGCAAAGTAAGGACATTTTGGCCAGTCCTCACTAAATAAATCAAAGAAAAACCCGTGTGTGTGTGTGTGTGTGTGGGTGTTCGTGAGTGATGGACATGTGGGAAAGGGTAAGAACCAGACAGAATGAATGAAAAACTAAAAAAGAAGAAGAGAATAAATACTCTTCACAGAGTGAACAGTGTGAAAGAATTTCCCATTTTTGTCACCTACACTTAAAAAAAAAAAAAAAAAAAAAAAAAAGGACAGACAGGTGTTTCTATCTTTCCTTTTGCAGAGCATGTGTCCACATGCCCCTGCATTCACTCACCATGCTAGCCTGGAGGATCAGGTTTGTTAGGAATGTGTGTGCTGTTACTTTGAGCAGACTGAGTCTGAAGTAGTTTAAGTGAACATAAATAAATCTTTGCCAACAATGTATGTCTGTATGTTGTCAGTTTAAATTGAGGCAGATGGCTGGTTCTGTTCCCTTAATGGAAACCCCCCACCCCACACTCTCTCATCACCAACTGCTTCCTCATGAGGGAATTATTGGGTTTCTTTTCTGTAATATTTCCAGGGCTTTTACATTGCTATGTAAAGTACCTGCCGTCTACAAGGATTCTCTGCTTCATAAATCAAACTAAATTAAACTAAAGTTTGTGTGTTTCCTGCAGGTTTCCCAGTGAGGCTTGTGGGAGGAGAAAGCTCCAGGGAAGGACGTGTTGAGCTCTATCTATCTGGTCAGTGGGGGACGGTCTGTGATGATGGATGGACCGATCATGATGCTGAGGTGGTGTGCCGGCAGTTGGGCTACAGGTATTTTTATGCACACCTGCATGGGAAGACAACTTTCAGCAGCCTGAAACCCTCCTGAAGTGCACACAGAACCATTTGAAGTGGCTAAAGCCAAACACATACTGATGTGAATGTGAATAGGAGCAGAGAACATTTAACAAATGGGATTGGAATATTTTGTAAACTAAAGTGATCATCACATCTTGGTAAATCTTTTGGTTAAAGACATGCAAACTTCTGAAAGTTACCATTTGAAGACCAGAGATCCTCCCTGGCCAGTAAAGTGAGAATGAGAAACTCAAGACACTAAATTGTCTAACTTTACACTAAAGTTCACAAAGCCTTGAATAAACCTGCCACACTGTTAAACCTTGTTGGAGGATTTTCAGCACAAAAGCATGCCAATAGAGAAAATGAGAGGATCACTGAGACAGCAAGTGAACTGATTGCTTCATTTGCTGCAAATAAATGATGGCTGCACACCCTCCGTCCAAACGTTTGCATCCCAAGACAACCCAAGCTCAAGAAAATACATTAAGAAGGAACAGAAAACATAGAGGGAGGACTGCTAGAATACCACACAGGTCCACTGAATCTTAAGACATTTTTGAGTGGGATTATTTTTGTCTGAGTCATGCTTTTAGGAATATATTTTGATTAGTCTACCTTTAACAAGCAGTTGAAGAAAACGCTCACTCAAAATATCTATATAGATGCATATCTAACTACTTTATAAGACTGGGAATATGTACACTTGTACAAGTCTGTAGTGATGCTTCAAAGATGATAAAGCTTCCAGAATGACTGAAATGGTTACTGAGTACTTGCATTAATAATGTTCAAAGTTAATTTAATTTGGTCATTACTTGATCAACTAATCATTTTTCACCCTGTGAAATTTTAATCATTAAAAAAGAAACAGCTGAATGTCAGATTTGAGCTTTCTACAGGAGCCCATTTGGATGCCTTATACTCCAACCCTTCAATGAAGCATCTATCTAAGCCTCCAAAGATGCATTCAGTGTCTAAAGCTCATTAATCTATGGGACATGTATGTTTGCAGGAACATCAAAACCCCTTCTTCCTGATGCTTGAAACATTTCAAAAGCTCACGCTATCTTTTTTTAGATTTAATTTTTCTCATTTCATGCTTGCGATCAGGATTTTGGAAGAGAGGTTCAGTGGTGGAGAGAAACTCAGTTTTGCAATATGATCAGTCTTTACATTAGACTCACTTAAGTGAATCCAGATTGCCTACTCTGTTTGCAAAATCCATCACCACCTCTTAGACTTGGCATTTGTCTTGTGCTCAACCCCCCGTTTCTTTGTCTGTCCTTCATCTTTAAATCTTTGTTTCCACTTCAGCCTTCATCACATATGTCCTGAGTTTTAGGCTTATCCACTGCCCCATTCTTGAAAATGTGATCCCGTGTAAAATGTATATAAAAATAGAATGTAGTAATTTTGTAAACCTCAGAAATGACCATAAACAACATATCAGGCAATGAAACTGAGACATTTTATCATTTCATGGAAAATATTAGCTCATTTTGAATTTGGTAGCAACAGCATCTCAAAAAAAGTTGAAAAGCATTTATAAAATATAACAAAAAAACTGGAGGAGCATTTGGCAACTAAATAGGTTGTTTGGCAACAAGTAAGTAACATGATGGGGGTTGGTAGTGTGGTGGTTAAAGAGGTAGGCTTTGGAGGGTGCAATCTCGGTTTGAGTTTGGTTTGAGTCCTTAGCGTGGCATCAAGGTTAAACCACCCTGGGCCCCTGAGCAAGGTCCCTACCCCCCACCAACTCCTCCCAGGGCACTGAGCCATGGCACCCCACTGCTCACTGGTCAATCCAGAGATGGGTAAAATGCAGAGCCCACATTTCCCAACTGGGATCAATAAAGTACAATAATACAAATAAAAAGGAAAAGATGATTTGAAGGAGGCAGAGTCTCTCATAGGTGAAGATGAGCAGAGGTTCACCAATCTGCAATAACATGTATCTGTAGAAGACTTTCAGAAAAATGTTCCTCAACTAAAATTGCAAAGATTTTGAAGATCCCTCATCTAATAATCAAAGATTTATAAAATCAGAAGGAATCTCTGTGTGCATGGGCAAGCTCAAACCTCTGCGCTGGAAGCTTGTGGTCTTCAGGCCCTCAGACAGCACAGCCATGATTCTATGCTGGCAATAACTGCATTGGCACAGGAGCACTTTCAGAAATCACTGTCTATGAACACCCCCCCCCCCCCCCCCCCCCTTACTTTTTTATTTAACCAACCAGCACTACAATTCAATCCACAAATTTAGGTTGAAGCTCTACCATGCAAAGAAAAAGCCAAATGTTAGCATGATACAGAAATCCCGCTGTGTTCTCTGAACCAAAACTCTTTTGTAATTGTCTGAGGCAAAGTGGAAAAATGCTCTGTGGTCAGATAGATCAAAATTTTATTTATTTTTTTAAAAAACATTGATGCAGTGTCCTACAGACTGAAGTGGAGAGGGACCACCCAGCTTGTTATCAGTGGACAGTTAAAAATCCTGCATCTTTGATGATATGGGGTTACATCAGTGCCTATGGTATCAGCAACTTCCACATCAGCTCCATCGGTGCTGAAAAATACATAGAGGATTTAGAGCTAAGTCTGCTCACATCCAGACGTTTTTTTCTGTGTAGACATCTCATATTTCAGCAAGACAATGCTAAACCACCTACTGCATCCATCACAACAGCATGGCTTTGCAGGAAAAGACTCTAAACAGTCCAGATCTTTCACTGATGGAAAGCATTTGCCACATTATGAAAATAAAAGTCTGGTAACAAGGCCCAGGGCTGTTAAGCAGCTGGAATCCTGCATCAGACAAGAATGGGACGACATTTTTCTCCTAAAACTCCAGCAACTGGTCTCCTCACTTCCCAGACGTTTAGACAGTTGCAGGGATTCTACACAAGTTTAAAAATTACCCAGTCCAATTTTTTTGAGATGTGTTGCTGCCATCAAATTTAAAATGAGCCAATGTTTTCTGTGAAATGATAA
Organism: Atherinomorus stipes; assembly: GCA_023101725.1. NCBI lineage: Eukaryota > Metazoa > Chordata > Actinopteri > Atheriniformes > Atherinidae > Atherinomorus > Atherinomorus stipes. The sequence goes on from JALJCO010009916.1 coordinate 97,299, forward strand.
AATGTCTGTGTTTCAACACCTGATATTTTGTTCATCTTCTAGTGTGAATAAAATAAGGGTATATGAGATTTGCAAATCATTGCTTTCTACTTTTATTCACACAATGTCCCAACTTCTTCAGAGTCAGGGTTGTAAATTCCCCGCTTTTTATTAATTAATCTTTTTTAATGCCTTTTTTAATGTCTTTGAATACTTGTTGTGTGCCCTCGTTAACTGCGTTCATTTGTCATTTAGAAATGACCTTTTTGCAGCGCCAAAATAAACATCCAACTAAAGGTCAACTAATATGGAAAAGATTCTTTTTCAAAAACAGATATGTCAAAGTGAAACCTGTGTCTTATTATCTCTTCCTTATGAGACATTTTCTCGCTGATAGCAAGTGGAAAACTATCAAAACAAACTCTTCATTTTCCGTCTCATCACTCCTCAGAGATGGGTCCCTCAGCTACCTAATTTTGTGTGACAGATCTACGTGTAGATGAAAGTCACATCTGGAGTGCATAACTGTGGATGAGCCGAAGGAGAAGTGTTAGAGGTGTGTGAAAGTCTCGTTAGGACCATCATTTTGTGTTTTGTGGGGTGTGGTAACATCTTATTACATAGCTAATCCCTAAAGAGACAAAGGTTGCTATGAAGGCCACAAAGCAAAATATATGCACACACACGTACACACAAACTTATATTCAGAGTTACATTCACCGTAGACTGCACTATTACACATGGAGTCTTCAAACTTTAGTTGTTTCCTTAAAACATACAAACAACATGACATGTTTCTTAAAGAATTGAGACAAATAAGGATGGTATACAATGATCTGAAAATATTTTGATCCCTTTATTACACTAACAACAGAACAGAGATAACATGAAATGTTAAGAAAATTTCATTTATTTTTTTTTTCAAAAATGTTTGATTTTTTGATGCTAGCAATATTTTCCAAAGAAGTCGGAGCAAAGGCAAGTAAACTATCATCTTTTTTTAAAAAGCACTTTAAGTGTTTGGTAACTGAGGAGATGAGTTGCTGTAGTTTAAAAAGTAAATGGTTTTCCTATTTTCACTTTTCACTCATCAGTGTTGCTGAACAGCACAGCTGGAAAAGTAAAAATCCTGTCCAGCAGTTGTCCCAACCAATCACTAAACCAGCTGAATTTAATTAGCACATCTTCTCTGCAGGTAGATGAGCTCGTTAGTGAAAACACCTGTTTTACATGTACAGAGATATTTGCACATGGCAAAGTTTTTACTTTCTGGCACCTGGATTTTCCACCTCTGCTCAACGGTTCAGTGCCTCATTTACTATTTAATCTTATAATGAGGAATAGGTTTTCCATGGGCAAGAGGTCTGGAGTGGAAGAAGACCAGTCCCCAGATCACAAGGAGTTTTCCATATAAACCGCCCATTTAAACTTGCCCTGTTTTTTTTTTTTTGTTTGTTTTTTTTTTGTTATGTTTTAACTTGAGCTTGTTACATAAATCAGTGATAATAAGTTTCAGCAATGAATTCTTGGTGATTTTGCGGTTTGAGAAATTGCTCTGTTTAATTTCTTGCCAAGAAGTCTGCAACCAATCATCTTATTTCCCCTCCTTTTTAGTTATGAGAGGTTTCAAATAAACAAAAGGATTTCTAGCACTCCAGATTAAATTGTTTTTATATTAATTTCAATGTATTATCAATTGAAAAATGATTGTAGAAATTCTAGCATTTTAGGTTTATGTCCATTTTGCACATTCCAACCTTTTTGGTTGCAACTGAGAGACAAATAAATGGTTTTAAATAAAAATCAAGTTTTTGAACAGAATTTTTTTTTATATATATAAATAAACCAAATATTTGAAATGAACTGCAATATCTTCAACTGTTTTGTCTTACAACTTTTGGTCTGAGGGTGTCTTGAAGACAGTAATGCTCCGTAGAAAAACTGTTTCTGTTCCACTGACATTTGCAGCATACTGCAGTGTGAACAAACTCATACTCTATGTCAACAAAGTTATGCTTCTGTTATAAAAGTGATGTAATGACAGTTTTCCTTGTGTACAAACATGATGGAAATTTATCCAAGCAGTGCTTGTGTCTGCAGCCCTTGAGCTGCCCTGAATCTTCTATCACTCTCCTTCAATATTTAAAACTGTGCACTGAAAAAAAGTGTCCAGAATGGTTTATTGGCAGTGCATAAAATAAGCTGTCTGAAAATTACTTTGATCCCTCTACTATCTTTAGTCTGTATTTAAAGCAAACTGTATTGCTTTTCCACTGTGGTAATATAACTGTGTTGCCACAGAAACACACCAAGCAGGTATGATGTCAGTCTCCAGGCATACCTCCAAATGACTTGGAAGTTTACCCTCTGGATGCTAAGTACTGCTCAGGGAGCTATTGGGTACGCTGACACAACACTAGACGTCTTAATCAGAGACATGAGATTCCCATTGGACGACTGAAGTTACAAGACTGGTCACCCACCAAACACAAGGGATGAAACTTAAGACCCTCTCTCTCAGTTATCTATCAATCTTAATTGAAATCATTTACAGTCTACGCTATATGTTCGTAGCCACAACCTACAGACTCGTCTCTGAGAGCTGATTGTAAATTAAAGTCAGGGGTGAGATAAAGATACAAGTTCAGCTGATGTCATATTGTATAAGTTGTGCATCATAGCCTGACAATGTGAAACAATATGTTCCCTTCATGACATCATCTTTTACTCCTCTGACTTCTGCATGTTAATAATCTTTAAACACTGTTAATTTAGTCACATAAAACTGTTGTTATTGTTTTTCTTGTTTTAACCACAATGACGATCCCATCCATCCTCTCCAGTGGCATTGCTAAGGCCCGTGTGATGGCGTACTTTGGGGAAGGAACAGGCCCCATCCATGTGGACAACGTGAAATGCAGTGGGGAGGAGCGTTCACTAACAGACTGTATCAAACAGATCCCCGGCACACACAACTGTCGTCATGGCGAAGACGCCGGGGTCATCTGCGATTACGGAGAATCGCAGCATAGCAGCAGAGAGGTGAAAGGTCAGTCAAATAGTCATGAGTGGTTTAACTTAACGTTTCCCTGAAGGAAGATAAACTCTCTCTGGCTGATGTGGAGCGTCACAGTGATCATAATGTGTTTAGCAAACATTGCCAGTTTGTCCCATAAACCAAAGAACTGATGAGAAAAAGAAATGACAGAAGAGAAAACCAAGCAGTAAGATGTTTAGCAGAAAGTGTGGGGCTGCTGTGAGTGTATATAAATCCAGATGTTAAAATGGGAGAGCTGTATTATTGCTTCAACCTGTCTGTCATACATCAGGGCCGACTCACACAATGCTATCTATTACCTGCACATGTGCAGTTGCCACCATTTCTTGAATGAACATACTTTTGAAGGTAAGCCCAGTCCAACAGGGTGTTTTGTGCAAAGACTTGAGCACTGCATACACTCACGCTGAGAAACTGATCTCTGATTTATTTACTTTCTAATCGATTTCAGCTCCATGTTTGGTTGTAAAAGATTCATTTCAAACATTATGCTCTTGACCAGTCTAAATATTTGATTAGAGCAACATCTGAGCTGAAATGTATGGTTTAGCAATCATTACCCTTCCACATGCTCTCACTTATACACGACCAATGGTACCTCTTTTGTCTCTGTCAGATCCTGTCAACTCAATTTGTGGTCTGCGGCTCATACACACTCGCCAACGTCGAATCATAGGAGGGGAAAACTCTCTGAGGTAAGCTGGAAGGGACAAAGGAGATTAATAACAGCCCACAGGGAGAGCCAGTCAGACAATGACCACATTTCAAGTTCACAATTTACAGACGGAAAAGCTGCAAAGGAAATTTCCAGTTCAGTAGACTAGAGCTTTACTGGCTTTGAGAAAGTATAAATAATGTAACTGACACAAACTTTTCTTAAAGAGGCTGTTTATTATAAAGAAACAACAGTCAGAACTGTGTGTGAGCCACTGTGGCAAAAATACCTGCTGTGTTTGCAACATAGGGCCTTGGTTTCAATGAAAATTAGTTTTCTTCAAGACAAATAACTCAAAAGCGATCTCAGCAGGCATTTAGCTGACTTTTCCTGAATATTAGTCAAGTAGCAGCAGGCACCAGCAGGAAAACCTGCCAAATTAGTTTTCAGACACATTTGTCCATAAAAGGAAAAACATCAAACAAAGAACTGCTTGAAATATGGCGTTCAAACTGTTGGCACTCCTGTGGCTTTCATGACATAAAAAGTATGTGGAATTTTTTACCTTTGTCAGTTTACAAGCAGTAAAAATAGCAGTGCTCTGTGTGATCGTGGAACAATGTGCTTTATGGTGTACAGGGTCACTAATATGCCATCAAATCTGGATTGTATTCCTTGCCAATGATGAGTCACTAAATTAGAGCTATTATTAACTAATTAGTTAAGAATGAGAGCAGAACCACCCAGAGTATTGCCCATCCTCTATTGAAGGTCTTTGTTTGAGAAGTCCCCTTAAAAAAGTGTAAGTTTTGCATTTTAAAACCAGTTCAGTGTTAGTACAGTGAAAGCCAACACGTATTTAAGCATTATAAAGTAAAGAGGAAGAGCAAAATGTCAGCACAGGTTGGCTTATTTCCTGCAGCCAAAGCCTCAGCTGAATGGGAGCATTAATCTGCGACTGCATTGCACGTGTTTGCCAAAAGGAAAAGAAAAAAGCCAACTCGAGGTGCAGATGTTTTCTTACTGTAGTTCTTACTGCATGAGTGTGTACAAGTTTGGTGGGCCGTGTTTAGATTCACATTGCCTCATGTAAACTCATTCTTCCAGGCATGTTAATGCTTAGTAGCCTCAAAAAAGGGGGAAAAAAATCACATAAATTATATTAAAATAATGGCAACATGCTAATGTGAACCCAGGTGTACTGTTAAGATATGATTTTATTTGATTTTTTCTCACATTGTCAGAAGAGAGCTCGGTTAGCTTTTGCTAAAATGCAGCAGCGTGAACTCTGTATCTACATTTGAGTAGATCTGCACATTTTGGGTATTAACACATATGTGTTGGACTGTGTGTTGATGTTTTAAGGGGTGGTTGGCCATGGCAGGCTGCCATTCGCTTGCGTGGATCTAAAGGAGACGGGAGGTTGGTGTGTGGAGCAACTCTTATTGACACCTGCTGGGTCCTCACCTCAGCACACTGCTTCAAAAGGTCAAAACACACATGCACTCATACACTTTTTGTATTTCAATGAGGTCTTGAAGTTTTTCATGGAAATGTTAGTGTGTGCCTTTGCATACATTTGTTCCGGCTGTTGTTTTAGATTTGAATGATGTTTAGCATAAAGTCGATGATGTAGTTTGAAGTTTGACCTCAATTTGAACTCTGCTACATGAGCTGCATGCATTGCCAACACATTCAAGCCTGCCAGATACATGAGAACCTTAAAGATGTCAGCATTAATCGGTGGTGGTTTGGCTGTGGTTACTGCAGGTGGCAGGGAGAAATTGATTGCTTCAACTGATACAGGGGCCTCTGCACAATGCCTGCAATCTGAAATCAATCACCTAACACATACAGTAGAGGATCCACGCATAGTTCGTGTTAGGTTTTTCAGCAGTATTTCAAATACAATATCTTTTTGTTTTGTTTCAAGTCCTTAAAGAGCGTTAAGAGCTTCACGACTGCACATCCCAGTGTTTACACATTTTAAAGAGGAAAACATAATTCACCAAAGCATTCCCTCGAGGAATATTGAGATCATTTTCAATGTCTTAAATTGCACTTAAATTAAAGACCACTTATTATAAAACAATCAGGATGTCGATGGATGATGAATAATTTTAAAATAAGTCTATCATCATCCAAACATAAATTGAAATGATTAATGTTGCTCATCTTATAAATGAGTTAAACTGCACAGCAGGCATAACTAAAAAATTTGTCTGCAACTGTGAACTAAAGACCAATATGGGTGTTGCAAGAGAGAGAAAATTATAGGTTTTATCCAAACAAAGTCATTACAGGTTATAATGGTGAAGCAGTAAACAATTCTATGAATAGGAAAACTGGTTATGTCCATGTGTGCTCACTCTGCTGCTTTCAAACCCGTAATCCTGTAAAGTCTAAAACATAAAGTAGAGAGAAAATTTGGTAGATTACAGATATTCATATTTACACTTTTTATTGGATTTATAAACAAATCCAACCATTTTTGGTGGTTAACCATTTTATAACAATGATGTAAATGCACAATTCCACTACTTTCTGAACATAAGCCAGCTCCTTTGTCTCCTGTCTTTCATTACTGGACAGACTGATTAATCCAGCTTTGTCTGGCCATTGTCCTTGACATTACTGAGGTCAGGCACATCTGGATTAAAGGTCCAATATTATGGTGCAATTTGAAAGTAAATATATTAACAATAAGGCCCCCAGAACATGTATTTGCCATTTGTGCAGGAAAATCCCTCTCAGATTAGGCAGACAGCATGCACCAGAAACCCCCTTATTCAGCCCTCTGCTGGCCAAGCTGTTTTGGTGCCCTACTTAATATGTAATGAGCTGCTGCTTTCCACGCCCCTGCCCCGCTCGAAGGCCGCGCCCCCACCAGCCCGCAACCATGACAACCAGCGTATGTAATGATGGCAGCTAGAGAAGTCCGATTGCCCAAAACAAAGACTCCAAACGGATATATTTGATCCCGAATCTGAAGCTGAAGGAGAGGAGCAGCAAGAAGAGGAAGAGGAAGAAGTGAAAATGCAGTTTCTGAACGGTAAGGTTTGATGTTTTTAAACGTTTTTCCCCCGACAGAGAATAGTGTTCTTTTGTTGTCTATTGAATGGGTAAAAGTTTAAAATGCCAGTACAACGCGATATTGCCTCGTTTTTTCGTTAAAAAAAAAGAATAAAAAATAAAAATTGTGTATTTATTCGGCTATTGTTATGCCCACTGAAAAGTACAAAACCTGAAAACGCCAAGTGTTTCTCAGAGAAACAGCAAATCTAATGCTGGAGAATAAAACACAATTCTGTTTGAGCTACGAACCTTCGTCACACTGCATTACCCACAGTCTGAGTTATGACACTACAGTTCACCATCACTATGTTTTTAATCAATAATTATCTAGCTGTAATCATCCACTGCTACTCATTTATCAGAATTCAGGCCATTCTGCTGTTTGATGTTTTTGGAAGAAAAGCAAACTACAATTTGTCCGTACATCCTGTAATAGTTATTTTACAGTAATTATTGCAGCTTGCATCTGTGTTATGATCACTGCAAACACTATTTCCTCGACATTCTTCAGTCTCAACTACAGTTGCTAATTCAAGATGGTTTCTTTTTAAATGTTACAAAGTAACCTAATATAATCCAGGAATAATCCTGTTTAATATTTCATATTTTATGGTGTGCATTATAGGTGCTGCTCATGTGGAAATTGTGCAACGATGCCTACAGAGCAGGAGAATGTCTGTCAGGAAATACCACAGCTAATAAAGTTTTGGCCACAATTTGACTTGCATGATTTTGTTCTCCACATCAACACTTACCTTATAAATGTTACCCTATAGGTTCTGAGACAGCTGCAGCAGGTAGAGGACCATATGACCTGTATGTTGGACCACCTTTTAGAGCCTGTTAGCTGAATCCCTGCTCTTTACATCAGGAATGCTGCATTACAGAGCAGATCATGGCCGTTTACAGATCAAAGAACGGGCTTTATGCACATCACTACTTCCTGAATTTACTGCAACTTTTCCCGTCTTTCATTATTGGACAAACTGATTAGTCCAGGTGTCTGACCATCGTCGTCATGGTAGCTGAGATCAGGCAAACTTGGATTAATCAGTTTGTCCAGTAATGAAAGACATGAAACAGAGGAGCACTAATAATTTCAGGAAGTAGTGGAGTTGAGCATGTAGCCCATAGAGAAGTAAGTTGGCTGGTTTATCTGAACAATCTCTCAATGTCCCCCAATTAAAAATGAATTTGTGACTTCATGCTATCAAGTCATATTTCAGTGGGCATAACAGTCATACCACAAACTAGTATAGTTATAGCTAAACTTATAAACCATCTTGTTCAGACATTATAGCTTTGTTTGCATTCACATATGATCTTTGAAATAAAACAAATTTATTGAATAATACATTTATTTGTAAAAGACAAAAGCAGCATCAGTGTTCTTTTTCCTCAACATAAAGGAGTACGAAAAAGTTCAACAGTTATATAAAAGTAGAAAACATTCACATGGTTAAATAAATAAATAAATCAGAAAACTATGAATATATAAATATTTCAGGAGATTACAGTTCAAAAGTGTTTGCTAAAAGTTGCCTTTGGGCTTCAACACCTGCATGTAAAAATGTAAAATAAATGTTTTATGACACTTGTTTTTGCTCCCCAGGTGATTCAGGTACATGTGATACCGAAGCTTTGTCCGATGGTGTCGGGGCTTCCTTGGACAGAGAGCACTGGTAGTCGTTCCAGCATGTGTGGTGAATTTCCGGTTCCAGACGGCCGGCATGAAGGATTCAAGCTTCCCCCTCGATTGAATCGAGACGCACAGCTTGCGATGACCCCCCCCATCTGGTCGCACACTCTGCTCGCAGGTCTCTCAGGATGGGAATCTTCATCACCGTGTAAGACACTGGGTCCACAAAGATTTTTCAAAAGGTACAAAGAGGGGGGGGGTTACATTTTGTTTGTGTGCACATGGGACACAAACATTTTGAAAGTTCTCTTGATTTCACTTTACAGCGTTTTCTTTAGATTCTGTAAATGATTTCTGTTTTGTAAATGATGTAAATAACTAAAACTTTGCATTTCTGTATTTGGAAACAAAATAAAGCATTTCAAACTTACAAAAAGTGGCTCAGTCTTCACTGGTTTATCCACACACCCTCTCTTCTTGCCCTCTGAAGACTGGTTCTCCTGCAGGATTTTCTCCCTCCTCCATTTCCTCACAAGGTCTTTTTGCTGGTCTCTATTGGAGTTGAAGTTAAAAAGTGTGTTAGTGGTTACACGAGGAAGTGTGGCTGTCCAACCATGTTTGCAGGACACAGAGGCCTGGACAGCTGTTAATTATATTTCACTAGTTAATCTACGCATGATATATCAAAACACCTCAGTAAAAACAGTACGAGTTACAGTGAAAGTAAAGAGTAAAGTTTCATTACCAGTAAATAAAAATAATTCCACACAGCTACAAACCTGCACTTCTGAAGCGTGGCTGTAATGTCAGATCAGTCTGGGAGGCAGCATCTCTTTTTCCTGCACTCAGTAGTGGTGTGCTCACCTGAGGAAGAAATCAAAGTGATCAGAAATGAACCTTCTACTTTATAAATACTATTATTAGAAAGAAAAAAGACTAATGTACACATCTTATGATGTATATCGTTTGAATAAACTAAAGTTACATGAACACAAAACTAAAAGTCATGCAACAGTGCCATATTACAGTATATTGTCTAAGTCAGTAAAGTACATGAATAGCTTTAACTGGCAGTCTTGCACACCGTGTCCGTGCCGTTATCGGTGGGGGTCCAGAACAAGCAGGCTGCATGTGTGTGCACTCTGAGCCTGCGTCTCTGTCCCGTTAATGAGCGCTGATTTGCGGCAGCTGTTGTTGCGTGATCTCCGCTATCTTTGCATTACAAGCTGCAACAACGTGTGCAAACGAGCCGGGAACATTAGCTCGTTTACATTCTGCCGTACCCCCCCCCCCCCCCCCACCCCCCCACCGCTCCTCCTCCGTTCACAGTTGCAAACAGCTTGTAAACTTTAAAAGCCTTTTCACTAAATGCCCCACAGTAACAGTATTCATGTAAACAAGAAAGAGAAAGGCTGCTGTGGTCTCTCCGTACAACGCGTTCGTGGTATAATGAGAGAAAGTTTCCTGCTCACACAGCTACATGGCTAACAGCTGATGTAACTCGGCTATAAGCTAACGCTGGCTGTGTTTTGCCGACATGTCGCTAAAATGATTTAAAAACACGGTTAAACCTGACAACTTACCTCCTCCGATGTTGAAGGGCGGCTCACAGAGAGTTGGTATGACTCCAAGTTTCAGCCACAGTTTAGTGGCAAAGCCGGACTGGAGCTGAAACAGGCAGCTGACAGACTCCGGTGTAAAATGCTCACTCAGCACATACATGAACTCTTTTCAGACCGTTTCAGGAGGATTTCCAGGAAAAATAAAAGATATATCCATCAAGTCCACACTTATTCAGCTGATACTGCAAAAAGACTTGTTTCTTGCAGCATGAAACAGAGCAGCTAGCATGCTGTCCTCTTCTTCCCCCCCCCCGGCATTCTCAGTTGCTCAATGCGGAGCAAGGACGGTTGTAGCTCGGAGGGGGGGTGGGGCGCGCGCGCGGGGGGGGGGGGGGATTGAGAGCAAGCAGAGGGCTGTACCAGTGAAAGTGGGAGGGCCTAGTAGGCAGGCCAGGTCTTCTTCGTACGTCACAAAGAGACCGTTTCAGAAACGGCTTGCTGGAGGACTCTTTCACAGAAATGCAGGGAGGGAGAAATACAGAGAGTACGCATCTGCAAACACTTCAGGGGGTCTCCATAGACTCCAGCAAGTTATAATTATGTGTTAAAAACTTGAAAAAGTGCATTTTGCATAATATGGGACCTTTAAGGAGTCATTTTTAGCATGGTTGCTGCCAATAGGCTTTATGCACAACTCCACTACTTCCTGAACTTAAAGAGTTAAATAGAATGAAGTGTTGCCGTTTTTCCATTAGAAGTCATAACAAGCTAAATTTAGTCTGCTTGTGTGCAGTCTAGTGTCACATGACTTCACTGTTTACCAGACATGTAAGTGAAGGTAGACTGAACTATGGTCCTCGAGCAAAACTGTTCATGTAGCATAAACCAATTATCCTAAGAGTGCCATCCCAGCAGTGAAACATGGTGGTGGCAGAGTCATGCTGTGGGGATGTTTGTCATTGGCTGGGCCTGGAAAATTAGTTTAACTCGAAGGAATAATTGGTGGGGCTAAATTTGGTCTAATTGTTCAGGAAAATCAGTCTTTCAGAGATTTCAGATATGGACAGAGGTTTATCTTCAAACATATGTTCTTAAACATAATTAATCAATTGATTAATGAATTTGCTTGTTTTCTGTTTGTAGGTATTTTTGTTTATTTTTAAATATTGTCTCGTTTATACTTAGAATATGTCACACCATCAAGTTTGTATGTTAATTAAATAGTGTGAATCCCATTTTAATTTCAGGCTGGAAGGAAACAAAAGAGGGAAAATGCTGAAGTGGAGGAACACTTTAGCGAGGCACTGTATGTCTGTATGTATGTGGACAGATGTTGTCAACAGCTGAGAAGGATTCAGTGTAGAAGAAACCAAACTGAAAGTTGACTATTTTCAGAGACTTAAGACCATTGAATATTATGAAGATTATTAATGTAATTTACTTGTCATTGAATTTTCAATCATTCTCTATGTCTGAAATGCATTGTTGAAATGTGTTGTGCATATTGCTTTTCAGGTCTCTAGTTTAAATCACCCCCATCTTTTAAAAGTAATTGTAGTAATACACAAACACTTGAAGGTGCTTTTCTCTGCCTGATCAAATATCAATCTCCCGCGCGTCATGCTCAAAGCTGTTTTGACGGTGACAGCTTTGTAAAGTCATTTGCTGTAAGCAAGCCAGATCACTCAGAACAAAATGGGGACTTCCGACCTCACAGTGTCACCTTTCTTGTAGGGTAACCAAAATAATGTGATACACACACAAGAACACGCATACACAAAACATACACAGTGATAAATAAACCAATAAAAACAGTTCCATGAAAAAGTCTTTAACCAACACACATTTTCTTATGTTGCCAGGAAAATATGAAATAAGTGCGGCAATTTACAATAAATTTACAGAAATACAGTAAATCAGTCAGAAGCACTGTTTTATTCTAACAAGCTTTGATGTCTATATTTGTTATGACCACCTTTATTCTTCAAAAGGGTTTTTCATTGGCTGTCAAGATGATGCCATCCTTCTTCAGTAAAACTGAGGTCCAACCTTTAGGGAGGATCCATCACTCCATGGAGTACCTGTTGCATATCTTTGCCTTTTCTCCTTCTCTCCCTTCCTTAAAAATGCCCCCCCCCCCATGGAGGCCATTTCTGATGTGGTTTCTGTGAACAGTAGATAGTGATTGATCTATTCATACTGTGGGTCAGTGTTTTGTTTTTTTCTTTGGGGAGTGTTAGCCTAGTGGTTACAGAGGTGGGCTTTGGTCCGGGCAACCAGGGTTCACTCAGGGTACACCACTGTGGGCCCTGGAGGAAGGTCCTGAGTCCCCACCAACTGCTTCCTGGCCGCCATGACATGGCAGTCTCCAGTCTACATGTATCTAGATATGGGTCAAATGCAGAGCTGAATTTCCCAATTGAGATTAATAAAGTACAAATGATTATTATTTTAATAATTTTTAAACACTCAACAATAAATAAAACATATTACGATGCAAATGGTTGGATTAAAAGAAAATGAGTGGAAATGCAGTTGTCTTGTTTGCATAAAAGTTTAGATCCATCTTTGGAAGTCTGGGAAACTACTGCACATGACTATTTAGAACAGTGGCTCAAGACTTTTGCACAGTACTGTATGCTCATATATACAGTGTTAACATTAATACATGAACAAGTAATACATTCCCAGATTTGCTTTTTAATTTGCAAGGTGTTTAACTCAAGCTGTCCAACGCCATGAGGAAGATCATATCACATTATTTCTTACACTCCTATTAGTAGGTTCATTAAAAGTGCCCTCATGTCAGTGGTCACATGCAGTTAACGCATTAAACCTATTTATACCTTGTAACTGTACAGCTGGGGCCTTGCCAGCAGCAATATAACTGCTTTCAGTAATAACTGCATGTGAAATGTCAAGTATAATCCTGATTTTCCTTTAGCACTGAATCATTGCTGGTTATCTTATATTACACCACAACCGCTATTAACTTTCTGGTGTGTGCATCTGTGTTCGTGTGTGTGTGTGAATTTTTATGTACTTAAAAGGGTAGTCAGCAGGTCTTTGGCCTGCCAGAAACTTAGTGGCATTCACAGGTCAAGAGATCTTTCCGGAAACACTCTACCATGTGTAACTGGACACAGACTCTTGGCTCAGTCGAAAGTCCTTCTTCTTTCACTCCTCTTCTCATCTTCTCTCTCTCCCCCCCACCCCTTCTTTGTCCCTGGCTCACCCCACTCCTCACTCTGTCTCTCGCACTTCATTTTTAAGAGTCCAGACATGTACGACAAGTGCACGGAAAGCATAGAAAACATTCTGCCACGTAAATAATAAACCTGTGAGTCAGACAAAGACAGAACCGACTCAGCAACACATTTATTTTCATCAATATACTATTGTTCAGACACCTACTCTTCGGAGCTCGTATATTTACAGCTTATGGGTTTTGGATCTGCACTGGGATGTCGGATACAAACACTTCCTCATTTTCTAAAGGCCTCTGTCTTTCCTTCCTTCTGCAGGTATGGAAACAGCACCAAGCTGTACAAAGTGAGAGTGGGCGACTACCACTCCCTCGTCCCTGAGGAGTACGAAGAAGAGTACGGTGTTGATCAAATTGTCCTTCATCCAAGCTACCACTCCCACAGTAACGATTACGACCTGGCTTTGGTTCGTCTGTCACCGGGGGCAGTGGGCCAGACGCCGGGGGAGTGTGTGTCATTCAGCCGTCACGTCCTTCCCGCTTGTCTGCCCATGAGGAAAGAGAGAGTGCTCAAGCAAGCCAGCAACTGTCACATTACCGGTTGGGGTGACACAGGTGACGATGTGTGTGTGTGTGTGTTGAGTGAATAGTCTAAATGCATAATACAATTTTTCAGAAGATAATGACCATTAGTTGGAAATGTTTTGTTACAAATACAGTGGAGCCATACTGTAGAAAACAGAGCAGCCATAAAAGAAATCCACTTTTTAAAAATGTTTAAAAAAAAAATAAAAAAACAATTCTCATTTATATAATGAAGGAAAAAAAGAACCCGTCTCATTTTAAAAATGTTTTTTTAATCAATTAAATAATTAGTCATTGTTTAACCCCCCCCCCAAAAAAAAAAAAACCCATCATTTTGAGATGAAGTGAAAATGTATCCCTCCCCAGCACATTTTACTTCATCTTCTGTCTTTCCTTACACTTTTTTCCATTCACATACACACATCTGTTAGTGATCTTTAAATTTCATGCTGATGTCATTTATCATGGCAACTTAAGATCTGCAGAAGGTCACACTTACACGATTCAAGATCACATACCCGACTGGGAAGAGTGTTTTTATCTCCGTTATGCCAGTCTGTGTGATAAAATGTGCGTGTTTGTGTGGGTTGGTGGGAGAGAGAGAGCTTTACTTGTTTACCTAAGCAAGGCAACGCAGGCTATTTAGAGTGTGTGATGTTTAGCTACAGCTATTTGACTCAAAGCTAAATGTCTGCTTTGTACAGCTGTTTGTGTTTGGCTATCTGCTGCTCTCCTGTCACACATCCAAGCAGATTTTCTCCATACACACCACTTGGAGCTGCCGCAGTTATGTGTAATTATGGAAATTCAGAAAAAAGAAATAAGAAAGAAAAGAGAACACCCACAGTGAGGGTCTTAGCTCTTGTGCTTGCTAAGAAAATCTTGAAAGAAGAACAAGGGGGAAAAGGCTGGGAACTCTGGTTGGATCAAGGAAAGCTACTCTTTTACATTGCCTTAGACCTTGAAATTGATTCATCGTCATTTTAAAAACATGAGAAGAATGTAGTCAATATGAATCTGGTGTGCACTGGCCCAGAAATTAGTTTTCCACATGCCAACATGTACTTCTGCCACACTGTTTGCCTCAGAACATAATATCATAAGGCAAAGCCAGCATGTCGACTTCAGCAAATATGTTTCACCCCCCCCCCCCCCCCCCCCCCCCCCGCTGCTAATACTCAGCAGTCACTTTGATTGCAGATGTTTTAGAATTGAAAAAACAACGTATGTATGTTACCAATAATGAGCTTCATTTTTATTGGGCGGGGTCTTTAACATTTGTGTGGTTGGTAGCATGCTGTATCAAACTGTGTGAAATTATTATTATTCATTATTTGGCACTGTGTTACATTGTCTTTTTTTCTTTTCTTTTTTCCTCCCAAATCCTATTTTTTATACTTTTTTTCTTGTTGTGGCATGAATAAAAACAAAAACAAACAAAATCAAAAACTGCATGTAGAAAAAATAAAGTGTTTGAATTAACAGAAAAAGTCTGAACCATGAGAGGTAAAGGTTGTTGTAGAGGCTGATGTTATACGTACATGTACACTGTATGACAGCAGAAATAAGATAATCTCAGGTTACTGGAACTTCAACCACGGCAATCACCATTTAAACTTCAAGCGTTTAAATCTAAGCTCCTTCCTTTTTCAGGACGCTCCTACTCGAAGACCCTGCAGCAAGCACCTCTGTCCCTTCTCCCCAGGCGACATTGCCAGCAGTATTTCCATGGTGCCTTCACAAGCCGCATGCTCTGTGCCGGCAGCATCCAGCCAGAGAGGCGTGTGGACAGTTGCCGTGGTGACAGTGGAGGACCATTGGTGTGTGAGCGTCCAGGAGGGGGTTGGGTGGTTTATGGGGTTACATCCTGGGGTCATGCCTGCAGGACACAACAGTCCCCTGGTGTTTACACCAAAGTCTCAGCTTTTAGTTCCTGGATACGTAAAGTCATTGGACACGATGAGAAAAAGCGATGAAAGGTGACTGAGAAACCAAAAAAGCTGAGCAAATGATTCTCAGGACTTGATTGGTCGGATAAAAGTCAATGTAGCAATATGTTTGAATGATGATGTCAGAATGATTATCTGATTGAAAGTTGGGGCAAGTGATAGTCTGCCTTTCAAACAGAGATGGAAAGAGGACATGCTGGACTTCAATCTCCTGGATTTTTTTATTTTAATTTTGCTTTCATCCAAGTCATGAGCACTTATCTGAATGATTTCCCTTCATAGGAGTGAAAGTTTCAGTATTAAGTTTTAAACCAAGTACCCTCATGAATAAGCCATAACTTAATCATTTCTTTTGTTTTGATGTTGCATATTTTACATTTTTAAAATGTTTTTTTGTGCTAGCTTTTGTTACAAAGTTATATTTTAATTTATGATAGCAGTTATGTGGCTATGTTGAAAAGGGACCAAACATATATGATAATAGAGTGTCCATGCATGTACTCATGCATGCAAAGTAAGCAAAGGCATGACATGAGTTTGCATACTTGCACTAAAACCCCTCTTTGGTATTTTACTGCATGATATTCAGTGCTTTCTATGTTAGGCAATGCAGTCATATTGACATTTGATGAAGTGAAATATGTCTCTAAACCTCATTTCATTTTTGTTTATTTAAAATTTCTCAATTGTGTTATGGTTTTACTGTGTGTGAAGCAGATTTCAGGTCTTAATATTCCTCAGGCTTTTTTACTTAACATGCAACTTGTATACGTTTTTGTATTTGTGCTGAGTGGTGTTTGCATAAAAAGGAAGGTGATTCTGGATTGAAGCACAGAATAGCATTTCCAAGTGTTTACTGTAGCGACACTTGCTTCTAAAACATTTACTGTTTCATATTCCTGATACTGAGGGAAGACACTTGAAACGATAGATCTTACACTTCCTCCTTATGTGTTGTTTACTTTGTTATGTTGTAATGAATTGTAACACACCCACATAAACTGACATTTTATAAGAAGTCAGAGTTTGATGTCTTTTTATTCTAAACAGTTAAGATTAAAGATGCCCTATACCGGCCAACCATTATTATTGGCTAATATTAGCATTAAAATGTAATATTGGAAATTACAGGTATTGGTAAACTTGTGGCCATGCATCACTAATGCATAAAGAACGTACACAATGTCAGCATATTGCTGTTAATGCCTGTAAATGATCATAAACATAAATAAAAAAGAATAAACTTGTTTTTTGAGGTATAACCTATGTCCAAAATGATCTGCTCTCGCTGGGATAAGGCTATTTGGGCATCTTTGCTCTCGGAGCAGAATATAGTTGTTACAAGCCTAAAGTGCACTCTTGTGCTTTTAGATGATAGTGATTACTCCTTAGTTCATGCCAGTTGTATGAATTAATATTTAAATATGTTCAACTACAGGACCAGCAAAACTATGAAGAAAAGTGTGACTTATAGTCCAGAAAAACGGTATACATCTAACTCTTCAGCTACCTCTCCTGTCACTCAAGAATTCAAAATTCAAAATATGAGAGACACAACTTCACAGTTGTTGGCATAGATCTGTATGACATTGGAAATTAAGAAAAAGAAAAAAAAAAAAAAGGAAATTAAGAGTTGGACAATATTGGTGTATCAAATATTGGGGGAAAAAAGAGGCAATATTGAACATCCTTGTTAAAATGTTTATTGATAATGGTGATAAACTGTTTCTGTAAATAACGAGTTTAAATTGTTGCACTTCGTGTTACATGTTTTGTGTTATATCTGTCAGGTGGCATCTGCTGGAGCAACAGAGATTTTTCAGGTTTACTTCTGACAGTGAACTGTCAAACAGAGCACCCCCATGTCAGACATTGTGTATGCACACACCTACACACAGCTTCAGTGGTATGTCACACAGTGTTTTCAGGAATGGCAGCCAGTTTCTGACTTGTCCTCATTTACAAGGCAAACAAGAACCAGACCAGCGTTTACAGAGGGAGGCTGCATAAAAGCCTGATTTGGATATAAAACGCTGGATGGGAAAATAAATACATACACATTTTAATCTGCATTTTGTGTGTCTTGGTTTAAATCTTTATGTGATTAAAGCAACTTTTTAACACAACTATTATAATACTAAAAAATGTTATCATTAAATCTATGGATTTAATTTATAAGTTATGTGCAGTTTTTACAATGGAGGTTTCCTTTTATAAAAGTCAAAGGCCCGAAAAAACTCGTTATACCCCACATTTGATTAAAATTGGATAAAAAGACTGTAGTGTTACAAGTTACTGCTTTTAAAGTTTTACCTTGTTTAGTCATTTTACCAAATTCCCTGCCTCCATAAAGTATTTTAATGTAAGTGCACCCTCTTGTGGCCATTATTGTACATTACAGTTATTTAAACTATAGCTGTAAAAACAAATGTTACAGATTGTTTGTTCAAAAGAACTAATGTCATTTACATAGCCAGCCATTGTGATGGGCAGACATGTAGTTTGAAGTTTTAGGGGATAAACCTGAAACCCTTAATAGACCACACTTAAGCCAGAACGTCTCAAAAAACAGCAGTTTTTGTCACCAATGACCAACCACTTTAGTGGTTGACTGGTTGATCAATGGTCTCTGCTTTTGAGTAATGTTTTAAATATTTCTTTTATCTCTGTGTTTGCAATACCACTTTGTAATTACCATCTCGAGTGCAATGTTCTTTTTTAGTTTCATATCAGCTGTTACATTCTTTAAGATCACAGTGACAGGGTGCATTTAAATGCCACAGATGCTTTGACTGCAACATTTATTTGGATTGTGCAATATTAAAAAGAAAAAAAAAGTCAAAGCTGGGTGCTACCACCCCCCTACACCACCACCAAACACACACACACTCCCCACACACATACGCCCAGCGCGCATATGTACTCCCCCCCACACACATGCACCAACCTGCCCCTCCTTCCAACCTTGCCTAAACACAAACACTCCTCCCCCCACCCCACACATACACCCAAACCTCCCTATATCCCCAGTACCCCCATGCACTCCCCCCACACATGTCCAGCCCCACCCTTCCCTCCAACCTGACACACTCACGCCCTTCTTTCTTTAAGCCCTCACACCCATCCCTACCCTACACCCACAAGCATACGCCTCTTTCCCCCCATCCCCCTTCCCTCCAACCATTTACTCACCCACATCTCCTCCCTCCTCCAGACCATATTCCTCCTTCCCACATTTCCCCTTTCACACTCTCATTCATTTGTTCTCACACACCCACCTCACTCTTACCCTTGCCTCCGTGCCTCCTGGGTGATAGCCCGGACCGGAGAAGGAGCTGCGAACTCCAAACCCCTGGCACACTCAGGGACCAGCGGCGGCCCCCGACCACCCTAGGCCAGGGAGGGGGGGCAGGGACGTGAGCAAACGAGGGCAGCAGAAGGGCCAGAGCCCACAGGCCCACCATCCCCAGGGCCCGCAGACCCCCCAAGAGGCATGCGGAGCCACTTTTTTTTTTTTTGTTTTATCAACCCCCCCCCCCCCCCCCCCCCCCCCCCCCCCCCCCCCCCCCCCCCCCCCCCCCCCCCCCCCCCCCCCCCCCCCCCCCCCCCCCCCCCCCCCCCCCCCCCCCCCCCCCCCCCCCCCCCCCCCCCCCCCCTCGCACCCATACCCGGACAAACACACCATCACAGCCTCACCTGCCCATCAACACCCCCACACTCTCCCACAGGCAACCATACAAACATTCCCCTGCACTGAGTGCCCCTCCCTCTCAGGCTAATGGCCGCCTCATTCTTCAAACTATTCAGCTTCAAGCCTCTCCTTCAGAGCTCAGAAGCGGGTAAAAGCCAAACCAATATTATCCCTGGTTTTCCAACGTGCATTATATAAGCTCTCACCTTTTCTGTGGTGCATCCGCCATTTTTCTTTCTTTCTTTTTTGTTCTTCAAGAGTTCGAGTGACTGGCATTTGCGCCAATCATGACCTTATTCCCACACAGCGTCATGCCCTTAGCTCCATCATTGGCTGGCGATTTAAACAGAAATCTCCACCCAGAAACGTTCCGAACGCACCAAAACATAATGAAAGAGCGAAGTACAGGCAGGGGGACAGAAAGTTGCATTCAAACACACCACGGCACACAAGTAGAGGCCCAAAGGCACGGATTGAGACAGATTTCACTTGCACAAGTCTAACGTCTATTTTCAGGGAGGGGAACTTTGGACTCTACCTTTAAATTTACACCTTGTACCTTCCTGCAAGCTAAAAAAAGGGGATGGAAAAAAGCTCTGCTTATCCAGTTCAAACCCCTCAAAAGTATCCAAAATAGGACTGTAAACAGTTTTGTTTTAGACATTGCAAAGGGCTCAAAGCTTATATTTAAGGGTTTTCAGATTTCCAGTTCATACAATGATTCTAACCAAAGTTAATAATGGTTCTGCCGGATGTTGCAGTGAGTGCTCTCTATTGACAAGACATGGCACTTTAACTTGCGTCTTATCTTGGCTGTCCCATTAAAGATTTTCTGGATATGCCACTGATTTGACGGCAAAACCACTGTCTTAGATAATGTGATGTCTGGTGGGAGTAGTAACAGCACATGAGTGCAGATTCAGTTTTTCTTGAACTAAACTTTTATATGTATAATAATAAAGAAGAGTACCACCTTAAATTGTACCTGAAATGACCCAAAGCAAGCTGTTATAAATGGACTGTTTGTGGATAATTTCTTTATTATGTTATTGTTTTTTAATATTTAATACTGTATACGGCTGTGATTCTTGTGGATCAAATAACTCCTAATGAGCTATGAATTGTCTGATAATACATCACTAATGAATTTATTCTATTTTCCATTACTGCAACACAAGAAGGGTAACGTGCATTGATGTAGTAACTTACCTTTGAGGCGAGAGTCTACAATCAATAAACCCTTAAAAACAGGTGTGACCTAATTAATGCAGAGGTGAGATGCTTCACAAAGTAACATATGTTCTGGCATGCTCATCAAAAACAACAACAAAATTACATGATGTCAGTCATGTGTATTTCTTTAATTTTGGTTTTTGTGTTTGACATATAGGGTTCATTGCATTCAAACTGAAGCTAAACAACGGAGGCCACTGGTTTGAAAAAGGAAATCAAGGATGTTGAGGCTTGAATAAAAAACTGACAAATCAAAATTACCTGCAGTTTCATCAGTTTCTAAGGGATGTGAAAGAATCTGGGAATTAAGTGTGATATCTTTGAGGCTGATTTTGGTCATTTTACTTCCACAAATTCACATAATGATTTGTAGAACTGAGCTCATGCTCTCCTAGATAAACACATCTTTTGCATGATTAACCCAGAGTATGATGACTAGGCAGGGCTTTTTGCTTCAGTTACTCATTTCTAGTCCAAATCTTTGAATCAAAGTGTCAAGTGACATCTTGAAAGGGTGAACAAGGCTACCAGATCTACCAGAAACTAGTTTTACTTAAAAAAATAATTTACAAAAAAAAGGAGAGCCCATAAAGAAAGGTAACAACTTGTCACTCACCCTGAGTCCATGCACTTATCTCACCTTCTTATTCTGTAATTGTGACAAAATTCAAAAGGAAATAAAACTCAAAATGGGGCAAATGCAAAACATAAAGATGTGGGGCGGTTTGTGGTTTTTTTTTTTTGTTTTGTTTTTTTTTGTCTTGAAGATACGTAGGAACAGAACTTAGTGCAAAGTCATCTCTATGGGAACCACACACAGCTGACCAGCGCTGCTCTGGCAACATAAGTTAAAGGAGAATATAAACCGAAGATGAAAAACAATCAAAGTCACTGCAGGTCTGCATGAGAGTGAGTTCAGAACAGGGTTTGTGCATCAAAGACGCCAAATCCTCATCGTCTCCCATAATCCTCTGCATCGTTATAATGTGATGCTTTCTTTTAGCCTCACTTTTGTCAGAGCTGTCTTCGTCTTGTAGCACCCATCCATTCATCCATCCCCAGCTCACAAACTTTCTTTGCGCTATCGTGACTTCTGCTCCATTCAGCAGCATCACTGCTCATATGAAACAAGGCATCCCGTCCTTGTCTTCACCTCAGGGTGCACTAAAAGGCTGCAGACAGTGCATCTGAAAGTCAGGTGCTCCTGGTCGCTTCCTCATCGCCAGCGTCTTGATCTTTAACCCTGGTTCATGGATGCAAAGGTTATCTAACCTTCAGAAAGTGGTAGAGAGGGAGGGGATGGAGAGGAAAGCAGAGAAGAGAGGGGAAAATGGGACAAAGTAATTTAATTGCACTTTTGTTTACTTATTGATTCAAATGCCAACCGTGGAAATGGAAAGAAAACATGCTGTGAATTCTGTGACTGCACTGGAAAATCTAACCAGACATATAAAGTGGCTCCCTATGATTCATCTGAATGATTCACTGAGTCCACAAACAAAAAGACTAATGATGTTGAGCACTGCGGGAAAAAAAGGACTGCAGAGATCACGGCTCTCATAGTTTATGGATTTTGTTATTTGTTTCTTTGTTTAAGTGCTAATCTTATCCTTTGGATTTACATGTTTGGTATTCAAGTCGGCTTTGTTTGGAAATCGGTTTTCCGTCTGCTTCTTAGTAAGATCTAGTTGAAGTTTTGTGTTGGTTTCATTGTGTCTATTGTTTGTGTGCTACTTGTGTTTTGTGTTCAGTTAGTCCTTGTTTGCAACACAACTAATTTGAATTTGTCATTATCTCCCTCTGTACATGTCAGGGGTGTAAGGATACTTCAGTCTACATTGTTTTCAAATTGAAAACATCAATCAAATATCAGATTTGGGGAGTGGGTAGCCTAGTGCTAATGTCGAAGGCTTGAGTCCCCGACACGGCACTCAGACTGAACCACTATGGACCCCTGAGCAAGGTCCTTAACCCCCACCAACTGCTCCCTGGGTGGTGTAATTGGCTGCCCGCTCCTCTCAGGTTCAACCTGAGATTGGTTAAATGCAGAGAACGAATTTCCTAATTGGCACTCTAATTGGGATTAATAAAATTTATATCATTTTTTTGCACCATTGCATTGTGTTGGCCGACCGAGGGACTAAAGATGGAAATTTGCGTTGCTATAATCTTGCATATTTACATTTGATGTTTATCTGATATACACTGTTCCTTATTGCACTGGTTAGTAAAAGAAGCTGAAAATAAACTGGAATCAAAAAGAATGGGAGATTCTCAACTTTTGCTTTGTCCTAACAACCACAGTTGTTTTTATTTTGAATTTAATGATAATAAAGGATATCCAAAAGTTTGGTGCATAACTGCTAAAATCAGACTGTACTATCTTTGTTATTATAAATAAGAGTTCAAATATTTTTTTCTAAGCTTCAAATATTAGTGAAGTTTGCATTATATCCTACTTTTCATTGTAACATCCTTATTTTCCTTGACCCTCCACCTTTTCCTTTGCCTCCTGTTTTATGGGGGACTTTCTACCTGTGCTGTGCCCTCGGTTTGTTTGGTAAGTTTGAAAAAAGGCTCTTTAGCCCTGAATCTTGACTCCTGCCTGTGTTGTGCATTTACATCCTTCTTCATCTGCAGGTTCACCAGATTTTTTGCTCAGTCTCATAAATTTCTGACCCAGGATTTAACAATCCAAAATATTTTTCTTTTCTTTTCTTTAAAATTCACCATATGATTTTCCTTTAACTGATTTGTGTTTGATGAGGTTTTTCTGTACACAAAAGATGAACAACGGGTTCGGCCTTGAGACAAGAAGTGTACAAAATGTACCAAAGATGTAGATTATGTTTGAAGTTATTTTGAAATACTAACATAAATGGAAAATTAACAAGAGTGAACTTAAGCTGTAACCCTTTTAGTGATTTAAAAAAAAATCAACTGCTGTAGAAAAACTGGAAAATCTAACATTATAAACTAAGTTTAAGGGAATTTTAGAAACAAATATTGCGCTGTTCGGCCTAATCTACTGTAAATGTTTTCAAGGATGGAAATGGTGATTTTAGAAAAATTTGGGTGCCACACTAAAAAGCAGAATCTCAGCACATACCAAAGAAGAAAAAAGAAAGGCAAAAGTAAAACCTAACATGGAGTTTAGAAAAA
The DNA here is from genome assembly GCA_023101725.1 of Atherinomorus stipes. Classification (NCBI taxonomy): domain Eukaryota; kingdom Metazoa; phylum Chordata; class Actinopteri; order Atheriniformes; family Atherinidae; genus Atherinomorus; species Atherinomorus stipes. The sequence continues at coordinate 121,092 of JALJCO010009916.1, forward strand.
CAAATTTCTCTAAGGGAAATGTCACCAGCATGGGTGATGAATTTATCCCTCCCTCTTCACGGCTTAAATGTTTTGCCATTCCCCCAAGGTTCAAAATATTTAATCCATAACCTTTAGATAACATGTATGATGGTGAGATGAGCCTTTTGCTGACCTTCTGCAGCTCCTCTCTTAACCAAGATGGAAGAGGTTGTCCGAGGCGATGTAGCAGCTTTGACAGCTCCACGTTGTGGTCTCTGTAGTATCTAGAGAGGTATGCTCGAGCCTGGACAGCAGCGGGGGAAAAGAAGAGAAGAGATAAAGGGGGTGTGAGTCAGAGAGAGACAAATGTGGGAGTAAAGAAGAAATTAGTTTGTCAATTTAATTTAATGAATCGAAGATGAAGAACAGATATACAATATGGAACAAACTGATGTGCCACAATCTTCAGGTCAGCTTATTTCTTTCCAGTAAGGTTTCTTTGGGGTATCGTGTGCTATGTGGTATGAACAGAGCTAAGAAGAGAGAAGCTGGAGAGGGGAAGAAAATTGCATGAAGAATACATGAGATCACTTCCCCCCACTTGTCTCTCCTCCCTGCTGTTCACTCCATCGCCTCTGTCCTCTTCTGGCCTCTCCTCGTGTCTGCTTGGTGAAAGCTCAAATGCATTTTAATTACAGATGACGCAGAGTCACAGCCACTAGCTATGAGTGAGCGCATGTGTGGTGACAGACTGCATCTATGAGTTTGTCTTCCTGTGAGAGTGCCAGGTCTGGTCTCTTCGTCACAGATTCAGAGATTTGGATTTTCATCTCCTTCCTTTCCAGTCTTTGTCCTATCTGCTCCATTTGCTCTCGCCCACGTGTGACATCAGTCCTGAGGTTGTACGTTTGTTTTGGGTCTGATTGGTTGACAGCTTCCATCTCTTTGCTGAATCTGTTGATTTTTTTTTATTTTTCATTTTGGAGAATGGAAAAGACTGTGGGTTGTCACTCAGACCTCTGACCTTCCTTTTTTTCCTGATCAAATTTTCAAACATTTAATGTAATCCAAGTCTGTATGTCCATCTGTACCTTTGAGTATAAACCAGTTAAATGAAATGAACCAAATTTACCTCTGGCTCCATAGGAGGGTACTTCCTTCCTTTGCTTTTTCCCAAGCATTTTGTCCTTCCACCCTCAAGTAGCTGACACCAGAAGCCTTTCTGAGGGTCAAAGCTGAAAGATGAGGACAGAAAAGAAGAAGTAGAAAGAAGAGCAAGAACAAAGTACACATTAGATTTTTTTTTTTTTTTTTTTTACAGAAAAACATTCTTTTTGAAAGACTTAATGATTTTGTCTCTGCAGTGTGAGAGGATTTGTATAAGATAGAAAGTTTTTTACTGTCTTTGTATAAGATAGACAGTTAGCAGTTTTCCAGCTACAGCTGGAAAACTGTCTAAAATGGTACTTCAAAAGGGACTAGCTTCAGTTAATATACAGTACTTTGCAACGAAAATACTGTGAAAAAAATAGACACACCCCCGCAAGCAGCACATACAGTCTGTTACCACTAAAAGATGACTTCCTTTTTAATTTCCAATGAGTCACAAGTATGAGCAAAGAAAAAACCTCTGGTGCAATCAAATTGATGATCAGAACCAATCAGAGCCGCGCAGGTTGTCATGAGGTAAAAGAAAACAAAACATTAAATGGCCCATATGGCCACAATATCATGAGGAAATATGATAAAAAAATAGGAGGAGGAGGGCAGATCAATTCTTCTAGAGAAAGATGTGACACCACCACTTACAACACTGTGCCAGTCAAACAACAGTGAGGGATCTCCTTCAAGCGTAAGGCTTACATTTTAGGTCAGAGCTGTAGTTAACAAACTTTTTGAGCCAAAACCCCCAAGATGCCATAAGTTGGTGTCCCACACATGCATTTACACATTAATAAGAGACCAATGCATTCATTTCACAGACTAAAGTCCTTGCATTAACACATTTATTTTTACAGCCCTAATAAACCCCTGGTTTGGAGGATTGTTGCCTTTTTACGAGTTTTTTTTTTCTTTTTTTGCCCACAAAAGTTCAAAACATAGTTTTCATTTTTACTGATACGACTCTTGTAGTCTGAGTGTGAGTGCAAAGCATCGCCATTTGTTATTTCCAATGTCTTGATACATGTTTTCTATTTATTGGGTGACACAGTAAACTGGCAATAATATTGTATATAATTGTGAGATAGACAAGCAAAAAATACAAAAAGTGATATGCAACACTTTGTTTTGTTCAACCCATTCAATCTTTTATGGGGGGTTTAAAATCCATAAATATATATAGCACTGACAGTTTAATGACAAACTCAGTTCCTTAAAAATTCCCTGGATTAGCTCGAGCCGCAGTGATGATGTAATGCAACTTTGGCTGGTGTGGTCACAATGCTGGGAAAACTCCTGGTTCATAAGAACCAGGCGGAGTTGGGCAAACGGACTCCAGCGTAGTGAAGTTTTAAATGATGAGCGGAGATCTCTGGGAAGTTGCTCCCCCATGTGGCCCTATCTACAATGACAAAAACCCCTTTAAAAAATCCCTGGATCCAAACGGTGATCGAGATCAACACAAAATCTTAATCAGTTCTTCCACTACCACTATCATCATTACCTGAAAATTTCAGTACTTTTTTGAGTTATTTTGCTAACAGACACAGACAGAAAAACTGGCAAACAAACTTACATCCGACACTCCTTGATGGAGGAAAAAAAAAGAAAGAAAAATATAAAGAAAAAAGAAAAAAATGCCACTGGGGATTCAGAGGTGAAACCAATTTTTATGACACAATGTTTGAAAAATGCACAAACATGAAAAATAAATATTTTAATGAATATGATTCTTCTATAAAACCCTCTTCACAGCTCTATGAGCATCCCTTGTGAATTTAATGCTCTTTCTAGCAGAGTAAAAAGACTGTAGCAGCCCCAGAGTTTGTTTTGAGACAACCTGCCACAGGCAGAGATGGTGGGTGACTTAGTAAACAATTATAAATCATTGTTCCTTGCGTATTTGCATGCTGATATACAGTATGTAGATATTTGGGTCTTTTTATATATAGTCTGTAGTGATATTTACTGTACTGCAATCACATCCTAAGCATAAAAGCTAATGTGTATGTGACTTAAAGATGCAAATATTTTCTTTAACTGCATGCATCAGCAGATGAATAAAAGAAAAAATTATATTTCAAGTTATCCTCCTCTGTTTTGGTCTGACAGGTCAGGAAGAAAAGAGAAAAGATTACATTAATAGCTGTACTTAAAAACCAAACAGATAAGGCTTTTATATAACTCAGTTTCATCCAAAACATGCACACACGCAAGTACACACAAGTACCCTCATTACTCTGTCAAAATGCATCTCTTGGCAAATTATTTGTATGTATGTGGGCGTGTTTCAAGAAAGAGGCACTCTCTGTCTCAATAGGAGCCACAAAAATTCTCGATGTCCCTGTCTAGGAGGCTTGAGGGCTCACAGGGTGATTGCATTCTGATGAGTGGCACTTGAGAAATAAACACTTTCCCTCTCTTCTAAATCGTAAAGGTCACGTATAACATCTCTAATGGAGAAAGAGTTGAAACAGAGCACAAAGAGGCAAGGACTAATTCTCAAATTCTCTGAGCTACACTGTCTGGCAAAAGAAAAGAAAAGAAAAGAAAAAAAGAAGAAAAGAAAAGAAAAGAAAAGAAAAGAAAAGAAAAGAAAGCCAAGGTGTAACATTTTGCTGGACCACTTTGGGCACACACTGACCGCCCAAAGTATCCTCCAAATAAGTTTGGGGATACTTGTACCTAAATCTCTCATTATACGATCTTTTTTTTTATTTTTTTTTTAATCTCTATACAGTAATTATGTAAAACAAAGTCAACACAAGGCTATGTGAAATCTGTGGTGTCTGTTTTGGATATGACAGCACATGGCAACAAACACTAGAAAAAGAGGAAACGCTGTAGAGCTTGAGATCTTTCTCCAGTAGGTGTCAGGCTTCCCACAGATTTAAAATCAGGGACTTCTTGCAGGTTTTATTTGGAATGACTGTATCACAGTGAGGGCCAGGTGAAACGTGGCACATTATTTAAGACACTTACGTGAGGGCCTGGGAGTAGTTGAAATGAGGAGTGACACCCAGGAACTTCTGCACTTCATCCATTACTGCTGCAGGGTCACTTCTTAGCTGATGGCCGTCTATAATCATCACCTACACACGGATACATCCATACAGTGATGCTGGGTTCTACTAGATGGCTGATTGGTGCAGCGTGCATGCAAAGCAGGCACAGCTACTTCAGTGAAACTTGTTTTAATGGACAAGTCTTGTAAAAGTGCAAATACAGCCTTCACATTTGCTTGTGCAAGAGAGCTATGCTGTTTGCAGATGAGCACGTGCAGAGGACTTTATTTGCGATCGTCCTACCTGGTTTGCGGGATAGTATGTCAGCCACCTCTCTAAGTGTGTAGCATAAAGACCGGGGATGAGACAACGGCTCTGCAGGGAGCGCAGCTCTGCGGGCGCTCCCTTTCTCGCACTGATGACATCATAGAAGGTGAACTGCAGGGCTGCCTGGTCCTCGTGAGCTCTTTGATGCTAGGGAGGGAACATAACAACCAAATAAGCTTCAAAGCCGTAACTCTGGACACAGCAGAGATTTTTCTTTTCTTCTCTCTGTTTGGTGGAGAATAACAGCTTATTATAAATGGCACGTAGTTGACATTTATATCTAATTGATCAGACTTCAGCAAAAGATTTCAGCATCTTCTGACATTTGCAGTACTGAGATTTATAGATAAGTACACAGATATGAAACAGATATAATCAGACTCATTAACTCTGCATTCACAAGCAACCCCAAGCACCATCTTGGTTAAATAACTTATTTGATGCAGGCAGCTGCAGAGTTAAAAATAATCCATGTGCAGCATTGACGTCTCAGATACTCTTTGTGTGCTTGTATGCCGTGCTTACCTGATACCAGCTGTAGGCCCTGTCAGAGGGGTTGATGAGCAGGGTGATGATCTTGGCCTTGGGCAGCAGGACAGCAGCTCGCCGTGGGGTCTCCTCTGAGGGGAAATAGTTGGCACTCTTCTCAAACAGGAAGTCCGTGCTAATATTAGAGGGCACTGGGAAAAACTCCATGTACCTGAGGCAAAACAAAAACACGTTCAAGTTGCACGCCTCATGCGGATATCTGTAATTATTGCAAACTCGTCTTTTTTCAAAGTTAGATGCAGTTTCTAAAGTAAGCTGTAGCCTTTATTTGCACTTAAACAAGCCTGGCATAAACATGGTGATATAGTTTGAACAATGTTTTTTGAAGCATTCCCAGAGTCAAGTACTTACAGTATGGATGACTTTGGAGGATGCACCAGCTGTGTCTGTGTCAGCTAAGTAACCCATTTATGGGTCAATTTAGACAACCATATGTCTCTTGGCTTATGTTTACTGGCTTAAAAGATCATTTTGTGGATGCTGTTGAGCTGTTTTAAACAGCTTAATGTATCACCAAAGTAGGCAAGACTTACAAAAGCCTATAACAAGCTCACACAATAAAAAAAAGGGTTGTTTGTTATCTTTCATTTCACCTTAGGCACTGAATAATAAAAGACAAAGAGGGAAAGACAGGGTAAGTGTGTGCTGTCACCAATCAATTCCTTTGTGGTAGCTGTTGGTGTTGAAGAACTGGACCTCCTCATAAGTCTTCGGGCTGGGGAAGTTGCTGGAGATGGAGGGATGCATGAGTAGGAAGAGATAAAGTGCTGTCGTTCCTGGAAGAAAGGGCATAATTCATAACTGGCTCGTTAATTCAGCTCAGCAGAGGAAAGTCTGTGTGTGTGTTTCAGCATGTGTGAAAGCCATCATCCACTGATCCATACGCGATCATCTTCCCTTTGCAGATTTATACGTTGCTGAGAATTCACAAAGTGAGTCGATGTGTGTGTGTGTGTGTGTGTTTGGGTGTATGTGTGTGCAAAGATCACATGCCTCTCCTATCAAATGATTTGGAACCATCTGACACCAATCAGCAGTGAGGCCATGGTCCTGCCCTCTGTCTCACCCTGAGCAGCACTTCTTTCACCCACTCTCCCTCACACTCTCTCTCACATTGCCTCTAATAAAATGAGAATTTATTGTAATCTAATTGTTGTTGGGTTGCTAATGTTGCTATAATGACCTCTCCTTCCATTTGGGAGGTTATCACCCAGTTAATTAGCAGTTATGCTGGACCTCCTCACCTCTCACCCAAAACGCCAGCAATTACAATTCCAGAAATCACACAGAGGCAACACTTAGGACCCAAATAATGTAGACACGTTTTTAATAACCTTTTCTTTTTCAGTCTCTTTGATGGAGACAGAGAGAAAAAGAAAGAGAGAGACGTGGCTATCTCAGTGCTGTATCTCTATGCTTCCAAAGAAGACAGCATGTGGGTGGAAGAAAGGAGGTAAGAGCTTTCTCCTTTGTCTCCCTCTGACAGGGGTAAAGGCGCGAGAGGGGGGTTACATGAAAAGGCTCTGATGTAAACACCTGTGCACACAGAGGGAGTCTCTGTGATGCATGTTCATGTCTGAGCGTGTGTTAGTGTGTGTCTTACCTGTTTTCTGTGGTCCTACAACCATGAATTTGGGCAACCTGTCGCAGGTTTTCTCTTTAGACCAGATGTCTTTATGTCGTTTGTCATCACATGGGTTCTATAAAGGTGCAGGAAAGCAATTATGTACATGTGAAAAAAAAGCAAACATGCCCAGAAATGGATTATCCTGGAGGATTTACCACAAAGAACTCATGAATGAAGTTGAATTTTTTGTGTTTATTTTGAATACTGCTTCAAGCTGGTGCTTGCTTTAAAGACACCACTAAGTCGTGTTAGTTGCATGTAGCAAAGCAGAAACTTCAGACTTTGGTTGTCTAAATCTACAACAAAATCAATAAGTCACAGGCAAAAACATCTAAGTAGACGACCAGTTTTTGCTTTCTTATAATTGAGAAATGCAGATGGAAGGGAATTCAATGCACATACACACACACACACATATATATATATACATATTTATATACAGTATATACACATTGTGCAAATACCTTGTCACTCACAAAAGCAAATGTATGACTGTATTATGAGCAAAAACATACACACAGGTTCATACATGTTGGCATGTAGCCTCCCAAACACACCTGCCAGAGTGGGTTCCTTTGTTCAGGAAAAAGCTGAAAATATTTGTGCGCAAGCTGGAGAGGTGGGAGCGTATAGAGCTTCAGGTTTGTCCATGAGCGAAGGAAGGAGGCCAGGTGGACAAATGTGTAAAGACCCAGTCGATCGTTGCCATAGTTAGACAGGTGGGTCATGAATATGCTTATCTGGAGTGGAAAAACACAGAAGGGAGAAAAGGAGCAAATGAAATGATGAAGTACTCTGCAAAAACTGTGACAAAGTCCAAATCCCTGTTTTTAAGTTTGACCATTTGTTGATGTAACTTCAGTGAAAAGTGAATAGATTATTTCTTAGCATAGGATGGTGGAAGAAAGAATAAAGAAAAAAAGAAAAAAAGCATAGGATGGTGTGAAAGTCACAAACTGTGCAGCTGTCCTGTATCATATTTGCTATCAGTAGGTTTTGTAAGGTAAGATTGCGCATTAACTTTTAGCCCAGCACACTTTCAAGTACAAAAAGGTAAACAGATAAACTGAAACTGATGCTTTCACCACTGCAACCAGATAAAGCTGAGGAGGCAGCATAATACTCCTCAGAGGCACTGGGTGAAGAGCGAGATGCGGCTACACACCAGAGAGTGTGTCACAGTGTGTTTGTGATGGTTAATGTGTGTGAGGAAGAAGGAGACACTCAGAGGCAGCGAAGGAGTGATAGTGCGTCGGTCCAGGCTATCTGTCCATGCCTCAGTGCTTTTATAGGCTGATCAAAGAGACAAGCTAAGATAGCTGCTGCAGACAAATGCACACAGAAACCACACACACACACACTCGTGTCCATACTTCTTTTGTGATTGCACAGAGCTATGGGAATGTGTCTGGATAAAACGGTAACATCAGCCATTAAGATATGAATTATTTGTTGAATCTGAGTATGTGTGTCTGTATGTGCAAGAGTGACTGTGTGTCAGCATGTGGGTGATGTTTATGCATGTGAACACACCTACACACATGCCAGCTACACTTTGGAGAATATAGTTTTGACTTACATTCATTTTGACTGATTCTGCCTCCCAGTAACCTAAACCAAAGCTCAGTATATTCTTAAACTGAGTCTTTGTTTTAAAATGTTCATATTTATGTTTTTGAGCCTAAATCAAAAGCATATTCCCAGGATGCATCTGTGTAAATTGCTTCTACAGGACAAGTAAAAGCACAGAAAACATACAAGGACTCATTCAAACGTGCATGGTGAATTTCCTGGTTGTTGGTGCCCGTCTCAAACAGCGAAGGTTGCTGTAGATACAGAGAGACACACTGTCGGGGCTTGATGGATCAGCGTCCGGCTGACCTGGAAAGCTGTTTGGAATACTGATTGGTTGTGAATGCTGATGGGAGGAACGTGTTGACTTGTAAGTGTGAGAGAGACTGTGGCAGGGTGAAAGGGGAAAAGATGCAAGTGGCCTTTAACACAAAAAGGAGAAGCAGCCAGAGAGAGAAAAGAGAGTGACAAGAGTTTGCATTATCAGAATCATTTTTAATGTGTGAATGTCTGCACATGTCAACATTAATGTTTATGCATTCGTGCATACGCGTATCCATCGCAGTTTGGGGCATTTGCCACTGCCATTTTATCTTGTGCTCACTCTGTAAACGAGCGGTGCGGCATTCAGGCTCCCCTGCTTCTTATCAATCTAGCTGATGTAAGAGCATCAACGTGGAACCACTGTCAAAGCATCAACAAGCACTAAGCCAAGAACATCTGAAAGACATGCCAGAAAAAACTGCCTTCTTGCTTCTCTTCTCCAAAGAATGGCATATCAAAAAACCCAGACCTCCGTCTTTTAAGTATGAATGGAAAACTTGAGGCACAACTCAGAAAAAAAAATCCCAAGAGTCTCAGTGGACACATCTATTCAAATTAATGATTGAGAGGGGACATTCACCACAGGGCATTCCAGCAAACAGGAGTTGAGATGTGAATATAAACTGTGCACAGGGAATCCAGGAAATCTGACCTGGGTAAATAGGAATCATTTCAAAGTCTCCTTTTTTGTGCCATTTTGTGCTTTTTGAAAGCAGCCAAAGTGATCAAAAAGTGATTTATGTTCCTTTCAAACCACTCAATAGCTTATGATGTCTGACTCAGGCTGTAGGGGAACAGGTTATACTGTATGCAGGGTTGTGTGTATGTGTGTGTGTGCATGAATGGGGGGGGGGGTTCCTGCAAGTGCATGTGCACAAAACACAAAGGAATACAGAAAGATAGCCAGGGTATGACTGAGCATGGAAACATTCATTATGGGGCTTAAGCAGTCACAGCCAAATTAAACAAAAGGAAAGAGAGAAGTTGATTTGTGTTTGTAATAGAAGCACTGCAGAAAAAGAGAAAAAAGGAAAAGAACAGAGAGAGGGGGGTTACAAAGAAAAAGACAGAGTAACCTTGGCAGGTGAGTCTGAATTAAAAAGCAAAAAAGCCACTTGAGAGAATGTTAATCTCCTGACACAGTGCAAACTTCAAACTTGTGTGGTAGATGGACTTGCTGTGGCTAAGAATTCAATTAAGTGAGTCATCTAAACCCTTTCATTGCATCTAGCGCCCCATCTCATTTCTTGAATATTGGATTGCTGAGAGTCCCATATGTGCCTTTATTAAAGAACACTATGCTCATACATAATTTAACCCCAGAATTGGACTCAAACCATACTTGGAACTGGACTGGGAGAGAAGTGTAAAAATGAAAGAAAGAAATAAAATCTCAGTCTGCCTCTTTTAATCTTTGCCCCCTGTCTTTTCCTCCCTCATTGCTCCTCTGCAGCTTCATGTCCTTCCTCTTCTTTCATCCATTTAATGTCTTGCTCTCATTCCATCTTCTGCTTGAAAAAGTCACTTTATGTGTCTTTTCTCTCTCTTTTCCCCCTCCGATCTCACGCTGACCTAGATGCCCTGATGAAACATGTCAGTCCAACATGGAGTGATGTTGTTCAAAATACATAACACACACAAGTACACAAAAACTCCCATATAAACATGAATGTCATCACTCCCTGTCTTGTAAGATTAAAAGAGCATGTCGACATTCATTTGAGTTTGTGACATGTTCCAATCCCCTCGAACACGACTGCATTTTTTAAGTAATTATTTATTTCACTGGCTTTAGGTTTCATCTATCTACCTATCTATCTATCTATCTATCTATCTATCTATCTATCTATCTATCTATCTATCTATCTATCTATCTATCTATCTATCTATCTATCTATCTATCTATCTATCTATCTATCTAGTTAAAGGTTTTAATAGAGTGTATTGGTTAGATTTTTTTTTTTTTTTTTTTTTATCTAAACTGACTTGACTAAGGATGAAAACAGCCTAAAATAACACTTCATGTTGGCCAAACTAAAAAATTGAAAGTCAGCTGAGCCGGGACTGAACTGTGTAAAGAGAATTTCATTATGAAAGATGGCAAAGATAGATAGGTAGTTGATAGATAGCATGAGGAATGTGCACAGGGTTTTAGATGGGCAGGGCTCAGAGCTCAGCTTCTGGAGAGGGCAGGCTGCTCACATACCAGTGCGCGTAGTTTGTGAACCAAATATTTTGGGCCGATTATCAATTGAAATGCATCATATATATATATATATATATATATATATATATATATATATATATATATATATATATATAAATAAATTTTGTTTTTACATAAAAATCTGATCAGATTACGTTTGATTACAGATTTTCATTTACAATCTGATCTGGTGGTCAGATTGTATTCATCACTTATCAGATCATTTGTTTAAAGCTTCAAATGAAACCTAAGTATGTGTCTAAATGGGCAAACAAATATTTTGAACTCATATTAATCAAATAATGTTGAAAAGGTTGATCATCCGTTAAACGACTGGTTAACATCGCTGCCTCCTCCTCTGTCTCAGCAGGGGTTGGTTTAAGCCATGCATTTAGAGTATTGCTAACTTTGGCTGCTTCCTGGCATTCCTTCTCCTTTTCCTTTCCGATTCTTCTTCTTTTTTGGGCATTGTGCTGTAGGCATAGATTAACAATGTATTATATTTACATTATTGTTATTGGTATTATTATCATTAGTAATAATAATATTGTTTTTATCACCCTATCCCCATTTTGCAAATTGCACTGATTATGTGATGTACATCGCCTACAAAAAAAAACTTTTGTAATTATTTTTTCATTTTCTGATCACCTTAAGTAATATTATAACTATAGTCGTTATTACTAAAATTGATTATTACTTATTTATTTATTTATTTTTTTTTATTATTATCCAGATGTTGCTGTTATTATACAGTATGAAATATACTGTTAGAGTATTGTGGTTTTAACTACCGTACACAATAAAAAATAAAATAATAACTACTACTACTAGGCCTACTGATCGGTCAGAGAGTGGGAGAGCTGACTAAATACATCTTCAGGTGCCTATGTGCCCACTGTGAGAGGCGGTTGGACACCATGAATGCCTGGATATTGTAATTATTTCTTCAACACTTGACACTGATTCCGTCAACATATAAAAATTTCTGTATATAAAAGAAAAACTTCCTAATAAAAAAACCAAACAAAAAGACCCCATAATACTTGTATTTATAAATATTCAAAAAATCTATACAGAAAAATATAACTAAACACCACCTACAACACCACCAAAACACAGCTAAATACTCACTTCTTGCTATAGTGCAGTCATCCAACGTCTCTCCCTACCGTAAAGTGTGTATCAGCAAAAAGCTGAGATTCTTAGTTTTCAGAATCCATTGGAAATACGTTGATAGCATAAACGGTTCAAGCGTTGCAGTAATCTAAAGAAGGCATGTTTTTTTTCTGTCACTAACTAAACCTTGAGCTTAAAAGGGCACTTTGTTTTTATTAGGGCAAAAAGGGCAGGTGCTCAAGCACCCTTTCGGTTCTAATTGTGCACGTGCCTGATAGCATCTATCTGTTTAGCCTGCTAGCGAGCTAGCAATTTTGGTATCTAGTTTTAACAAAAATCTGCACCTGCATTCCACACTATTTCAAAGCCGGTTTTAAGTGCAGGTGTCAGTTACAGAGGTGTCAAGAGTAGAAGTAATTTTCGAGTAGAAATCCTGCCATGTTTTTGGATCTGCCAGAACAGATGTTTTTACTAACAGGCTCATCTACCTGGCTGAGTAGCTAATCAAACCCAGCTTCAGTGTTTGGTTGGAAAAACTGCCAGACAGGATTTCTAATTTCTACTTCTTGCTTATTTTTGACACCTCAGGTTAGTTACCATCCGAAATAGCGCTTTGTGCTGGCCAGAGTGATTAGTTGAAAGCTTGAGTGAGGAATAGATGACAATAACACAAATTGAAAGGACAAAGTGCTAAAAATGATAGATAGCAAAGACACAGGTGAAATGCTCATATAACAATTGAATCAAACAATCTAATCACTTTAACACTAAGGTTCATTCTACTGTCCACTCTGACTCCTGTCATTTCCAAAGCAGAGGAAAGATAAATGACTAAGAAATGACCAAGTCCAGCCCACAGCTCGCTGCAAGTGGCAGCAAAATTCTACAGCCTATTATGTGGATGCGGTTTTGTGAGGTCCTGTTGTTGAGATGTTTCAGAACTGTGTCCAAAGCTAAAGTGTTAAACCACGGTCTCTGAAAGAGCTGCAAAGCTGCTACTCTAAATGTGTGGCAAACGTTTGATTTTATGAATCATTTACTTATGGCAATGTTGATGCAGTGATTTCAGGTATGTGTACAGGTAGGATGATCACTTCAAAAAATAATTGAAATGGGTAAAATATCTTATATATTGTAGAGTAGCTGCATTGTGCAGCTGCTTGTCAGCTTTTGAGCTTCATCCTATGTGTCATCCTGGTAACTCCATGGCTGTGCAATAAAAGTCAGCCTGCCTCCACAAAAGTTGATAGATGTGTTGTTACTTGCTTTTTTTTCTTTTTTAAAAAAATATTTATAGTTACAGAAAGCAACAGTCCTTAAAATTATCCTTAAAAATTAAAGTAAACAGAGAAAAAGGACTCAAAGTAAAACCCAAGGTTTATGGAAAATATGATGGAGAAAATAAAACATGATTTTGAGTTGCTCTAATTTTTTATTTATTTATTTATTTTTTTGTTATACTTGTATGATCCCTGAGGGGAAATTAGGGCTCTGCATTTCACCCATCTCTGTACTGTGAGTTTCAGAGAGCAGTGGGCTGCTACATAAAGCGCCCGGGGAGCAGTTGGTGGGGGGTTAAGGACCTTGCTCAGGGGTCCACAGTTTTCATTCCCATGCAAACAGAAAAAAAAAAAAAAAAAAAAAAACTTTGAAAGCATGCCATTCAGGGAGTTCCCCAGCCTATAGTTACAATCAGAGTTTCCAGAACTGTTTGTGAAAGCTTGCTTGGATATGTTGCCAGTTGTTCAGTGGATATAGGCAGGTTTCTGTTCCTTCTTTAAATCCCAGTCTGACTACATGCTGTTGACAAAGCTTAAGATGTTTGTTTAGATTTGTTTTTAGGCTGTCATGCTGTTAAAGTGCACTCTTCTGCATCTTATTGCCTCTACACCCCCCACTACCACTCACTGTTCATTCAACACCAGAAGCATGTTTCCCATTACAGACCTCTTAGTTCCACATACATTTCTCTCTGATTGAATTGTTATTGCTACTAAAAAGATTACTACCACCCCCAACTCCACCCTCCATTCTCTCTCCCTTTCCATCTTTGTCCTCTGTCCTCTTGTCCCTTCCACAGTGCCCCCCCCCCCCCCCCCCCCCTCCCCCATTTGTTTCTCACAATCCATCTCACAGTTTCTGTCTCATCAGTGGATAATTGAAAGCTGAGCATCAGTACAGCAAATGATTTCAATTCAATTTATTCTGCCTGCTCCAGTCAACATCTACTAGCCCTTTCCGTTCTGCAACCTTTCACTGCTTTTCTCTCACTTTGTAATTTCTCCTCCTGCTTGAATTGTGGTATACTGTGCGTGTCTGTGTGTGTGTTTGTAAGAGCTTGGTATGTGTTGATTAGCTGCCAAAGCCTTCAGTTGCAATCAGCAGGACTCTGAAAAAGGATAGAGTGGAAATGAGACAAAAAGAAGTGTGGTAAGATTCACATGTGTGAGCAAAGTCAACACACAGAGGTTGACAATTGTGAGGAAGACAAAAAAGAAGAGAAGGAAATAGGAGGCCTTCAAAGCCCTGACAGGAGAAGAATGGCGAGGCATGCTGCGGGTGAGAAGTCGGTAAAACTGAAAGCTGAGAGAGAGGGAGATTGTGCTGATATTTGGTGTTTGGCTAATAAGCTTAGTGGCAGAGCTAAGTGCTAAATGTCAACGCTGATATATGTCTAAAGCTCTGCTTATGCCAGCTAGACACACATTTATATGAAACAAACACACGTGTAGATACTCACATGCCCAGACCAAACAAACATACGCACTCGTGATGTTTGTGTGCATGAGGGCCTATATGTGCATCACTTCCTCTCAGTATGTGTCTGGATTCTCAAGTGACACAAGATGCCGTGACCTGAAAATTAAATCTCAATCTGTCTGCCACCTTCTCACCCTGCTCTCCCTGCTTCTCGCCTTCGTCTCTTCCTGCTCTTCCCTTCTCTCTCACCATCTCTCTGGCCATTTATCGAGGAAGGACTTGTGCCCTATTGGCTGTTTGCAGAGTCCAATCAATTGTTGAGTGTACTGTTTATTGTATTTGAGAACTGCCATCATTGATGCAGCCCTGAATGATGCAAAATAAAAACCCAAAAAAACAAACAAAAAACCAAAACCAAAAAAAGACAAATAAGAAACCAACCTGCACAGACACATGCACACACACGTGGATGATATGTTGGTTGCAGCCAGTGGCAAACTGCCACAAAATGCCAAATGTGATGTAAAGCCACTCAACAGGATGCGGCAATGTTACCGATGTGCAGATCATCAAACAAAAGGAGACCCCCTCGGGACTTAAGCAGCAAGCTACACAGCATTATTGATTAAGCACAAAGTGCACACACTAATTAAGCTTTTGTGTCTGCAAATTGAAACATAGCAGTGAGAAGCTGACATGAATCTCCAGTGTGCTGGTGTGTGCAGCGTGTGTGTGTGCATCTTTGTAGATGCATCATGGTATGGTAGGTTACAATTTACAGATAAAATTACTTTTATGTTTATTAGTTTTTCTCATTATTAGCACAACAACAGGGTTTCACCGAAGAAATGGAGAAAAATAACAGAAGTGTGGAAGAGACAAAGAGTGAGAGAAACAGGAAGTGCAGGTGTGAAGATGAATTGCTCCTGGTTTGCTGAGCTGATGCTGAGATGATGTCACTGCTGAGCTACAGCACTGGTGGATTCCATGTCTTTTAAGTTGCAATTAATATAAATGTTTTTTTTATGAAAGCACAAGGCTTAATTAATCAGTGCGGATTAGTATTAAAATATCTTAAATATTATTTATAATGTTTTTTTTAAGCAAGATATCACATCACGATGGCTTATGCTGCTAAAGTACCGCATATTGCTTCAAAGGTTACATCAGTACAAAACCTTATTACTCAAACAATTGAGTATGGAATGAAAGTCTGTGAAAAGGCTTTTATAGTCACTTGTGACTCCTGTGGTTCCCTTTTCTGTGTGACTGCTTGCATTCATTCAATTTGTCTCACTTACTTTAACAATACATTACAACCAGCCTCCCTTCATGCTTTTGGTTCAAAGATAAGAAAGGTAAATTGCTCCCTCTTTATTTCTGTTCCATGCCAACCACTTAGTTCTTTGTCTTTTCTTACAAAGCCAACGTTGCTGTTGGTGCAAAACCTGAAAACCTGAGATCTTTCTCCCAGAAAGGAGTTATGTGATACAAAGCAATTAGACAAATTTCCTAGGAGTAGATACAAATTGATTTATTACGTGTCAAATGACGGAAAGCATGCATAATTTATCTGCAAGTAAATCATATCTTCCCAAAAGAGATGCATTAACAAAGCCACAAAAGGCAAGACAAAGGATTAAAGCATGTAAAGAATGTAGAGAGAAAAGTACAAAAACATTGACCTGAAAGACATAAATGGGAAGAAACATTATGAAACACCAAAAGAATTGAAAAAAGGAACATACCCCCCCCCCCCCCCAAAAAAAAAAAAAGAAGAAGAAACCTGAAATAAGGACAAAGAAAGACAATGCATTACAGAGACAAAAGAATGAGATGGATTGCACAGGGTTATTGTACGAAAGCTGCACTTGACTCTGTGATGTTCGGTGAGTTCTGACAGCTCCTCTGGTTCAGCACTCCTTTACCTGACACTTCAATACAGCTTACTGCCGCTCTATGAGCATCTTTGTATGTGTTTGTGCATATGCACATGTGTGGTTTAAGGCACAAAAAGAGAGATCAGTGGTGGGGAGGGGGTAAAAGAATGTATGGGGACGATTTCTATGCCAATCTTTAACTGTGTGTGTGCTCTTGTAAGCGTCTGCATGTGGATGAACATTTTAACTCCAACCTAAAACCTAATTCTGTTCCTTAATTCAAAGCCAAGTCGAGCTGAGCTGACATACGCAGCAGGGGTAAGTGTGCATGTATGTGAGTGTGTGTGTGTGTGTGCATGTATGTATGTGACAGCAACCCCCCTGTGGTGAGACCTAATTTAAAGTGGGGAGATGAACACGGCTCCACAGTGAGAAGCTGCCCCTGTCAGGAAAAGAGACAGACACATGCTGCAAAAAAAAAAAAAAAAAAAAAATCGACTAAGCAAGACTGAGAGAAAGTTACCTCAGGAGTGAAAGCAGGAGAAGCAAGAAAACCTGATAGTGCCTCGTTCAGGAACAAAAATAAAAAAAAGTGCAGCAATTGTCCCTATTTCTTTTTCTGCTCATCAGTTTGTGCATGTTTTTCTTGTGTGTGATGCTTCCTTTGACTCACTGGGTTGAGAAGCACCGTGAGGAACAGCTCTCCCCCATGGATGCTTTTGTCCAGTTCTTTAGGTCCACCAGGGTATTCCTTATAGTAGATGGTGTGAGTAAACAAGCCACAAGTTTGACGAGGCAGCACCTAGACACACGTAAATCAGTGCACAGACAGAAAAAGGAAGAACTGTTAGTCTTTTCATTTCAGCCATTGTTCACAGGTGCTAGTTGTTTTGACAAAAATCCAGTTTTAGAAAGATTTTTTTAAAAATCAATCAAGTGAAAACAACTCAAAATCGCACCTTGGTCCTTGTTAAAACCTGAAATCTATGAAACTGGCAAAACAGAAATTTCTGGAGATTTTTTGTTGTTATTCCAGAGGCAATCAATGTGATCTTGAGCCACTAGCCCTGAGCCAAAGTAAGGAGCGAGCTGGAAAGCTGCAGTTACCCCCTATTGTCTAAGTATACACGCACACTTTTGTTTTTTAAACTTGTTTTCTTCAAGTGATATTAGCCGAATTTGTAGAATTCTTTATGACTCCCTCTGGAGCCACAGGAGGCTTTATGCTTATGTTGTTTTTTATACGTGCCGCAGTACTCCACTAGACAGTTTTATATATGAGTTCCACCCTCTAGTGTTATAAGAAAATCCCCATGATACAATCATCTGAGATATGAAAGGACACTACAACAGGTAGTACTGCAAGGATTTGAGAAGGCTGATCACTTCAAGTAAGGACAAAAAAGGCAAACATGAACCTCCTCCTCGCACTGAAGCAATGTCTGCACTTCAATCCATGGAGGACTCAAAATTACAAGATCACTACTATTTGAAGAAAAATACAGTAGCTGAGTAAATAGAAATAAAAACAGAGTTTACTTCATGTTGCAAAAGTGATAATGAAAAATTTACAATGGGCCCTATTCACCAACATCTTCTAAAATTTCTTTATAAGTTGTACTTAAAAAGTTTTTTTTTTCTTTTTTTAAAAACCCTCCCTGATATTCATGATTGTGTTTGAAGACCATAAAACTGTTCATGTATTTTGTCTTAGATTGGTCAATACCGATCTCTGTAAGTTGAAAGGCCGTGCTAGCTGACCCTAGTTTGCAAAGGTAACAGACCAAAAATGTCCAAGGTTGAGACTTGTGACCTTTTAAGATGCAGAGCTCCAATGAAGTGAGTGCATGCATCTGATAAAATGAGTCTGAAGGTTGGTCAGTGGTGTTTCCCAATAAAACTAATCACAAAAAGATACTATTAGTAAACTACAATTACAGTATTAAAGACCACGTTCATGCAGATCTGAGAGGGTCGCGGGTGACTAAAGCAGGCAAGGGAATGAAACTCCTGCCAGCCTGGCTTTTGTCTTCAATGATAAAGGGTTCAATCCGTCTTCGTGCCTGATCCAGACTGTCTTGTAGCAGAAACAGGTATTTATCAGACTGTACTTTGATTATAATGGAAACATGTCACCTGGGCACTAATTTTTGGACTATTTGCAGTGCAATGCTAAACTTAACAATATCTATCACAGAGGTGGCTCTATCTGAGACGACAGAAAGAAAAATGTGAGTTTAATAGAGACTTTATCGATCTCTTTAAAACCCATATCGAAGTTTCACAGAAAAGGTTGATGGAGATAAGTCCTGACAAAAATCCTACTTCACTCATATGATGATAATTTGTCAGGACTGACCATAAAGCAGCTAACACTCTTTGACATGGCAGGGTTGAAAAAAAAAACAAAACGAAACATTTTTTGTAATATTACAGTTTTTCTCAGTTGCTAAAACGCTAAATCCCATTCTCAAAGCCATTTTTTCAGAAGCCTAAACCAAGGTATCAAATCAGTCCTCTTGTGATCAAAACCTAAAGCACGTTTCACATCACTAGACACTGCTTGCAAACACATTTGCATTGTGATGCACTTGCTGTGCAAAATGGTGAACACATGCTGCACACTTTGATCACAACTAAGACACAGGTGTCAACAGGTAAACACAGTGACTCAAAACTGATTTCACCTTTAGCTGATGATGATAGAACCAATATAAACAAGTTGAGGAAGCTGTGGGAGGTCAAGATTTTGCGATGGATAAAGGAAACCAGAGGGGAAGAGAACACATAAGAGGTGGTCGCAGAGGTGGTCGAGGATGGGGACGTAAGGCATTCATTTCAGATGAAATCCATGCAACTGTGATCGACCACGTTGCTGTAGGAGTTGATGTTTTTGGTAGCATTGGTTTGTTTATCCATTTGTCTGTCAGCAACTTTACGGAAAAAGTTCCGAACGGATTGACCTGAAATTTTCACCAGCCGTGTGTCTCAGCCCAAAGACGTACCCATTATATTTTGGTGGTGATCTGGATTACCTTCTGGATCCAGGAATTTTTGAAGGATTCTTTATCATTGCAAGAGCTGCTTGGTGGAGGTCGGCGCTCTCTGAGTGCTTTTCTTGTTCTTTATGTTATGAGTTCGCTGTGTTGAGACATGATGCATTTGGCCTGATGTAAATAAAAAAGAAAAACATTTTGACAGCATGATGTTCTGAGAACTTTGTTTTCCTTTTTTCCTTCTAGTGTTTCCTGATTCCTCTGTAGTGTTCTACATTTTGCTGTGCTTGGGGCATGATTTGACAATAGTGTCGCTTTTTGAGGCCAGGTGATGCTGTTTTGAGTCAATAACTTCCTTTTGCAGCAAGAAGCAGAGATTTGGGGAAAGTAGTTTGAGTTATGGGATTAGCGCTTAAAGTTGTTAAAAACTGAGGGGACATTTCAAAAATAGTGTTTTAGCAATTGAGAAAAACTGTAAAAAAAAAAAAAAAAATAGAAGCAAATTGGTCTAGTGGCGTCACCTGCCTAGATATATTTTTAAGTGTAATTAATGGTGTCTAAAGACACACTAGTGTGCTTGCAAAGTGCTTGAGCCATGAATCCTGAAGGTGACTTCACTGCAGCAGCAGAGACCATATATTCATGCAGGTGCATTACACAAGGCATTGATTTGTACCGGTGATTAGTCAAATCTTCACAGGGCACTGTTGCACTGCTTTTCCAGCATCACCCACACCTGTTTGATATTATGGTGACTTGCTGTTTAGCGAAGCAGGAGCTGATAACAGATTGCTTTTAATCCCATCTCGAGCAGATGCGGAGTTCTCCCTTGGCAGCAAAAATACTCAGATATCCCATCATGTCCTGTGTGAGCTGCATGCACCCTGCTTCTTGGACTGATGAAAAACAGGTTCCAAGACTTCAGTTTCTCATAGTTTTATCTAATTGCTGTTTTGGTGTTAATTAAACTCCCTTACATCAGTAGCTTACATCCCCATTAAAATTGGGATTTATCAAGAATCTGTTGAAGCAACGACAGGTTGTTTTCTTCAGGAGAACGTAAATATATGTTGTAATTAATGCAATAAAATAATCATGTTCCAATGAAGATAGCAAGCATGAAATACTAACATGTGCCGGATTCAAACGTTTAAAAAACTGATGGATTTAAATGGCTTTTTGTTTGTTCAATAAATAGAGAAGAGAAGAGAAGAGAAGAGAAGAGAAGAGAGAGAGAGAAGAGAAGAGAAGAGAGAGAGAAGAGAAGAGAAGAGAGAAGAGAAGAGAAGAGAGAGAGAAGAGAAGAGAAGAGAAGAAAGTCTTCATAGACAACTCCTTGTGGAGCACTTCACTATGTGAAATAGAGAGTAAAGGCTGGAAGCGCAGATATTGGTTTATCTATAAAACACTGCAGACTCTCTCACACACACACACACACCCACACACACACATGCAAGAGTGAGAGAGAAGGCCACCATAGCCACAGACACTCAGCACTATTTCACCAAACCAATTATCCACAGAGCTATAGCTCAAACTGATATAGTACATTTTAAAAAGAAATACACAAACACACACTCACAGACAAGTATGCATGTTTGTACGGTACAAACACACACCACACACACCCCCTCCACACACACACACCCACACAGCACAACCCCATATCTCAGTCTGATTTGTTCTGATACTGTGGGTCCAGTGGGTGGCTCTCAATCTGCTGACAGAGACACACAAACACCAATTTTACCGCCTTAAGACAACTTCCTGTCCTCCTCTGAGCAAACAAAGATGGAGCGCACGGCAGGAGAGAAGGAGATTAATGGTCAAAAATGGCACGAAAAATTGGACATGAAAAATGTTGAAGGAAAAGAAAATGGGAAAGGTTTGTGGCTGAAGGCCCAAAGTAATGTCACAAGAGGTCAGACAGCTAAATGAATGATCAGAATCTGGGGGTGCATTAATTATTTTTTGGCAAAGGGAAGGGAAATTAAGGTAAATACATAAATGTAAACTATCACAATGTGGCTAACTACTATCTTCCCCAGCCGTTTACACTGTGCACTCTTATTTTGACTCCATGTTTAGCTAATGTTTTTCCTTAATTCCTCTGGGCATCATTGGTTTAGTTTTTCGTCACATGATCAGGATACGTTTTCCATTTATTTTAAGATTTTCTAAAATATAAAACTGTGGCATTCATTGACAGTGATTCCCTTAAAGACAGCTGCTGAGGTGAAGTGAAAACTGCTCTCCCATCACAATGCAGGCTTTCAGTCATGAAGTGGGAGGTTTAAGTGAGTTAAATACGACAAATACACAAAGCTTGTGAGATCACCAGAGGTAGATATCACTGCCTTACAGATCTAAGGTCTGGCTGAGCTTGCCCAGGAATATTTTTATCATACAATTTTTCATACCTTTCCCCTTTAACATCTATTTTGCAGCAAAGTTGGTCAGTTTATCCGGAGAGTCTTTATCCAGCTGTGAAGGGTGTTTCCCTCGGCCTCCAGTCTAACTTGGAGTAAGTAGCATGATCAGCAACTCCCTATTGAGTCCCTTCATTTCCTTACAAAGCAGCCAGAGAATTTCAGCTGAAATCTCTTTTGCATATGACCTTGCTCCTCAGGCAATGTGAACCGATTTTCCAACCAAAAAAAAAAAAACGGAAAGAAAAAACACCTGACCTCAATAGTTTTTCGTATTTGAAAAACATTGACACAAAATATTCAACAGCATTGGCTGTTATGAGCATGAGAAATTTGTGGAGGGGATTTAATTTATTTTCTTTTTTCTGCTATAAAAATCCTTTCATCCAGTGTTGTTTTTCCTGTGTCTTTTGTTTTTCCATTTGGTAACTTGTTATTTTACTGAACACAATCATTCACTCATGCTTCCCAATAGCTTCCAATTAATAATGTATGATAACACAATGCAGCCTGTCAAAAAGTCAGCTTGTCATTGTGCTGAGAGGATGCAGGATTAAATAGCTGTCTTTTCTGACGCAGTGAAAAGACGCCAACAAAGAAAAGTACAGTTCTAGGACTGATTAGAAAATTGATATAGCTGTCTCTTCATATTGTTTGCCGGGGAACCAAATATGGCAGAAAAACATGCAATGATAATTTTGGTGTCAGACGTTATTGTCTCTATTGTCAACAAAGAAACATCTGACAAAGATTTTATAAAATTGCCATCGCAAACAGTGACAGATGATTATTTGCTCAAGTATAAAAAATAAACATGCTCTTATTCAAACACAGAAACTCCCAGAAAAGTCAACCCTTTTGCTGCATTAGGAAGCCAATAAATATTGAATTAAGTGAGGTTAGCATGCTAGGTCGAGAGAAGGTCATGTTTCCTATAGTCATAAACATAGGCATACACAAAGAGGTTACACACCACACAGCATTGATTTTCTGTTTAGGACCACACAAAACAATCAGCACACAATTTACCATTCAGGCAACACTTATTTGAACAGAGAGGACAGCGGTTAAACACTTTTTCAAAGCAAAATAAAGGATCTAAGCAGCTTGACAAGCTATGCAAACAGAGCCCCCTTTGATTTAGCTGCTGTGCAAATTAATTATTCATTATTTAAATTCAGTCAGCATTTTTTTTTTTTACCTGATGTGCTTAAGTTTTAGATTTGACTCAGGACTTCTGCATATACCAAGCAGGAATCCTGCAAATCAGCACTTAGTTGTGATAGTTATGATTTTTATCTGACCAACTTGACTCCCCCTATTTTGTCATACAACAAAGGTTTGTGTTCTGCCTGCTAGGGCCAGTATATTCTAAAAAACATGACTATGCACAGAACCAACTCCCACTTGACTCAAAGAGATACCCACAACAAGCAGCTCTGGAACAGCTGGTGTAATGAATACTATTTCCAGCCTGATGAAGGATGAAAATAGTAAGGAAAGAAAAAGTGTGGGGAAAAATACACAACAGCCACAAAGATGACTGCAAGAGAAATATATTTTCATATGAGACCCCTGGCAGGCTCTCTGACATTGATCTACACAAAAACAAGAAGATGTTCAATTATGAATATCCAGCAGGTAGATGTAAGGAAACTTCTTAGTTTTCATGTTTGTGAGGAAACATGTCAGCTGATCAAAGTGCATTAATGGATGTGTGCGATTCATGAGGATGAACATATTTGTAAGTGTGAGCTCGAAGTGAAGCTGATGCACCACTGAGGTGTTTTATGTTGTAATCAATTATCATGATTCACCATCATTCTGCTAATGCTTACCATTATGTTGCTGTGGATGAAGCCCTTGCGGTAGCGGGCAGGTTTGAGGTGGGGATATTCCTCAGTGCTGGTTACTCGAATGTTCCACACACGTCTCCACGCCTCGTACAGCTGCAGATGAACCGGGTAGACGCCGGAGTGGTGAGGGGCCACCGCATAACCCATGTCCACTGGGATGTTATGCTCCTGGAGAGGTGACAGTAGGGGTTTGGGATTGTTAGGGGGCATGCAGAGGCAGGTACATGAAGGTTATACAAATAAACACAGAAATAATGGCATATTTACAGCTCACAGACAAAGAACTTTGGTAAGACATAAACACACAGAGCCCAGCAGGCTGACCTTGTAAGGGAAGCACGTGGTACGTGTTGTGTGGGTTATGGTGCTGGCCTTCAGGTTGGAAATTAGAAAAAATATAGTTTGTGTGAGTGCGCGTATGTGTGCAGGCTCGAGGGTGGAAGCTTGCTGGGTGCATCCAGAAGACTGATGGTGTTGTCCTTTGCCCTGACACACACCTACACACACTGTCAAAGCTAAGCATCAGCAGTCAGGGGAAGAGGGAGTGAAGCATGTGTGTGTGTGTGTGTCTGTGTATGTGTACAACAAAGGCTAGTGATAACACTTTATGTTCAGGCTCACCTTCAATGGCATCAACCAGTCGGTCTTGCTGTATTGTATGTGTGGCACCGCTGTCCAAAATGGCCGTACAAATCATCTTAATTCGCTCATATACCAACAACAGAGCACAACAACTAAAGCAGAGCAGTGCAACCTTGTGAACTTCAAATTAACCAGTCGCCATTAAATAAGGCTCAGGTGTGCCTGTCCAAATAAATGCATCACTCCCACCAGGGACATGCTATTTTTTTTGTCTGTTGAAAGGAAAAGTACACGGCAGAGTCCAGATCACATCTCTGTTAAACCACGGTCAGCGACAGCTAATTGGCATTAGCTAATAAGTGCAATTTACTCTGATTATTTATTGGCAATTTATAGCATCCATTAATTCAAGATAAAGAATTACTAGGAATAGTTTCAGTGAAATTATTCATCTACTAACTTAAAATATTATTGTGCCATTTAAAATATTGAAAGCAAAACAACTCAGCCGCTGTTTAAAGTGGGTAACTATAGCAACCAAAACCTCTATTCCAGTTTATTGCAACAGTTAAAAGATCAACATCAAATTAGGTACAGAAATGAGTGACACTAGACATGGTCAAATTCTCACTGTATAAATGATAAATAAAACAAGAAACATGGCTGATTTGTCAAAGCGACACAAGAGGACATCATCAGAAGAAGAGAGGAGCAGTGTTTGGAATGTTACTTTAAAAAAAGTAATTAAAGTTACTAATTACTTTTCCCAAAAAGTAACAGTGTTAGTGACAGAGATACAGTTTTTTGAAAATAACAAATTAATTGAAAAAGTAATTATTTAGTTTACTTTTTAATGTTCTCCTTGATGGAAACTTGAATTAATCTATGCTGAATTATTCAAAATAATTGTGAATATTAGACCTGACTAATGAATTAAATTAAAACATAAAAGAATAAATTACTAACAAAAAAAATATGGACACTAATCTCAGGCCGATGTCGTCGCTCCATCTCCTCCCCAAGAGAGGAGCTTAAGGGCTACGTGATGATAACTGCTTCCAGCCAACATGAAGAAACACGTAGTTTCTGATCATAATGAACATTTATCATGATGTACGTGTCTTATACTGTATCTCTGATGGGAAACTCGTGTCTGTGATTCCAGTTGAAAACTATTCCTTCAGTTTCTCTAGATTCACCATTATGGCATCTCTTGTTAGTGTGTGTGTGCACGTGTGTTCAGCTGCGTACACTGGCTCAGGCTTGCCATGGCATTTTACTCCACGTAGGTCCTCAGAGACTCGACACCTCTTCCAACCCAATGTACAGTCTCAACAGAACTCGGCCTCTTCTACTCAAACACTGGTTTGAGTAAGCTATTTTCATTTAAACCAAATCCTGAGCTGCAGCGCCATCCCATAATAACCACCATGAAGATATGCAAGCATCTTGCATATCTTCGAGGCTCCAGGTTTAACCATATCACTCTGCCTACTCTCCACTATAGCAGCACAATATAGTCCCAACTAATCTGAAACCTCCGTTCAGCAGTGTAACAGCAGTGTCTCTCCCCTTACGATAGTAATGCGCTGTCAGTAACGGTAACAGTAACAGTCAGTAACGGCATTGTAACGATAGACACAATAATTAGTTAATTACCCTGTTACTGAAAAAAGTAACACTGGTTCTTTTGACACCATCACTGGAGAGGAGAAGAAAGAGTAAAGAGACAGCAAAAGACAAGAGTCAACATCGAACTGACTTTTACTGGCTGAGAGCTCATAGGATGCAAGATGAATGCTAAATTAGCCAAATTTACCATTGCAGCGGGTACCTCACTGAGAAAATTTTTCAGTTACGTGGCTTTAGTCATTATAGAAGATGTTTCTTTTCAACAATTTTTGAAATATTCGATTAAATTGGGTTCACTACCCCATAAGGTAGCTACGATTAATTAAAAGTTTTAAAGGAGTGATGACATAGCAGTAAAAACCGGTTCATGTTGTTGACATTACTGCAAATACTCCAAAGAAAAAAACATCACTTTTTTACAGCGGTGGATTACTTTGGCATGCTAGACCTCCCTTCCTCAAGAATACAGTTGGGTGCCATAATGATATGCAGCTTTACCCGGAGACCAAGTTGACTTCATTTTGATTGGCTTCACCTTATTTAGCTATAACCTTATTTAGAAAAAGTAGGTCAAGCTGCGGTCGGACTTTGCTAAAGGCTATCTGTTAGCAACATGGGCTCTTCAGACAGTGAGCTATGTTTATCAGACAAGACAGCATTTAGAAAATAAATAAACTTACAGGTAATGACAAGGTTGTGGCCCCCTCCCTCAGTGTTGCTGCAGAAGTTTTCTTTTAAATCCATTTGTTTGAAAACCCAGACCTGACTGCTTAGCAGCCAATTAGCTACACTCGCAGTTGAATCAGCGAGGGAGGAGGTGAGAGCGGAGCGGAGGGTGGAAGGAGAGAGGGGGGGGGGGACTGCTTGCTTGATAGTGTGCTCTTATTGGAGCAATTGAATTACTTAGATTAAATATTTAGAATGACAGAACTTCTGTACGTAGAATGATAGGCTGCTGTCTGGTTCAACCGTTTCTGAACAGAGAGACAAAACTGACTGACCATAAACAGGAACTTTGATACTCACTCTGGACATTCACATGGCCTCATCAGTGCACAACAGATTATATTATACCCCAAAAACCCCAGAGAAGTAAAAATGTGAAGTCATGGCACCTTTAAATATATAAATGTCATTCATACATCAGCTGTGACAGTAATGGGGCTTAAAAAACATCCACCAATCATCTCTGCATTCATTACATTTTTATTTGTCTACTAAACCGTCAGTCACTCTTACTGCCATAGTAAGAGTGACTGACGGGCAATTCAGCGGGTAACAGGCGAGACTGATCAATGAGAGTGATTGACTTGTGAGAGTAATGCTGCGTGCCGGAAGCTGCGCACTCTCGTCTGAAGTTTACAGTAGGCAGCTAACAATCACTCTGCTAGCAGTTAGTAAGGTTCAGACAACGACATCTGTCTTAATTGCATTTGTGACATGATGGGAGGACCTGTACCTGCTGTCTGCTACATGCCGGTGTCGGGACTTGACTCGTGCACGTTGTGCTGTGGCCGGGGGAGGAAGCTGTGAATCTAGCAGGCTGGTCTTGCACATGCGCTGTATTTTTAAAAACTCGCTAACAGTCTCTGCTTTCCAAATTGCCTAAAACCTCTACCACCTTTTAAAGGTTCTATGAGCCCGCTGGATTTTATATCGCAGTTTGGTCCAATTTGCTCGAGTTTTATGGAATGCATGTGTTAAATAGTCATAGCACCACTTCAGAACTTCTGATTTTAATTGCAAAGTACATTGAAACGTAATTTTTCCTCTCTTTGAAGCAACCAATCAGTTATTGGATTAATGGATTTCTATTTCTTTCTTTTCTTCTTTTTTTTTAAAAAACAGAATGATTATTTATTATGCTGTTCTTTTTTCCACTGGAAAAGGACTTTGGATGGCCTGTATGACATCCTGAAGAAAGCTAGTAAGTTGAACATGAAACTGCTTTACAAATCAGCATAACTGCACCATGAATATTTCAAATTCTTTTTAAAGAAAATGCCTAAGAGTTCTTTTTTTGTTGTTGTTCTTTTTCATATTTCAGTAATCTTTCCCCATCTAAAGTGCACCTCAGATAAGTATCACGATTCATCTAGGAGGTGCTCCTGCACAATCTATCTTAAATGTTAAATGTATGCATGTGTTGGTTAGAGCAGATCCAGAGCTGTAACCAACACTGTGTTTATAATCTGCAGCAGCAAAGAAATGACAATTACTTACAGCAACGGACGTCCTTGAATAAGACACAATCATGGGGAAAAAGTATGATTAAAAGGACACACAAGAGAGAAACCAGCATCGAAACAGACAGCTGCAAGAAATATGTGTATATGCTTGTGCATCCATCTCACCAGAGCAAACTCCTTGTTGAGGACCATCTGCTCCAGCAGGGAGGACTCATTGTGGAAGAGGTGAGGCTGCATGTGGCTCCACATGTGGGGGAACCACCAAAACTCATCTACATACTTCAGCAGTAGATCATCTCCTTCATCTTCCTCCGGTGTTCCTACACACATGAAAGTTTACACATGCACAAGGACGAAAGGACACGAATGAAAAATATACTGCAGAAGAACATGACGACTCAGGAAATGTTGAAATTGCTGTTTTGCATAATTTCTTGGTGAAATGCCATCAAACAACTGGGTTGTCTTAAACTTTTATTGCCCTAAAAGTGGCCTGATACATGGTGATAAAAACGTTTGTCATAGTGCTAACAGATGCTGTGCTAATGGATTTTATTTTACTGCAGATTTCTTCTAATTATAATCATCTCCAGTTTCACCTCTGCTTTTTCTTCTCTGGTGTATCTTCCACCTTTGTTCTCTCTGCACAGATTTAGAGACTTGTACAAGAAAATCAATGAAATCTGTCCTTGGCGTCACAGCACAGGCAAAGAATACGCCACAGTATGTCATGACCTCAAAAATATGCCTTGATATATATTTCTATACAAGTCTATTTCACTGTAAGAAATAGTGGGAAATTATTTTTTCTAAATAATGGCAAGATTAAAGAAGCACTGTTTAAGCCATGCTATGTACTCCAACTGAACAGCAAGCTGAACATTTTTTTCTTTGTAAAAACATAACTGAGGTCCAAATACATGTCGATTAGAGTATTTTATTTAACTTTTAAATGTCATCTTAACTTGCTTAGTGCAAAAGGCCAACTTGTGTTAAACTGTAAATGTATAAACCACAAATTCCTACTCATGACAATGAACATTAGGGCCAGCTGTGTTTTCACACCTCCTCATACAGTTATGATGGTGTTAGCTAATCCTACTGACACTGGGAGACATAAAAATATAAAGTGCTGATCTTTTATTATGTTAGATCCACTACGTACTTAGTTTGACATACACATTTAGTTCCTACATAAAACAGGAACAGAACCCACCTGTGTGGTAGAATTTTCCAGAGAAACCCAGATTGAAGGTAAAGTTATGGATAAAGGAACGCAGCTGTTTCTGGGTATCAAGAAGAGCCTGTAGACAGACAGACAAGTGACAGACAGAGACAGATAGACAGATAGATAAATAGACAGATATACAGATAGATAGATAGATAGATAGATAGATAGATAGATAGATAGATAGATAGATAGATAGATAGATAGATAGATAGATAGATAGATAGATAGATAGATAGATAGATAGATAGATAGATAGATAGATAGATAGATAGATAGATAGATAGATAGATAGATAGATAATCATATTCAGTCCCATGAACTGCAAATACAGAGCAGACAACTGTATATAAAGTTAATTTCTCCCCAGTGTGCACTAGAAGAGATAAAATCCAGTGTGATTTAGATCTTATGTCTCTCCGTTGTATATTTAAGTGACCTCTGGTTCCTTCGAGAACTATCATGACGGCTGTGTGTTCTCATCAGTGCTTACCCTCTGGCCTGACAATAGCAGCTGCCATCAACATGCTGCTGCTGCATGTTTCATTACTTAGGCCTGTTATTCAGTATTCTTTGTGAACAACTCTTCTAGTGGCTCCTCCTGTCCTCAGAGCTACCTCAATCTCTGGTTTCAATACTTGCATCAGGATTTTCCTCACTTATTTAATGACTTCATTAGTTTGCTGGCCTTTAAACAAAGACTCGGTAATGAGTGTTAACTAAAGAGAGCTGTACACTGCACGCACACACACTGACGGTAATGCAAGTTAATGAAGGTCAGTGCATTAGTAGCCTCTGGAGGGTGGACCAATAACCCCCCACCCCACACCACCAATCTGCACACACACACACACACACACATACACACACACACTTCTTCCTTCTCATCATTTCCTGCATCCATCCCTAACTCTACCAAGTGAAACCGTGAAACCCCCACCCCCCCACTACTTCCCATCTTCCTCCTCCTCCTCCTCTCACTCTGGTTCTCCCTCATCTTTCTGAGAACCTGCAGTCGCCCTCCCTCCTCCAGCTCCCCCTTTCCGCATTTGTCTTCCACGCCTCCATCTCTCCCCCGCTTGCTCCGTGAAAATGTCACATTCTCAGGAGACAGGGCTGTACTAATTTGAAAGGAAGGCTGAAGCAGCATGGAAGAAAGATCGCTCCCTCAGCCTCTATGACTTTATACCCTTGCACGTTCTCTTGCACTCCACCGTCTTCTTGCTATCAGTGCAATTCCCACCCCTACAAATGCTTTGTTTATTAATAAAGCTCTTACTTCTCCTTTTAGAATTCAGTCAGCTGGATCATACTGTGTGCTACAAACCACACCCCAACAACAAATGTTTGTCACACCTGCTTTTAATCGATCACCACCAGGAACCTTTCCTCATTTAAGATACCTGAGCAGCTGGAGCCAGAGCAAAGAATTGGTTCTCCCTCTCTTTTCACAGTTTCTCCTCCTAAACGTGTCTCTCCCAAACCAACAAATATACTGACAGATGCAAGGAGTGTCTTCATTAGCCTTAATCTAATGGTGCTGAAGATGGCTGCGTGCTGACAGATGTGCACAATTCCCTAATCTGATCCCATGTCTCTTCTGCTATGACATTCTCTAAATCTTACAGACATGCACATGCAGAGCCAAATGTGAGGATACAAAGACTTTAGAATGAAATTAAGTTTAGAGTTGAGTGCTTTGCATTGTAACTCAATATACACTCCCTGATGCATTTGGCTGAAATGCATTATTAACGTGTGGTAGCATGTGTTAGTATAAGAGTCAGTGTGTTTCTAAGTGTGCCGTAAATTACTTAAAATATCTCATTTCTATTTTGCTGCCTGAGATTCACAACAAAAACAACAAAGCCACATCAGAAATTTTTAGTGTAGAACAGACATTTTCACATGTTTTATGTTTTAACTGTGGCTTGTCACTGAAGCTGAAAACCATTTCTAAAAATCGGATTTTTTGCTGTAGTTGTAGATAGGGATGGGCACAATTAATCGATGATCGATAATTGATCATTAAGAATTTTTTCGATGATGTAATTTTTTTTCAATCATCCGACAGTGTTATAAAACAGAGTTCATTCATGTAGTGTATGTCTTGAAGCTATGTAATAAATTTCACTGTGTGGCGGTAATAAACTATCCTACCACAGGGGGTGATATAGCCTAAAGACAGCAGAGAAAGCCGCCTGCGAGCCGCCTTCTTCCCCGTCACAGCAGCTGAAAGAAGGCTTGTCTAAACATGAAGGGAGTACGGCGAAGTCTGGTGTGGGACTATTTTACATTAGAAAATGACAACTCACATAAATACTGCGACACGTTTTATTAAAATAACTTGACATCAATTCCCATGATGTACCATTTTAAAAACACTCATTCGACCCAGCTTAAAGGTAACAAATCCTCTGTTCAACAAACCATTGTCTCAGTCTTAAGCCAGAGGAGCTGTGATGCAAAGCGAGCAGACAAAATAACGGAGGGAATCTGTAAAATGATCAAAGCGGATATGTTGCCCGGAAGTGTCGTCAATGGGAATCGTTTCCGAGATTTGATTAATTTACTCAAACCAGTCT
The DNA here is from genome assembly GCA_023101725.1 of Atherinomorus stipes. Classification (NCBI taxonomy): domain Eukaryota; kingdom Metazoa; phylum Chordata; class Actinopteri; order Atheriniformes; family Atherinidae; genus Atherinomorus; species Atherinomorus stipes. The sequence goes on from JALJCO010009916.1 coordinate 153,020, forward strand.
ATCCGTTTTCTTCACGGCGCACTGTTATCAGGCTCATTGAAACACGACAAGTGAAAGCATGAGCTGCTAAACAAGTAAGCCAAAGCAGCTAGCGTTGCCATAACAACATACTGTTGGACCGTATGTTGATTCCTAGAGGCAGGAATTACGAAAAAACAAACAAGCATGTCAAGTTTTTTTTAATACTTATAGGTGATGAAGCGTTAAAAACCAAAAAGAACGACCCCCACCCATGTCTCTCTCTGTTGCCTTGAACATGCTGTGTGCTGCATAATGCGCTGCGATTCGGTGGCCGAATTTCCCGCGCTGTCCTGCGGATGTGACATCAGTTGACGCTGCATCTGCGTCCCCGACAGTTTTGATACAGGAAGAAGACGATTGCGGTGAATTCAGACACTGCAAGGGATGGTTATGGATTCTTCTGCCATCAGCAAACGATCCAGATCAACTGAAAGACACTAAAAAGTGTGACTACGAAGTAAGAGCGTAGTAAACGACATTATAGCTTCAGTTTGTGCACGCTCCCATGACTGCTTGGCTCGTGACTGCAGTTACCTGAAGTGCAAGTTGCGGCAGTTGCAAGTTTCATTTCTTAATCTTGCCTCTAGTCCCTTGAACAGCAGAGAGCTACCTCACCATAACGTGCCACCACTGCCGACGTTCTCACTGAGAAGATGATTGAGGCGGTAGAGCAGTGGGGAGTTGAAATAAATACATATTTTAGAAAAAAAAAAACAAGAACAAAAAAAAAAAACAGTCTACCTGTGGTATGTGTAATCACTTTTTAACATACATTTCTTAATGATTAAATCGATAATTGATCATTAAAGGCACTATAGAAGATGTTTCGGCATTTCAGTTGCAGTTAGCGAGTTTTGAATAATGCGCATGTGCAAGACTAACCTGCTTGATTCACAGCTCCCTTCTTCGGCCAAAGAAAGACGTGCACGAGCCACTCCAGTGTTTAGCAGACAGCAGGTATCATGTCACAAACGCAAGTAAACAGAATATCATTATCTGAACGTTGCTAACTGCCAGCAGAATGATGCTAGCTACCTGCTGTATACATCAGACGAATGCGTGCAGCTTCCGGGTCACAGCATCATTTTCGCCAATCAATCACTCTCATTGATCAGTCTTACCTATTACCCGTTCTTACTACGGTAGTAAAAGTGACAAGCCAGTAGACAAATGAAAAAGTTGAGGAATGCAGAGATGATTTGCGGATGTTTTTTCAGCCCCACTACTTTCACAGCTGATGATAATAATATTTATATATTTAAAGCTTTAAATTAATCATAGCGTATGGGATTGTGAACTCAATTTTGCTGAATATTGCAAAAATTGTTGAAAGAAACATCTTCTATAACGCCTTTAATTCTCCCGACGATTGATAAAAAAGATGTCCACAAATGCCCATCCCTAGTTGTAGAGGATTTCTAACCATTGACTGCTTCTAAGAGCTTCTGAAAAAGGTTGCACAGGCAAGTCATTTTTAGGAAAATATTAAAGGAGCCCTATCATGAAAAATGGACTTTTAAGAGTTTTTCAGCATGTTACTACTGTGTTATTTCCTCATAAAAAACTTCATTTAAGTCGTTTTTTTCTTCATATGTGCATATTTGAGTAATATATATGAATATTCAGGCCAAGCTGTAGCTTCCTTAACATAACTGACTTACACCGGTGTACGCAACGAGGTGGCACCAATCACGAAGCGACAAACACGCATGTGCAGCATCGCAGCAAGACGCCCTCTTTGTTGAACAGAAACTCAAAGAGAATCCTAACCAATACACACTCTCTGAGGAAGAAACTAACAGCCTGTAGGAAGATTTCCTCAGAGACAAACAGCCATCAGCTAACAGACGTTTGCTCCAGAGTTCAGGAGAATTTTTTTTTTTTAAGCTCTAGAGGACGGCAAGTTGGGAAAAATGTGGTTGCGTTCAGCATGGGAGTTTATTTGTTGTACAGGATGAATCGACTTGACAGAAGTGGTTGGATTATAAATTCAGAAGCAGAAGAAAAACCTCAACTTTGTTTGTGAACTTCTCTCCTGACAACTTCATAAATCTCGGGCAGTAAAGTGTTTTTTTCTCGGGGATTACTTCTGAAACCTGACGCAGTTCCTACTATAAAAACACTCATGGAGAGACAACAGCACCGGTGAGTGAAACACATCTCTCAGCTCAATGCTAACTGTTAGCCTATGCTTTGTTCGCTAATTTACTTACTTGTCAGGGGTCTCTGTGGTACTTCTGTGGTACTGCGTGTACTTCAAACTCCATATCAGACTCTGGGTCGAGCGCATACAGCTCCATAACAGGCTGGTCCGTTTTATCCCGTCGATCGGAGTCCGATTATCCATCAATGTTTACAAATAACATCCATGTGAGCTGTCAGTGTCTCTTCCGGGGCGACGTCATGAAATGGGCGTAAAACATGCTGCAATTGGTCGAGAGCTCCGTAGTTCAGGACAATCAGCCATCTTACTTCCGTGTTGGAAATTAGACGCATAGAAAAACTAATATTTAACACCAAATCAGTTTCTATAGTAGCGATGGGAACATATTAAGCTTATAAATGCCTGTATTTTACTTTTGGAACGTTTAAAAATTATAATACAGCTCCTTTAAGCCAAAAAACAAAATAGTAAACATGGATGTATTTGAAAAGGACAATAAGATCTTTGCAATTGATTTAATCAAAAAGATCATGGCTTACCAGTAATCTCTCAAATCTTTCCCCTCAGAGAAGTAACCAATAATAACTTCCCATCTGCAGCTGCATCATTACACTAGTTAAAGTCATCAAACCACTTATGGATCAGCTCTCACAACCAAGTTACTTTATTTATAAGGTTTTTCAAGCAATTTAAAAGTTATGCTAGATATTTCCCATCACACTGATCAGGAACTTCGATTGCATGAGCTAAAACTTGTCAAATATCTCATTTACTAAACAAAAGATCTAAATACGATGACATTGGCACAGTAACAGCAATGTTTGCGAATCCTCACAAGGCTAAACCAATTTAAAAAGAAAAAAGTGTTTTGTGCTGTTGAGTTAACTCCTCCTTGAATTTTACTTTTAGGAGTTAATAGCTTAAAGAGAGACCACAGTATGATGAATAAACGTAACTGTGATACTTAATAGACCAGCAATAAAAACGGACATGCACTTCTTGTGCAGATATGCTCTCCCTAAGCATATGACTAATCTCAAAGTCAAGCTTTAAGAAACTATGAAGTTCCCTCCTGGTGTTTGTGTGAGGGGAAGCTGTGGCCAGTTTGAGAGAATGGAGGGCTTTAAACAATATGGAGCCAATCCCCAGCGTACATTCTGGGCTGAAAACAGAATAATCTTAACATGGCCCATAAGAGGCACTTTAAAAGAAAGAAGGGGGAAATTTGGATTTGCATAAGGTAGGACTGCGCAGCATATGAGATCTTGACAATCGCAGTGATGAGGGTAAACACACACTGGGATTAACAGTGCACAACAGTCCCTCATTTCGGCTCCCAATCCCCCAGCTTCTATGCACTGCCAGTGTCAATGGAAATGCCAGTTTGTTTCAGTGTGCAGGAGAGTGTATGTTTGTGTGTGCTTGCATGTGTGCATGTGGTAAGCCCTGGAAGAGGTGCCAGATAGATGTTGGGGTTCAAACAGATGGGAGACAGGCATCTGGACAGCTGGCATTCACTGCCTTTCAAAAACCCTTTACGCCAACCACCTCTTCACCATATCCCCATTCTGTCATTCTCTTTTTTGCACTCTTTCATTTTTCATGTCTTCTCGCATCGCCCTAAGCCTGACTGGGGGATCTAAAATAATAAAAGTAATTATAAAATAACCTTTTTGCAAGTGGTATTTTATGCACCAGCAGATTTGAAAGCAAGAAGAGGAACAAGAAAATTAAATATGTTAATGGGGTTTAATTCCTGAGACAAGGCAAGTTAAAGGTCCTGGTTCATCTGCAAAAACTGCTTTGCGTCTTTGACTGCATATCTGTGCGTGCAATGTGAACCCTAAATCAACAGATACTGTCAAATTTGACCCTTTTCTTAGCAGGTGTCTATTTAGAAAAAGACATGTTACTTAGGGCCTTCTTAAAAATGGCTGTGAGGTTCCATCTTTTTACCTTTTATACAACCATACTATATAATGTGCTATCATACCAAAGACTAAAAGCAACTATAATGCTTTAATTATTTCTTAAATGAACATGAAAATAGAAGTACAGAGAAACTGAAAAGATTTATTACATATCTTTATGACTTAACGATACACTGTCCTAACAGTGCATGAAAATATTTGCAAGGGCATGTGTGGTTCATGTAAATGTGTTTTCCAACATCCTTTAAAAAAAAAAAAAAAAATCAGTTTCCAGCTGTTTTAAATAACTTCCTTTGTAGAGCCAAAGCTGTCTCGCTTTCTCTTTTGTCTCCTTGTGTTGCAAACATCTGGGTATTGCTGATCAGTGCCAGGTTTGGCATGCCGCACTGTCTTAACCAATACTACTGAGCCTCTGTGTTTGGACATTTTAGCATAAAGTAAGTCACCTGAGCCTTCTCAAGGTTTCAGTTCCTCTTGTTTGGCCTTCAGGTATGGATTCAGCTCAGGACATGTTACAGACACACTGCTGGGTGATACTGTAACAATGTTGTGGAATATAACAAGAGGAAAGCAGGCTGATTTCTTCTTGCATCTGAATATGCTTGTTAAGTTACCAAAGTTATCTTTATTTTTGGGTGGTGTTATCGTCATCAGGGGATATCTTCTCCTTAAAGTAAATTTCTGCTTGCTTATTTTCAACAGTAAGAGCAAGACCTGCTGAGCCATCAAAATGGTAGCAAAGGTATCATGATTTTATGACGACCCTAAACATCTTTTTATTATTATTAATTGGTAAGTGGTAGCCATTAGCCTTCCATCTTTCTTCACAAAACCAAAGTGCATGCCAGCACCCTTGGAGCTAGATGACCACTAGAACTTTCGAATGAAAAGGGGCACATTACACATCTCAAATAGAGGGGTAGGGCCATGTGATGGGCTCAATGACAGAATTTAGAGCTGACATCTAGTCTTTGCCTCTCTGTCCCACTTACAGTTTTCTTGTCAGATTCAAGTCAGTGTCGCATATTATATTTGAACATTTTACAAATTCATCCATTCACTTGTATTTACTTATCCAAGGTAACTTGTGATTGCTTTGGCATTGACACCCTGACACAAAATTCTACTTGGCAGCCCCTCAAGGATTTTAACTTTCAGTGACTGCTGTGACTGCAAAAACCTGCCACATTTTGTGAAGGATGATTCATGGCATACAGCCATACACTCAGTTTATATTGAGTTGGAAAAACTCAGATGGAAATTGTTAATTAGACAAAACGAGTCATCTTTTTTTTGTGTATTTAGAGAACAGATGAATCTCTCATATACAAACGTATTTTTTCCTATAGGTTGGTTTGCTTGCTTTTATTTCTAACAGCGTAACTGGAAAACCTTCAGTTTAGGGGGGGGGGGGGGGCCTTCGGGAACCACTGGTTTAGGCCGATCAAGATCAATTTACTAGTCCTGATTAGGACTCCCAATAGTTAAATCAAGCTAGAAACACCTTGTTTAAAGGATACGTTTTTTTTCCAACCTGGACCTTTTTTCTAGGAGTTTATATGTGCATTTACTCACCGGTGAAATTTCTGTCTCACTTTGACTTCAGAAGATATTTTGTTGAGTGGCCAAAGGGCAACTCAGCGCAAATAGTACTAGTACTACAATAGTAAAAGTACTACAATAGTACTTGTTCGCTCGTTAATTCTACTTAAAGCATTTGTGAAATGAAGGAGTTTTGCTGCAGATAATGCCTAAAATAGAGGCTGCCCCATCTCTCCCATTGTATGGATGCATGCCAATCTTCCAAAGGAGTCAAAGTGATACATAAATTTTACCGGTGAGTAAATGCACGTATTAACTCCTAGAAATAAGGTCCAGCTTAAAAAAAAGAAAGTTATCCTTTAACTCTCACGCACATGTAGTACAGTGTGTATCTTTTCATGCTTTTCCACCGGACACTTTATTTAAAAAAAAACAAACATTGAAATCTTACACCTTATGAGAGTGAAAAGAATATCCCCAGCAAATTTTTCTAAAAAGCAAGAGCTTTTTTTTCTCCTGTTGCAAACTGTTCAATTCAATCTCTTTTTAAAATGCATTTCTCGCTTTCCCTCTACCCATTCTTAAATGTTTTATCCATTGTGTATGCCTTTCTTTATTATTTATGTATTAGCACTTGGCAAAGTAGTAAACAGATACAGAGTCGGAGCTTAGCTTGATTGACTTAATTAGTTCTAAAGATTAACTTTGAATGGAGCTGCACAATAAATAACAGACAGCTGAGCCAAAATCCTTTCAAGAAATCGGAATAGTGCCCATTTTAGGTATTAACATTTTTTTTTTTTTTTGTTTTAGGATCAATAAAAATGATCATATGAACAACAAATAAGAGCTAAATCAGAACATTTGCACCCATGCATCCATTTAAATTGTACAGTTTGTCCCTCAGTGTGTTGTAGTACTGGAGGATAACTACCCTCGAGCCGGGTAAGATGTTGAAACAAGCTTTCTTCCCCATGCTATGGGCAAAATAGCACTTTGTGCGATATAAATGTAGTAATTACTTGAGCAGCTACATTAAACTAAGTGAAGAAAATTGGATAAAAAACTGCCCCATTTATACACTTATTCCTTTTGAGGGGCACAAGATATGGACTGTCGCAACATAAAATTGGGAAAATGAAGGACATTTCATCTAACAGAACAGTCCCTCGCTGCATATTCTCATATAGCCTGCTGCACACAAAGTTCTGAGCTGATACATGATAACTGTGCACTCATCCAGCCACTGCTTGCTTTTAGTAAAGGCAACCCTATGTAGCCTAACAGGAGAGTGTGTCTCATCTTCTGAATTTAAGTGGAAGATGTGTGTTTGCATGCATGTGCCGTCTAAACTTAGATTACACCTCTGCAGAAAACACCTTGGGGAGGAAAAGAGTGGGAATGAGTTGAGAGAGAGGTTTAGCGAGGAATACAAACAGGCCGGAGATAGCGATCAATGACTCAAGCGAGGAGGGAGTGAGGAGGAAGCTGAGCTGAGGAGGAGGAGGAGGTGGACGGGAAGAGAGGAGGAGGTGATAAAGAGGCATCCAAAGACAGAGATCTGACGCCTCCCTAACGATGACTTCGAGGGAGAGAAGAGGAGAAAGCCTACATGCATGAATTGGAGCACAAAAATGCAAGCGCAGTCACGAGCATCATTGATGGAGGTTTTTGACTGGCATCATCCCTCATTTTGAGAAATGTCATCCATGGGGTGCCTCCCTGTGAATCATTTTAATAGAGGAAATACAGCTGTGTGTGTGAGCGTGTGCGCAGACAGAAGGGGGTGTAGGTATTGTTTGTCGCCAGATGAACTCGTGGTGTGAGACTAATGAAGAGTGCAGAGAGAAGGAGGGTGGCATTTTAATTGGCCTCTCTTTTTCTGTCTCACTCCTGCCAGAGCAGGAGATTGAATATTGTCTTTACAAAGGTAAGAGAAGACTTCTAACAAACTGTGATGCCGTCTTTAGCATTAACTGTTGCTGAACCTCAGGATAAGACAGATTTTACACTTTTATATTGTTTCTGTGCTGCTCATACATACTCGTTATATTTTTTGTCATTGGCATTTTGCGAGTACTAATTCAGCGCTAGCCAAACTTTAGGCCTCTATTATATTTGTCAAAACTCACCAGAAATTACAGTCATGGAGGAATTACCCACCAGATAACCACAATTTTTTACTGAAAATTAAAATTTCCACCTTAAGTATTGAGCAATATCTGGGTGGTAACAAGTTTATTAAAAGTGTTCTGTTTTACTGATGGTGCACAAATGATAAAAAAGGACATTTTATGTATTTCATAATTTGTAAAATTAATAAAATGTGTTATTGCTGATAAAAAAAAAATACATTTGACATTAGTGTTATAATGTTCATTTATCACCGTAAAAATGAATATTTCAAATGTTTGAGATGAATGACAAAAATGTGTCCAGAAATTAATCTGGTGATGTTTACAGGTAAGTAGGGTCAAACTTTATCAGCTTCTTACTTAAAAGCACACAATCATTTTTGTGTTGGAACTATGTTGATATGGAAATGATTTAATATCTGAAAAAAAAAGAGCCATTCTACATAAAGAGCCAAAGCGTAGAAAATTAAATCACATATCTCTATTTGTAAGTTATTTTTTAGTCACTAAGAAAACCTGTTCGGGAAGTTTAAAAACTCAAATTTCCACATCCAAATGTGTTGAAGTGGAAAATGTCTCCACAAACCACAGCTTTACAAACTTTACATGCAACGATTTAATAATATTCCGCAGGAATAGTTTAGAAATGAATATCATAAACAGCATTCAGTGGATGAAATTTCTGCCGCAGTGAATTTGATACTGAAGTTTGTCACCATAAAGGTCATCAGCTTGCCTGCCCCCATCGTTTAACTTCATACACCAGACCTGGACAGCCCTCATCTTGCTTCTGAATCTTGCTTGAATAATTCCCTGATTTCCACGAACATTCGTCCTGACACATCCCCTCAGCTGTTACCTTCACCCAAAGCTAGATGTGCTGTACATTTGACATGTGGTCATCTATGAGTCATCCTTTTAACAGCTTTCATCAGCAGAAGGGATAGACTTACATTTGTGAGCCCATCTGACGAGTAACCAATAGGATTTTTGACTCAAACTATCCTCGCAGTATGACAAAGACGTATTAAAGTCAAATAAATCTGCTGATCTTATAATTGTGATATCCAACATATGGTTTCCCCCGACTAACATGACTCGCACCAAGAGGAAGACTTGAATTTTCTGTAATGTGACAACTCTACTTAAGGCTCACATCTGAGGCAAAGGCTGGTGCAAAGACTCCTTCTCTCCCGCAGCCCCCTCTGCGTTCCTTCTTTTGCCCTCAGCATTTTGTTTTTCTGAAATTGCTAAGTTAGCTACAAGCTCTTCCCCTGGCACCATACTCCACCTTACTCTCCCTCCAACTGTTCTCCTCATTTTTCTCTTTCCACGAGTCTGTCTCTCTGTGACTGTGATTGCCAGCTATAATATATGGAAAAAGTGTTTCAAATGGCAAATCTTACTCTCTCTTTCTGACCCTGTGCCTGTCTATCTCTTCCATCTCCCCCTCTTCCTCCAATGCCATCTCCCTTCGGTTCTGTTATGGCACTGGTTCGTCCTCATGTATATTTATGCTACAAAGCTGAAGAGTCAGGCAGACTCGAAATGAAAACTCCAACCAAAGAGCGCTTGTGTGCTCATTTTGTGAATGTGCTCACTGGGTGTGTGTAGCTGTGTGAGGGAGTATGCACTCTTTTATCCTTTTGGATACAAGCATCATTTTTATATTCAGAGGTGGAATTCCTCTCTGCCTCACCACCCGCTGCATGTTTCCTTTTTTTTTTTTTTTATTTCACCCCAAACCTCCCCTATTTCCTCTCATCTCATGCCCAACTTTCAGCACTGGACAGGTGGCTCTTTTTTTTTTCAGCGCCTGACAGTACAGCTGAAAGTGACATTTCAATTTAAAGAAGTGATTCGGGAAATAACCACAAACACACAGGCACACTCGCATAAACCCACTTTCGTATACCCTGTGGATGCAGTAAGGCAGTCAGACACCACTGCTCTCGGCCCGTGCACATACAGCAAACATGAAATTCCTTTTTGCTAATAAATATTGAATTTTTGTAAGGAATCTGGACTTTTTTCTCGTGTGTGCAAATACTGTACTTTTGTATGTAAACAAGGACACAGAAACACATCTGTCTGTATCTGTGCTTGCTCATGCAAGCGTGTGTGTTGAAACAATAGCCGTCTTGAGAGGCGGGCGGCACGGTTGACTCTCTTTTAGTTTCCCTAAGAGGAGGAACGTGGGAAAAGAGGAATAAGTGCCATTCATCTTTTCACTGCCTCATTCACTACCTCTCTTTCTCACTTTCACCCCTCCTTTTTTTCCCTCTTCAAACCACATCTTTGTTCCCTTAAATGGCCTCTTCTGGCTAAATCTCCATTTGAAAATGCTCTGTCGTTGTACCCCGACACATATACACTTGAAGCAAACACACAGAGGCATTCCACACATACACTCACACACTATTCCAAAAATCCCCTCGGTGCATCCATGCCTGAGCTACAATCCTCTGAAAATGCAGTCCTGGAACAATCCTTTGCTGAAGTGGCTTACACTTCAATAAGAAAACCCTCCTTATCTCCACCACTGCACTGCCATCAATTACTGTTTTTATAAGTTGACACCAGAATGAAAAATCTAATCCAGCACTAGTGACCTAACAGTAATTGATCCTCTCTATCCCTTCTGTTTCTCTTTAATGCAAATTATCCCACAATCCCCCCCCCATACCTTCACATCCTTGACGTTCATGCGTGTGCCCTCTTTGCCAACAAAAATGTCATCTATATCCACCAGTATGTGCCGATCCAGGCCCAGAGTAAGCTTCCTGTCAGTGAGGTAGGAAATAGCATCCACCAGGATGAGTCTGTGAAGCCAGTAGCTCAGTCCCTGGCCAAAGAGCACTCGCCTCACCCCATCAAAAAGTCCCATGTCCTGCACCACTGTGGCCTGGAGGCCGAGGCTGAAACCAGGCCCTGGATTATCACCGCTGCCAGCCCCTGTTCCCTCCTTAGCCCGTGCATGCAGCACCGCCTGGTATGTGGAGTGATTAGAGGAGAATGAGGTCCAGTCCTCCCCAGGTAAGGCCCCTCGATCTGTGCCGGGTTTGGTCAGGTGGAGAAGAGGCGAGCTGGACACCACACAGCAGTCCCACAGAGCTTGGTTGGTCCTAAGCACCAGCGGTAGGCCTCTGAGTTTTAGGGCAGATGGGGAATTCTCAGTGGAACGGTAGAAGCCTATGATGCCAACTCTGTACTCAGTACAATATTGATGCAACAGCTGTCTGTTCCATGTATCTGCATTTGCATACTTTAATAGATTCTCATAAATGATGAGTGCATATCGTCCACGTCCCTTTTCTGTCAGCGGTGGAAGGTCACCCTTTCCTGAGGCAATCTCCATGCGGAACTGGAAATGGGCTGACTCCAGTATAGCCACAATGTCCTGACCAAGCTGGGAGTACTGTGACTCCACCAGTACCAGAACTACCGGGTCAGTATGCACGTGTGTGTGAGGGGGGTTTGGAGGGTAGGGGTATGGTAGTTGACGGTATGGAGACATGGAGAGAGGCTGGGAGCAGGCAGGCTCAGCCGATTGTCCAAGTTGCATGGAAGGGGAGGAGTTCGTAAAGAGAAAATAGGCTGAAAGGAGAAGGGAGAGGAGGCAGCAGGAGGCCAGTAAAAACAGGAGCCTACGCAAGTGGCGACGGAATCGCACAGCCACTGTCATCGCGAGTCAGGGGGGGTTATAGCGCTCCACAGAAGTAGAGGTCTTTTTGTTGAATCTGCAGAAGTATATAGAGTACGTCCAGGAGTTGGGAGGTCAAGAAACCCAAGCGATTGTCTATGTGTGCGGGTCAGAAGCAAAACCACTTGTGTATGTCATGTCACCATGGCAAGTGAAGAAGAGAGCTGCACCAGATTTCCAAAAAGAGAGGTCTTGCTTGAGGGGTTGCAAAGCAGTTGAGGCACTCTCCTTCAAGTCCTCACGGAGGGATCACATGCACAAACGGAGCGAGTGATGATTAATATCTGCAGAGAAAGGGGACAAGGAGAAAAGAAAGAGTGAATTTGTTGGGCAAGGTTGAATAGTAACCATTAGTTCTCCTTGTGTGTGTGTGTGTGCTCACAACTAAGTGTGTACCTAGGCTGTGCCACTCTGGGGAATGTAAGGGCACAGCTGGTAACTACAGAGCTGATTGAAAACAACTTGCATCCTTAGGGCTTAGTCAGACTCTGCCACACACAAACATAATCACATCCCAGTTAAAACACGACACAAAAGTCCATCTCCACAAATAAACAACAGCTGGTTGTGCGTTAATATGACAGTGTGGGGAGGTGGGTGGGAGCTCAACTAATCAGTCCCATAAAGCTCCACAGAGAATTCCTCTAATTGTGCCAAACTCTGAGCACCTCTGTCCCATTTCTGAGCCTAATCATCTGAAATACCACAAAATTAGAGTTGGAATCCTTTTACCAAGAGCACTAATCTGGGGGGAGCCCATGACAGTACAGAGGAAATGAAGTGCAAGAAGAGACAGAGAAAAGGAGAAGAGAGAGGAACAAAATGCAATGAATTATAGAAAGAGACAAAAAAGACCAGGATTAGCATCTTAATGTATGTGCCGGGAGCCAGGGAGAAGAAAAGATCCCACAGCATCTCTTACTCTCTCTTCGCTCTCCTCCCCCCATTCTGTCTCTCTACTTCTGTCAGTTTGAATATCAATAGTCTTTCCTCACATTTTCCATCCCTCTTTCCTTATTCCTTTAGTGAACACAAGTAAAGAGAAGGTCACCAAGGAGAGACTCCAATCATATTCTTTAAATATGAATTCAGAAAAAGGAAAATAGGAAGAAAATATCCCAACAATATTCTTTGTAGCTCTGCCAGTGTGGGGGGAAAGTTGTTTTATTTGCTTTAATGAAAGCATGTCATCCTGCTCTGACAAAAGGAGAGTTTTGTAGTGTCAACAAAAACCAAACAGGAGAGAGAAGAAAACTATTTCACGAGCAAAGTAACAGTATTTAATCTTCAAACATTTACTGTCTGGAGGGTGGATGATTGAAATGGGTGATTTTTTAGGATGGAGTAGCTCAAGTGTATGTGAGGCTGGTTCAACCTGTTACTAAAGGTATGCACGTGCTTCATTGTTAGGATCCACAGGAGGGCGCTGGTATTGGGCACTTCACGTGGAAGTTTACACTTTTCATATCAGCAACTTGCAGCTTTGTAGCTGTAAGAGGACCTAATAGAGAGTACATTGCCTACAACTCTTCATGATTGTTATTCATCTGTAGTTTCCAGTCTGAAATAGTGTTTTAAAGCTTGCCGTGTTAGACAGATTTAAAAGAATAGGTGCAATATTCTGCACATTGTAAACAATGGAGGGAGAAGTCTTACAACTATTAAGCTCTATTTTCAACTAAAGAAGCCTCCAGTAACCCTCAGCATGCAGAAGTCAAACTACGAGCAGGTAATTCCTCAGAGTTTCTGTCCCGCTCCCTGAAGTTACTGTTGAAAATGAGCACCGACTCGCCCACTTACCTTAAGCCGAGGCTGAGGCGCTGCCGTGCCGGAGGAAGAGAGGCGGTGAAGCGGTGATGCCGCTCCGGTCTCGGTGGCGCACCACTCCCGTGTGTTTCGGACACTGAGGCGTTGTGCCATCTCCCCCACCCCTCCTTTCTCTACCCTCTACTAGAGCGGCAGGAGCGGCCAGCCGGAATGATCCGCTCTCCTCCCTCCTTTCATCATTCTTCTCTTTCTCTTCCACTCGCCACCCCCCGCTATCTTCTCCCTGTCTTTCTCCGGGAATGGACACTTTGTTAATTTTCCCGTGGATCCCGATTCATCAAGGTAGAGATTAAGCAGCCGTAAAACGGAGGAGCTCCGATGTGTGCGTCTGTCCGTAGACGACTGACTGCCGCGCGTAAACGCTGTGCTTTAATAGCGCCTACACAAGTGGAGGCGATCGAGGGGAGGTGGAGAGAGGGGGTGTCTGGAAACGAGAGGAGGGGAGGGGGCTTGGTTTGATTGACACAAACAGCCTTTTTCTCGGGCATCAGCGTCCACGGGCTTGGTAAAAGCTCAAGGCCCGTTAGTTGGTGTTAGTTGGATGAGAGATGTCACACACGGATACGCACCGGTGCAAGCCGAGTGCGCGCCTTACTGATTCCCTCTCTCTGCTCAGGCAAGCTGTGGCACTCCAAGATAAAAGGAATGGAAAACAGACACATTCACCATTAAAAAGAAAAAAAAAATCAACTTTCGCACAACAAAAACGAAACCAATGAGAAAAACAGGACAATTCTGCCCCATCCGTTAAAAAAAGCACTCATTTATGCATGTCTGTCCACATATGAATCCCATTAGGCCTACTTCTGCAGAATGTCGATCAAGCAGCCACAGCTTGTCATTCAAAGTGTTTTAACTTGATTAGGTGTTCCCTTTTCACTGCCTGCTAGTTCATCAATCTCTCTAACCTATTTGCACTGACACACTCTTACTCACACAAACCTCAGTGGAGCTGGTGGGCCCCTCATTCACATCATAATGGCCTTACAATAGAGCTTATTGAGTGTGTGTGCGTGCGCATGTGGTGTGTGTTTGAGAGCAGGCGCAAGTCAGCGTGTGAAGAAAAAGTGTAAACTTAAAGAGAGATACATTGTTGTGCTCCGACAGAGCAGCTCACTAATGGCTGATGTGGGAGGCTGGTTTTCAACTACAAATAAAGATCTGCACATAAACACATCGTGGCTTTTGCTGTGGACTGCGAAGTGAGTCTAACATTAACTGAATTACAGAGGGCATAAAGTTGGTACGGTAGTGACACATTTCTTGACCTTCTTTGAACAAGATAATTAATTCAGTGCTTTGTTTTAAAACAAGAAAAAGGTTGTGAAGATAGTTTGGACATGTTCAATATTAGTACCAAATACTTTGACTAAAGCAGTTTTATACAGAGTTGAGGTTTAGCTCAAAGTCTTGAATTTATTTTGTCGGGGATTTCTCACTATTTATTTTACAAAAAACAAACAAACAAACAAAAAAAATATTATTAGTATTTTTGGTCTTCTGGCATGCTCTGCTCTATTAACCATCCACAGATTTTTGCTCACATTTAGGCCAGCAGACTGTAAGGGCCATATGAAAACCTTCAGTTTGTGCTGGAAAGAAGTCCATCGGAGATTTTTAGTTGAGTTTATAGGGTTGTGGTTTTTGCTATAGACGCCAAAATATTTTCAGCTTCAGTTTTATTCAGAATGAGCTTTGTCCTACCCTTCTTTGTGCATATGTATCTTAAGTTTAGGACAGTAGCTACACCTCTTCACAGTCTGGATTAAAACAGGGATGGCCGCACCACGATGGCAGAACCAGAATTATTTTGATCAAAATTGGGATAATGATTGTTCACTTATTTCTTATCAACTTTACTGATCTTTAAAAAAATCTGATTTCTTATTCTTCATCTTACTGTACACCTTG
Source organism: Atherinomorus stipes (assembly GCA_023101725.1). NCBI lineage: Eukaryota > Metazoa > Chordata > Actinopteri > Atheriniformes > Atherinidae > Atherinomorus > Atherinomorus stipes. The sequence continues at coordinate 168,254 of JALJCO010009916.1, forward strand.
AAAAAGTTTTGAGAAAAAGTTCTGCTTTCATCATTCTGGAGGTTAACATGCTATAACGTAACAGTATTCTGAACTGATTTCACTTGATACCTTCGGCTTAGTCTTTATAACAATGTTAAGCATCATGGCACGGCCTGAGTTTTTAACGTATTTTCTATTTTTTAAACTGTTGTCTGCTGGTTGTTGATGTCAGTGCATCGTTAAGAAATATAGCTTTACTGTTCGCGTTGATGTGTGTTGCTGACCTCTTGTGCAGGTCACCCTTGTGAAAGAGATCATGATCTAAACAGGTTTTATCTGGTTAAATAAAGACTAGGGTCAGGAAGGACAACTTGGGAGAAAATGTAGATGATAAAATCCCTGCTACACAGCCTTAATGTATCCATTAAAAGAAAACAAATTAATAAATTTAACTATGAAAAAACATCTAAAAGCTTTGGCACAGTGATGCATAACTTAATTTAGTTAGAGATTTCAGACCATTTTAATTTCTGCCAATTAAAAAGAACATGGCTGAGCAGTTGTTTACCATATCTGAATAAAATGAATAGAGAATCTCCTTCCCACACTTGCTCCTCCTGCTGCTGCTATGCAACACCTGTGTGAAGCTACTGTATCAGCCATGTCACCTGAAAAATTAAAGACATGCTTTTTTTGTTTCTTTCTTTCAAATAGGCTTCAAATAATGGCACAATCAGTGAACTGTGAGTGCAAAGATTTGTAAATAAGTCTGTGTAAATGAATTAAATTATTCCCTCATTGGATCTTTTGCTTTGAAATGAAATCTATAATTATAAATGCAGTAGGACAAAAATGTGGAGCTGCATAATGAAAACAGTCTTTCTTTTAACAACAAAAAATAGTTTGGACCAGATGCAATTGTAAATCTTCCCCCAAATCTTCTTATATCCTCCTCAGTGGGGTAATTTTTCTTCCAGTAATTCAAATAAATTCACGCAGTAATAAAGAATGCTCTATCTCTCCTCCCACCAATGAAATCAACACATGAGCATCTACTGTGCAGTATCTGTCACAGCAATGTCAAGCACAAAAAAGGAGCCCTAAATAAGTCTGCATGATTTATATAAATCATTCGCACCCACAGTTTTTAAAAAAACTGGCCTTAAAAAAAAAAGGAACACCTAAGACCTTCTATACTGAACAATGTACCTTTTTTGTTTCCTTGTTTCTTTCCATAAAGTGCTGATGACATCATTTTGACATTTTTTCTTCATGTTTTATAGACAAAAACGTTCTTCATGATGAAAACAGTCACTCCTGCATAGATGAGTTATTAGAAAATGTCGCTGCATTTCTGCACATCTGACCACACTGTGGCGCTGTTTGCAGAAACCGGATGTGACGTTGTGGGACGAAGCCCTACACTGCTCTCAATATGGATTTTAATGGGTTTATTGCAGTTTTTAAGTTCATTTTCCAGTTTTATAGACAGACAGTAATGGCTCAGCCTTCTGTTGTATTGCCAGTTAATGTTTAAAAGCTCATAAGGACGGCGTTAGTTTATTTATGTTTCCTACAGATCATAAGTACATTAGAAGAGGATATAATAGGTGCTCTTACCGGTGTCTATCTGTAGGAGCCTCCTGCAGTCTCTGCCAGTAAAATTCCCATCTGCAGACACTGTGTATTGGACATGATGAGACTTTAACACAAGAGACTGTTGTCACTTCTACCGGATTATTCTTCATTCTTCAGTGTTTGCTTCACAAAGCTGTGATGTCCAGCTGTGAACAGAGACAGCTTCTCCTCGGGTCTTCACGGGACTTCTCTTGAACAGAGAAGGGAAGTTGGACCCAAATGATGGACTATGAGACAGGAGGCAGGTTGGTGAACTTCTTTAAAGACCAACTTTTTTGTATTTTTGTTTACATAACAAGTTTATGCACATGCTCCATGTCTTAGGGTAGCCTACGTTCACACTGCAGATCTTGGTGCTCAAAACTGATTTTTTACTGAAAGGAAAACTCAGTAACTTTTTTACCTCGATAAATGCTTTTCGGAATCCCTGTGGGGCTAAACAAAGTGTTTACGGAGCAATTCAATGCCCCCCCCTCCCGCCGGTGCCTCTGGCCTGCGAGCAGCTCTATGCAACTTTGCCTGCGCCGACCCGAGCAGAACTTGCGACAACAGAAACCGCTGTACGGTACTCAGGTCCCCTATCTACCGAGCTGCTTCCAGCTCTGATTTGAACCAGACTACCAGCGCTAATTCGAAGAAAACATTTCTTTAGCTTCACACCACCTAAACACGGCTCCTGGCTCTCATAACCAACTCTTTGCTGGACCAGAGTGATTCACGTAGCTTGCGCTGCCTGGGCGCCGGGTGAAGCATCACTGCTTCAGGCTCAATAATCACTTGTCACGTCCGCAAAAAGTAAATAAAAGTTCGTATTCTTACCTGCTACTCGCCAACACCAGACAAAAATATAATCCACGGCATATTTACTCGCAATCGTGGGTAAAACGTCCCGTTTCAGAAGAGACAGGTCTTTGCTTTGAGCAGAGGGAGACGTGGTGCTGCTACCAAGACAGCAAAGTAGCATCAACAAGCTAGTAAAAGCTTAGAAATATATCCAGGAATCAAAATAGAGGAAAGACAGGTAGAGAAGCCGTCTGTGTGCTGTGGGGGTGCAGGGGGGGGTTGAACTTTACGACAGTGAAAGGACGCCACTAGGGGGAGCCCCGAGCTGAAGTTACTGAGTTCTGCTTTAAATCCAACTGTTTTGTGGGGTCGTTCATACTATCATTTACATGTGAATGAAATGAAAAATACTTTATCTATCCCAGAGGGGAAATTCAACATTGTAAAAAGTTCACTCTTTTTTTTTTCTTTTTTTCTTCTTTTTTTAACAATATAACATTTATATGAAATAATAATACACAATAATAAGTCAGTCAGTCAGTCTTGTTCTTTAGGGTGATGGTTGCTGGCAGGAATGAATTTCTGTACCTCTCCGTTCTACAGCGAACCTGACGCAGCCTCCCACTGAACACACTGTTGATTCTTCACCGTGTTGTGGAGAGGGTGGGAAGAATCCTCCATCATCTTCATCAGCTTGTGCAGCATTCTTTTCTGAATGATCAGCTCCAGCAGCTCCAGAGTTATACCCAGCACAGAACCAGCTTTCTTGATCAGCTTGTTTAATTTCTTTCAGTCTCTGGTTCTGATGCTGCAGCCTCAGCAGATGGCTGCAAAGCTGATTGCACTTTCCACAACAGACTTGTAGAAGATCTGCAACATCTTGGTGCAGACGTTGAATGATCTCAGCTTCCTTAAGAAGTAGAGTCTGCTCTGACCTTTCTTGTAGATGTAGTCAGTGTTGCATTTCCAGTCTAGTCTGTTGTCCAGCTGAACTCCAAGGTATTTGTAGTTCTCTACCATCTCCACCTCCTCTTCCAGGATGTAGACAGGACTATGCTGCTTATTCTTGCTCCTCCTGAAGTCAACAATTATCTCTTTAGTCTTGCTGGTATTTAAGATGAGCTGATTGTTACCGCACATTTCACAAACTGATTGACCAGTTCCCTGTACTCAGCTTCTTGTACATCGCTGATACACCCCACAACTGCAGAGTCATCAGAGTATTTCTGCAGATGACAGGACTCAGAGTTGTACTGGAAGTCTGAGGTGTACAGTGTAAAGAGGAATGGTGAGAGTACAGTTCCTTGTGGTGCTCCAGTGCTGGTGATCACCATCTCAGGCACACAACCTTTCAGTCTCACAAACTGTGGTCTGTTTGTCAGGTAGTCGTAAATCCAGGTGGTTGTGGAGGATTCACCTGGAAGTTATGGAGCTTCTGACATAGCAAAGCAGGCTGAATAGTATTGAAGGCACTTGAAAAATCAAAGAGCATGACCCTCAAAGTGCTGCCTGACTGGTCCAGATGAGAGTGGGCTCTCTGAAGCAGGAAGATGATGGCATCGTCAACCCCAAGCCCATTACGGTATGCGAACTGTAATGGGTCCTGAAAGGTGTTGACTTGCTTCTTGAGGTGAGCCAATAGGAGTCTTCCCAGGACTTTCATGGTGTGAGATGTTAGAGCAACTGGTCTGTTGTCATTTGGTTCAGCTGGTTGAGGTTTTTAAGGACTGGAACAAGACAGGATGTTTTCCACAGCACTGGAACTCTGTTCTGTCTCAGGCTTGTGTTAAAAAGGTGTTGGAGAACTGGACATAGTTGTTCTGAGCAGGTCTTGAGAACTCTGGGACTGACACCATTCGGACCTGCAGCATTGTTCCGGTTCAGTTTCTCCAGCTGTTTCTTGACCTGGTCACAGGAGACAGTCAGGCTGGAGGTGGAGGCAAAAGAGGTCTCAGGATGTCCTGATGTGGAGGGAGATGAGGCTGTGTTCAGGTCCATGACTGAGCTGCAGGGTGACAGAGTGGAAAGCTGTGGGCTCATGGAGGTTGTGTGGTGTGCTGGGTTGTTGGCAGGAGGGGAACTGAACCTATTGAAGAACATGTTCAGTTCGTTAGCTCTGTCCAGACCTCCATCAGTCTGATCCCGCTTTAACTTAAAGCTGATGATCTTCTTCATTCCCGACCACACATCCCTCACGTTGTTCTACTGGAGTTGGCTCTCCAACTTCTTCCTGTAGTCCTCCTTGCACTTCTTACTGTATTTTCAGTTGTTTTTGTGTGGTCTTCAGTAACTCCCTGTCTCCATCCCTGAAAGCTTTCTTTTTGATGTTCAGCAGCTTTTGCAGGTCACTGGTGATCCAGGGTTTGTTACTGGGGAAGCACCTCACTGTTCTTGTTGGAACGATGCTGTCTATGCAGAAGTTTATGTAATCTGTCACACACTCATAGGGCCCGATTTACGAAAGGTTTGCGCTTGTTAAAACAGGCGCTATCTTCATTACGCACGCAATAATCCGCCAGAGCTGATTTACAAAGCAGGGCAAAAGGAGGTTTGCGCCTGTCAAAGGGCAAAATAGCGCCGCTGTCCATTTTTTGCATCTGCTGCAGATGAATATGTAAACTGGGCGTTTCTGCCAGAAGGCGCAAAATATTGGGAGGAGACTATGCAAAACCTCAGTTTAACAAAAATGTGATCTATCAACTGTTCAAAGGAAAGCGGGGGCAAAAGATTGCGTGTAATTTAGCACGTCTGAAAAGCAGGTATAACTGGCAGCTTTACGCACTGATGGCTGAAAGAATGCTGCACACAGGACTGCAGACATCGGGTCAGAATCATTTTTCATGATGTGTTCAGGCGACATGTCAAGTTTTCATTATTTAATTAAATAACAATCATCATCACTGTTAAACACGGGTTATTCTAGACATGAACCAGAACATCTGCAGCTGCAGCATCATGGTAGTTAAAGCTGACATTAATTATGTCTTTTTATTTTCTTTTACTTTTTGCCAATGACATATTTTTAAATTAAAATCATCTTCTGCTTCTCCACACCGCAGCGACTGCTGCTGCTGTTCTGAGGTTGCTGTCCTGCGTGAAGTTGGCACCCCACAAAAAACTCAGTGAAAATAACCAGTAACGTCGCACAAACTAATGATACTATTTTTTTACTGAGTTTTGCATGGGGTGGGGGGCAATTACGCAGGTCCCGCGCCTGGCATTGTGCCAAAGAGCGCGCAGTCTGTGCGTAATATCAGATCATCTTTACCAGCGTGTCCTTATCCATGTCCTTAAACTGGCCTCTTCTGGACCCACAGAGAAACCTGCTGCATCGTTTTTATAGTTATTATATGAAGAGTTCATTTGCAAAAACAGACAAACGCCACTGTGGAAAAACGGAGTTAACTGCTTTTGTTGCTGTCGGGTACAAACCTCCTATCTCCATTTTACATCATTAAAACCCTCTACTTCATGTGAGCTTGATTTGCTGAAAATATTCAAAAAGTAAATGAAGAGTTTATTTGCAAAAGCAGTTAACTCCGTTTTTTCTAAATGGCATTTGTCTTTTTTTGCAAATGAACCCTTCATATTTATCTTATATTCTGTTTTTTATTTGCCTCATTATATCTCTGAAACTAACATCTCTCTATCAGGATTAATTTCATTTTGCGTTTACCACATGCTCTTCTGAACTTTCCGTGGCGCAGGGAGAGAGCACGCTAAATCCTCATTTAAATCCTGCTGTTTGCGCCTGTTACAGATTGCGCGTGTAATCTTTGTAGATCACCCGCAAACGCTAAAGTGACAGCGCACGCTATTTTTTTTGCGAGGCAAAGACATTAGACTCGCAATTTGGAGTCTTTGTAAATCAGGCCCATAGTGTTGATGTCATCTCCATGAGATTCACAGAGGACATTCCAGTCAGTGGCCTCAAAGCACCCTCTCAGAGCATCTTCAGCCTCAGTAGACCAGGTTTTAATCGTCCTTCTAATGACTGGCTGCTGCTGAACGATGGGCTTGTAGGTGGAGGTGAGAAGAACCACATTATGATCTGATCTTCCTAAAGGAGGTAGGGCAGAGGAGCAGTATGCATTCTTAATATTTGCATAAAATAAATCCAACATCTTATTTTCTCTGGTGGAGCAGCTGACAAACTGCTGGAAAGTTGGCAACATAGCAGAGTGGGAGACGTTGAAGTCTCCAGAGATCACCATGAATAAGTTTGGATGCTGTGTTTGTAGTTTAGCCACGACAGGGCTGATGACATCACAGGCTGTCTCTGGTGCGGTACCTTGTATTATATAAACCGCTACCAGAATAACACAGTCAAACTCTCTGGGCAAATAATATGGACGGAAACTCACAGCTAACAGTTCGATGTCTCTTGTGCAGATCTTCTCCTTGACCTGGATGGCACCAATGCTGATTGACCAGCACTGCAATTCCACCTCCCTTTAGCTTCCCGCTGAGCTGTTTATTTTGGTCTCCACAGACCGTCTTGAAGCCGTGTACAGACGCATTACAGTCTGGGATGTGTTCATGCAGCCATGTCTCGGTGAAGCACATAATACTGCACTCTCTGTACTCTTTCTGAGGCCTTGTTAGCACTACAAGCTCGTCCATCTTGTTAGCTAGTGATCTCACGTTACCCATCAGAACAGTTGGAAGAAACGGTTTAAATCTCCACCGTTTTTCTCTCTGCCTTACCCCTGCCCTGCATCCTCTTCTCTTTCTCTTTAACTCCACTGGGATTTGATGTGTTATTTCGCTAATAATCTTGATTTGGGAGAATTTTAACAGTTGATCTGGTGGTAAACAATTTTTCCATTGCTATGGATACACATCATAACAAGTAGTGAAAAAAGTCAAATATATGGAGAAAAATCTACTGAATTGCACAGCCTTCAAACCAGCATTAAAATCCTCCCAGAAAAACCTAATCTGACAAGTAATGTCAATAAAAAAGATAACTATATTTGAAAAAAAAAAAAACCTTAAAAGCTAAGAGAGAGCTGTTACAAACTGCTGCCAACTAGCGGAGGCTAAATATGGAGGCTTGTTGTATGCATGTATCAGTTTTGTAGTAGATGTGCAATCAGAGCTTGAAAAAAATACAATGTTATTCTGTTCATTGTTTGCATTCGATCTTACTTATCCCGTCTCCTCTGGTGCAGAAATAAAATGTTTGTCTCACTTTTGAGACTTCAAAGTCTGATGAAATTGTGACATGACCGGACAGACTGTGGCCGCTTCGATGCAGATGGGATATGTATCTGATTTAAGACCATGTACGAAAGTGGCCTGGGTTGGATTTGAAAAAATCTGATTAGCACGTTCAAACTGTTATTAAAAGAATATGTGAGCTGCATGTGGACAAAAATCGGAATTGAGCTGCAATGTGAGCGAAGCCGTATTCTCAATTTCTGGTATATCTCTGTTGTAGCGTTACAGTGCCACCTAGAGGCCTGGCATAGATAAATACGAAAGCATTTTCAGTGGCTTTGTGTGGACACACACACTTACTGGAATGATTCCGTTTTCAAGGAAAACTTTTCCTGAAAAGGAAATTAGATGTAACCTGACTGAGTAGGACAGGACAAACAGTGTAAACCAATGATTGGTTTATACAGGCAGAAGACATAGTGAGGGATTAATAAACAAGCAGCAGGTCTGATAATCAGCAACTAAGGATCAGGGGTAGCAGGAAAAAACCCAACAGAATACATCAAACCTAAGAATTAAAACAAGAAACAAGACAGTGCAGAGGACACTACCTGTACTCAAAGACAGCCTAAACTGAAAACCAAGGAACAGACGGAGAAAATACTACAAAACATTAACCAGAAATCTAGCACAAATTAAACTCAACAGAACCAGAAAACCTACTTGAAAGCAGTGGAGCTAAGCCAGATGCAAAGCTCTCAATTTACTGGTTGATCTACCTTCCTACCATCACCTATGATCACAAGCTGTGGGTAGTGACCAAAAGAACAAGATTGCAAATACAAGCAGCTGAAATGAATTTCCTCTGCAGGGTGGTCGGGCTCTCCCTTGGAGATGGGGTGAAAAGCTCGGTCATCTGGGAGGAGATCAAAGTAGAGTCCCTGCTCCTCTGCATCAAAAGGAGCGAGGTGGCTCAGGCATCTGATGAGGATGCGCCCTGGATGCCTCCCTGGTCACGTGCTTTGGGCATGTCCCACCAGGAGAAGACTCCAGGGAAGACTCAGGACAAACTGGAGGGACTACGTCTCTTGGCTGGTAAAACCTTGGGTTCCCCCGGATGAGCTGGTGGATATGACTAGGGAGAGGCAAGTCTGGGCTTCCCTGCTTAGGCAGCTGCCCCCATGACCTGATCCCAGATAAGCGGCAAGGAAATGGATGAATGGGAAGAAACAGAAGCCCATAGACCATGGCAAAAAGTTGACCTTAATCTAATGCAGCCCCCAGACTTTGCATTGTTCTTTTATTTTACACACTGAGATTATAAATAACCAAAGTAGCACAATAATTTTGCAAAAAAAATTATTCCGTATTTATCTTGGGAGATTGGTAGCAGTAGCAGTACAGTAGATGACCAAAAAATTACATGCTATTGTGCATACAGTATAATAAAAATGGACAGGAAAAACACTTTGAAATTGCATTATGTTAATTTAACTTGCTCTTTACTTTGTGGAATTTACAGATTTTCTCGTGTCAAACTCACAGTGAGTTGTAGTGGTGAAAAACTTCAATGAAATATAGCAGCCAAAATATCATGCTCGACAGAATGAAATCCAGAGATAATGAAGGTTTGGACTGGAGTGCAATTGTGTTTGTATGTAAATTAGTGTCAGTGGGTGAAGTGTAATTAGAGAGGCTGTTCACCCATTTCCTTCTCATGACAAGCAAAGAACCTACTCTAGCTATTTTGCTAGCTGGAGACAATAAGCCAGAAATGAAAACTAGACAGCTGCACAGGGTGAAGTGTAGGCTGTATATGTTCCAATGCATGCGTGTGTTGTTTCATGTAATTACAGCAACTTCCACTGCCACAAACCACACAGTAATAACTGCAGAGAGAGCTGAGAAAGCACGAACACACATGTGCAAGCATATGCCTGCTGTAACTCATAATAGTGCACACAAGGATGCAGTGACGCACACAAACGCATGCAAGAGCAGACACAACAAAGGACTATGTGAAAAGTGTCAGAGCTGCCATGTTCCACTAGCACTCTGACTGTTAAACAGAGGGGAGCATGGAGATAAATGAGAGGGAGCAAGAGAGCGGGAGGGAGAGTGCTTGTTGTCTTCATCAGAGGCTTTTGTTAAGCGAGAGATAAGAGAGGAGGAGCGACTGATTCCCCCTCTTCTCTCTCCCCACTGAGAGCTAAATGGTGGCTCTGTGAGTGTCTGGTCGTGTTTGAGGCCCTGAAGAGAGCAAATGGATCTAGAGTGCAAAAAAAGAGAGAGACATAATCATTGCAACGCATCACATTGTTGCAAGAGTCAGGGCAGCGGGTATTCACACAACATTCACACCAGAGTCCTCTAATTAAAGCCAAAAAAATAAACATTAGGCAGCTTGTTGCATGCTTGGACTCAACACACACTTGGGCACGTGCCTTGCTGATGCTTGTATAACAAAATTTTCATCTCCTGGCTGTCTCCACATATGGGGTAGAATATATTTCTCAAACTTGCAGCTCTCTGAGATGTTTCAGCTCTTCACCTCCCACAGTGTAAACAAAAACAAGCTTGCTTTGCTAAGGTGTGTTGGCTGCTCGATGTTGTTACTGATTCAATTATGCCTGCTCCTTGTTTTCTATATGTGCATGTGTGTGCCTGAGAGTGTGTGTGAGAGAGAGATGAAGCCAGCTACCCACTCCTGACCCTTCCCCAAGTCTGGAAACCTTGATAGATAGATGTTCTTTTAAGAGCTTGGAGGCTAAATGAAAGCAGCCCCTCACCCCTCAACTCCACCCCCCACACCCCCGCCCAAGTGCATTAGAGAAAATATTCTTAGGCCAATCAATACAGCACCTGCAGATTGATAACCCATAGATACACATGCACAACAGCACGCGTGCACACACGCATACAAAGAAAAAAAAAGCTTCTTGCATCTTGGGTGTAGAGTATAGAATAACCAGTGCTGAATCAATCTATTACTGGAATGCTGCCAGTGGCAAGATTACCATAGCAACATAAACCAGAAAATTATATTCTACTAAAAATGATAATGCTTGGATTTATTTTACTTTATATACCTGGATTATATCTTTATTTTGAAATTAATTCATTGCAAAAAGATAATGAGGGAGAAAACAACAAGTCTCTATTACTTATTATAGTAAAGTTTGATTTTAAAAGTTGCAAACATGATGAGTACCTCACCAAGGGGATTTTTTTTCAGACATTTTTCTGGTTATAGATTTGTGTACAACTTTTAGTATCATGTTTAATGTCAGAAATTTTTCCCCATTAGTAAGTTCTGAGATTTTAGGCCAGAAATGCCTGGTTTCAGAACAGGACATGGTCACAGGGAGAGAAAAAAAAAAAATCCAAATGCATTGACAGTGCAATCAAACTGATGTGAGAAGGATTACAACAGTGTGTTTTTGTTCGAGCATGTTTTTCTTTGTGACTCATTGAAAGACAGGATGTGGTTAACCAATAAGAACATAGTTTTTGACATATTCGGGAACGATATTGCCACCTTACAAACAGAAACACACATAAATGCACACACATACCCACAAGATCATGCTTAACGCCCACACATCTCTGTAAACAACCCAACACTCCCACACTTTTACGAGCCGCAAACGCTGGCAGGTTTGTTGCTTGTAGAGTGACAGCAAGCACCTTTATTTCATATCATATCAACACTTCATCTCAGCACTGATTATGAGTGATACTTCTGACAGACAAGAAAAGCACTGAGCATGGGAAGGTTAAATATATGCATGAGTGTAAGTCTACTTGCACAATCAGCACCATATGGTCATATGAGTATTTGAAAAAAATCGAAAACAGGAACATGTGTTGAGAGGAAAGATAGAGGAGGATGTCAGAAAGCACAACAGTGATCAGATCGCGCAGCACTCAAGGGAAGGAGAGGTAAAGTGATCCATCTCTGTCTCTCTCTGACCTTGTTCACTCTTGCCAAAAACCTGCCTTACAACCCCAAACTAAATATGATACCTCCGCACTCTGTCTCCCCCCTCTTCCCCCTGCTTTTCTGCTAATAAATCGTGCTGTAATTACCAGGCAGGATCAATAGCAGTCACATCACTCCTCTCCTCTGCCTGTCTCTCTGGTCTGCAACTGACACTAACGTGTTCATCCCTTGCTGTGCGCCACTTTTATGGATCTGTGGGCGATAAATTGCATCCTGTTTCATCTGTGTGCACACAAATACACATGCAAAGCACAGGTACACAATCAAAGGATGTACACACATGCAGATCCAAGCACACAGAGGTGGACACTCACAAGCAGAAGTATGAGACTTGGACGCCACAGGGGGAAGGCCATAGGTCTCAGTTGCTATTGGAGACATCTCTTCGGCTGAGCAAACGACAAAGAGTTACAGCTCTCTCCCAGAATAGATCGCTCGGCCTCCTATCTAATGAAAGGGAGGACAAGGATGAGAATCACACGGTCAGTCATGCAGAGTGAAGTTGGAGAGTTTGTCTTTGACATAGCTAGAGAGTGTGAACGTGTTCCCATAGTACATTGCGAGTTTGTGTGTGTGTGTGTGTCCATGCATAATTATGCAAGTGTAATGATGTTGGATAGGAAATTAAAAATATCCTGAGGATCAAGAGCAATTTTCACAGCTCAGAATTGCTTACTTGAAATAGATACTCACACCTTTATTTCCATGGACACTTGATGGGAGTATGTATATGAGAGAAAGGAACAATGTGTGTGCCTATCATCATAACATAAGTAAGAGCAAGAGTGGTTTGATTTACACATTTATTCATCTGCAATCTTCAGTGGAATATGTTTCACATGAGAGTGCTTACCTTATCATATTATCATAAGGAAACAGTGCATAAATTGCCATTGCTGTGCAGATGACTTTCATCTTATTATACAATTGTGAGGGAAAGGATATACACTCTCTTTCAATGAGGTTTTGTCAGGTCATCTGCTTCTCACCATGTCTTAAATTAAGTACATACAACCTAAGACTGACAATAAAACATAACAGAAGAAACGTATTATTTCATGAAAGAAAATAAGCCAAAATAGAGAAACACTGTGTGCAAAACAAAGTATAGAAACATAGATATTAAGAGGGTATAAGAAAAGGTCAGGTAGTACATACACTTGATTATTATCAAGTGTTAGCAGCTATTTAAAAGTAAATGCTTTGGCAGTTTGTTCATTTGGAGCATTCGGCTTTTGTAGGCCTAAACGCAATGCCAAGGACGAAAGACATCAGCAATGATCTTAGAAAAGCAATTGTTGCAGTGCATCAGTCTCATAAAGTTTCTATGGGCATTTTAAACATTATGGAGACCCTCCCCTTACCAAAAAGAAGTATATGCAAGTATACTTTAAGTATACTAGTTTTAAACTTTAAATAAGACAGTAAACTTTCAGTTTACTATTTATGTACTTATCAGAAATATACTGAACAAAGTTTACTTGGCATTTACTATTAAATATACTAGAAGTTTAACATATTTAGCCTATACTTATATTTAAACTTTTGAACAATATACTTTAATAGTAGTACATTCATAGTACATTTTCAAAAATGCTGGTTTCTTTGATACTAAGGGCCCAATTTACGAAAGGTTTGCACTTGTTAAAACAGGCGCTATCTTCATTACGCACGCAATAATCCGCGGAGCTGATTTACAAAGCAGGGCAAAAGGAGGTTTGCGCCTATTCAGGGGCAAAATAGCGCCGCTGTCCATTTTGCGCATCTGCTGCAGATGAATATGCAAACTGGGCGTTTCTCCTGGCTCTCATAACCAACTCTTTGATGGACCAAAGTGAAGAACCGATTCACATAGCTTGCGCTGCCTTGGCGCCGGGTGACGCATCACTGCTTCAGGCTCAATAATCACTTGTTATGTACGCATAAAGTAAATAAAAGTTCGTATTCTTACCTGCTGCCCGCCAACACCAGAAAAAATATAATCCACGGCATATTTACCCGCAAATCGCAGGTAAAACGTCCCGCTGCAGGAGAGACAGGACTCTGCTTTGAGCAGAGGGAGACGAGGTGCTGCTACCATCGTAGCAAAGTTGCATCAACAAGCTAGTAAAAGCTTAGAATTATATCCAGGGATCAAAATTGGGGGTGTAGGGGGTACGAACTTTACGAAAGTGAAAGGACCCCACTAGGGGGAGCCCCGAGCTGAAGTTACTGAGTTCTGCTTGAATAACTTCTGGCGACTTTTGGGTCAACCAATAGCGACTTTCTCGCTGAGGAGTTGGCAATAGTGGTCTACTTACTTAAACTAAAAGGGCAATGAGAAGTTTACTGCTAGAAAACTAACAGTGTACATAGAAGAATGCTTTTAGTGTACTTAAAAGTGTACTTTGTAAGAGTAAAAGTAAGCTTAAAGTTTTAGTACAAGTACACTAATAGTATACCTAGAAGATTACTTTCAGTATACTTAAAAGTGTACTTTCTAAAAATAAAAGTAAGCTTGACATTTTAGTACGAGTACAATTACAATATACCAGAAGATTACTTTAAGTATACTTAAAAGTATACTTTTAAATATTTAAATTGGGCCAATTTAGTCCCAAGAAGTACACTTGTTTGTATACTGGTAATACATTGATAGCAGTCTACTTGGTAAATAAAAGCACACTTTGGGGGAAATACTTTAGTATACTTTAGTATACTAGTGTACTTAAAGGTAGTCTGACGTTTCCCCCCTGAAAATAAACGTTAGACTTGTGCAAGTGAAATCCGTCTCAAACTGCGCCTTTGGGCCTCTACCCGCGTGCAGTGGTGCGTTTGAATGCAACTCCCTCTCCCCCTGCCTGTAATTCGCTCTTTAGCTTTGTTTTGTTGTGGTCGGGACGTTTCTGGGTGGAGATTTCTGTTTATTGAGGATTTGCAGCTACGTCAAAAAAGCATGTGACCCTGTGTGTATGACGCCATATTGGTAGGCAAACTCAGCGCGTTTGGAGTGGTGATTCTGCAAGTGATATTACCTAAAAGGCAGAAAAGCAGCCATGGTTACCACTTCTGTCGCAGTGGGTTGTCAAAACAGACAAAGGCTACGAGGAAGTCTAACTATCGATTCCCGACTCAAAAAGAAAACAAATGTATATTGCGGCCATTAGATGGAAGGGCTGGCAGCCTTCCAGCACGAGCCGGGTGTGCAGCAATCACTTCATAGACAGTAAGTATGATGTCTGATTATACTAGGTTTCAATGTCTGTTTGCTTTGTATGAAATGTATGTTTATATCTTGGAATGCAGGGGATCTATCTTAACAAATAGGTCCTTAATTATGAACTGCAACGATTCCATGAGTGTACTGTACACTAAGAGGCTAAGGCTAAGCTAAGGCTGTCGCTAGTGGATTTATTCCATGCAGGGGATGAACTAAAACACAAACAAACGGGTAAACCCACTAGCGATAGCCTTTAATGACGACGAATCTTATATGAAATGGCACTTGGGTGTAACGATTCATAGTCCATCGATAGATCGATTTCTATTCCTGCCAAGTATATCAATCTGTGCTCGGCAAATTGTTAATAAAAAACTACATATACTAGTCTAAGATTGTTTAAAAAGGTCCTTAATCGATTATATCAATATTAGGAAATAACACATTGAAGTACGGTCGTCATTTTCTATAGATTCGTTTTCTGTTTGCACTTAAACGTGACTGGATCAAGTCCGTCTGTCTGTGACGTCATAACCAAGCGCAAGCGGCGCGGACTTCTAAACAGCAGTGGATGGCAGAGGAGAAGTCACAGAGTGAGAGATTATTAACAATAATTAACAAGCCACCGTCCACTGGCACTGTTCCTGTGAGGAGCATAGAACAAGCTAACGCGCCCCTCTGAGAGCTGACCTCAGGCTTCAAGCATGTTCTGCACTAGCTCGTGCGACAAATGTGTAGCTGATATTTTTGAGAATTTTTCAGTTTTGGTTATAGTGCTCTGCCTTTTCTTTATTATAGTGACAGCAATAGCAGTTAAACCACTGCTCATTCAACCTGAAGCAATACCAGCTGCATTTATCTTTTTTTCTATTCGTAATATTTTTATGTTGAAAAACAGCAGTGGAAGCAGCAGATGAATCTACTCTTGATTCAGCCTTAAGAGATGTTGGTTGTAAAGGTAAACCTCAGGTTAAAATATTTATTGCACTTACTGTATTTTGCCTTAAAAAAAAAGCTTAATTATTGAAAATAATTATTGAGATATTAATTATTGAAAATAACACTAGAAAAAGGTTAACCTTCTGTTGATATTGGGGGTGGCGTCCCGGGGCCGTTCCAGCCCTGCCTCCCCGGGGGTTTTTCAGCCGGTGGGGGGATCAAGTCACGAATAGATCAACTAATAATAAGCAATATCGCCCATGATTTGAATTGGAAACCATAAATCATGATAAAAATTGAATCCTTGTTGAAGTTAATTCTTACACCCCTAACACGTTTCACAAGGAATGTAACAAAAAGAATGGCTTGTTTTTCAAATAAGCAACCGTTTAAAAGTACTTTTCCCTCTTCTTTTACTTCCAGAAAAAAAGTGACGATCCTCTGTCTCCAGACTACAGTATGTACCCACGCAGTGACACTGCTGAGCCCTGCATCATCAACATGTCACACAGGGAAGACTGTTGACCAAGAACATGAAGAACAGAGTGATCCATCAATATGTACACATTGGGAAGTCTCAGTGCAAAAAGACATTAACATGAGAGACCTAGATAACATGTTTGCAGAATCTCAGTCATTGAGAAGTGAAAATTTTGATCTATAAGAAAAACTGAGAAAGATTTCATTTGATGAGGAGGCTTTGAAAGATGACAAAAAAGTTACTGTTCTGACAGTTTTGCCATCCTATGCAAGTTTGTTAGCAGTATATAATCTTATTTGCATTGTCATCAAACCAACAGAAACTTTAACTGTATTTCAGCAATTATTAATTATGATGTGCTAGTGGCTGTCTTGTGTACCATTTTCCAAGAACTTCTGGTAGAACACAGATTTTATAAAAAAAAAAAAAAAAAAGGTGACTTTTTTGAGTAGGTCTTGAAAGAATGTAGCGTCAGGCCATACTCTTTGAATGAATAATGTGTTGGGTAACCACACAACAAAATCACAGTAGCTGGCTTTTGTAACACGCATCTGTGTTTGCACCTGGTAATAGTATGCATGATCTGCTTTTAAAGAGAACTTGCCATCACTTTCTGCTTGTAAATAAAAGTTTTTGTCCTCAGCCGCTTCTTCTAAACGTTTGTCTTTTTTTTTACAGTGGGGACATTTAATTTCTAAAAACCCCTGACCACAACAATTGCATTTGATCTTCCCATCTGGTGATGCACCTATAAATGGCATTTCAGTACTGATACAAAACCCAGAGTCTTCAACTTGTAGATTTTCATGTTTTGATGTCATCGCTGCTTGGTAGCTCTGTCGGGCTGTCTCTTCATGTTCATATCCCTATCTGAAATGACAATTTAACATACATATATGTAAAAATATTGTTATGGTATTGTTAACTATTGTATACTTAACATGGACCAATCCCATACCTTGTTGCTTTGGTAGAAAAACTGTACGCTTCAGGATAGCATACTCTCTTTATCAATGAAACAGATGGCTAGTGGGGATCAGTGTGGGCTGCTAATTTCATGACTGATGCGGTAATGCGGCCTGATCTCTGGTCAAACCATATCTTGGATTTACTTTGCAGTCTTGTGTTCTCTTCAATAACAACAGCCTGAAATAAAACAATGTGGGTTTCACAGGCATTCAAATAAATAGATTTTGATGACAATGTGTTGTGTGTTATTTAACTGTGTGAGAAGATGATAAAGAATATTATGTCCACATGCACTACTCACAAAAGGTTAGAGATATTCAACTTTCAGTTACAATATAAGTAAAATGAAAAAAGATCTCATATCACTGATATATCATGAATGTCTGACATTTAAGTAGAATTATGATAAGGTAACTTCTTAATTTCAAACACTTTATTGAAAGAAGTTCATTCTGACATACAATAAGCCTAATATCACTAACTTTTTGTGAGTAGTGTGTGTGTGTGTGTGAACACATGCATAAACTGGAAGCATGGAGCTGTCAACCATCCACTAAAAACACTGGGACCTTATCACATTCTAACGTGATAGTTTATTTTAAACACGTGGCAAAAACCTTATGAATCATACACATTTGAATGAGGAAACTACTCAGATCAGACAAATTTTCTTATCATGATGACTTCGAAAATTTGCTGGCAACAAGAATAAACTCGATAACGTACTTCGATTCAATATTTTAAGTCACACGGCTGCATATTTTCTAACAATAAAATCTATCACGTTATAACGTCAAAAGTTCTTTTTTTATAGCTCTACTTTTCCTTCTAGCAACATTTGCACGAAAATGAAAAAAATTACTTACCTGTTCCGAATTTAAAGACAGTCGTGGAAACAAGTCGAGGCCCATCTGCACAAGTTCACTGTATTCCTTCCCCAGGTTCTCACAAGAATAGTTTTTGGTCACTGACTCAGGGAGGAACATTGATTTTGGTACGAAGGACTCAGAGAAGGGTGGAATTAATGAAAGTATTGCACTTTTGCTGCCCTGGAGACCTTGATAAAATATATTTTTCTCCTCTTCGTTAGGAGCTGGGGGAAGAGGCTTTGTCATGGATGGTTTCTTTGCTGTGGTTTGTATAGTTTCATCTTTTTTAGCAGTCTGGAAAAATCAATGTCACAGCGTTTTTTGGCATACTGAATATTGGACCGCGTTGATCTTGGATCCAGCCATTAACATGGTAAATCAGTGCATGTAGGCTTGGTGTGATCTTTGTGCTTACAACACGCTTCCATAGCAAACAAAACTGCCGTCACATGCCAACAAACTTCACTGAGTCCAGCCTTACAAGTGCAGTGTGATGAAAGCACAATGCCATCTGGTTTATTATCCACACTTTCAGCAGCTCTTCATTCACAGCTTGAGAGTGGCCAACCTGTAAATTGAAGTTTAAAGATGAATACTCGATGTAAATGTTTCGTTAAATAATAGGTCTCGCATAACCAGGTTTTATTTTGTTTTTTTTGTTTTTTTTCACCTTTGCATCCTGCTGTAATGCTTGTATTTTATGTAGAGCACTTTTATGTATAGCACATGTCCTGTACATGAAATGTGCTATACAAATAAACTTGCCTTGCTATTAAGTTTCCCTCTGTGTACCAGATGCTCGGACACTATATAGAATGAAAACAGATGGATTTTGCTTTAATATATTAGTATAAAATTATATGTTGAGAATGAGAAATAAATCTGTTATTGCCATATAAACACACACAAAAGTACCGAAAACTGGTACCGTTTGGTACCAGTACCAATTTGCAGGTACAGAAGTTGGTACCATATCGATTCAAATGTGAACGGTACCCATCCCTAACTGAAACAGATTATTTACAAGTGGAAAACATTTAAGACAGCTGACAGTCCTCCCATGAGTGGATGTCACAGCAAGTTCACCCCTTACTGCATGACTGCAGCCCTCAGAGAAATTGCAAAAAAAAAAAAAAGAGCAAGAGGTTTTAGTTAGTGTATCAAATGCAAAGTTTGTGACTGTTTAATCAGAATGGTTTGTTTGGGAGGGTTGGTGGTAGGAGGTCTCTTTAAAACAAACATAGGAGCAACATACAGGTTTTCATAAGTATATTCTGAACAAACCACAACATTTGTGGAATAATGTCTTCTATACATGCAAGTCTATAGAGTCAGAATATCAAGAGGCGTCTTCTAGTCATAAAGCTCCCCTTGGCAAAACAAAGCTGTTCAACACATCAAAGCATCCAGATCATCATTCTGCTTGCTGTGATGCTGGACTGGACAAGTTTAAAAAAAAAAAAAAAAAAAAAAAGTAAAAGTAGTTTTCAAGCAAAAATCCTGCTGTGTTTTCCGATCTGCCAGTGCAGGTGTTTTCACTAACTAACTCATCAAACTGGCAGAAGAGCTACAGTAATTAAACCCAGCAAGTTCAGCGATTTGTTGGAAAAACTGCTGGACAGGATTTCTACTCTCTACTTCTAGCTTATTTTAGACAACTCTGGCTCCAATGATGGTGGGGTGATGACCTGGGATGTGTATGAGCTGAACTACACTGTTCTATCCACTCACCTTGACTTCCTCAGTCAAACCTTTTGCAGTCTGAGCGTAGAGATAAACAGTTTACAACTATATACACCTCCATGTTGAAGCACTATGTCCTAAACCAGGGGTGTCCAAAGTCGGTCCCCTAGGGCTGCTGTCCTGCAGGTTTTCTTTCCCTTCCTGCTCCAACACACTTGACTTAAATTAAATTGCCAACAGCATATGAAGTTCTGCACAATGACTCATTAACTTGGGTGTGTTGGATCAGGGAGGTATCGAAAACCCGCAGGATATGTGGCCCTCATGGACCGGAGCTAGACACCCCTGTTTAGATGCCGCTGAAAGCAAAGTTGTTCAGCCATGGTCACAGAACACACGTTTGCTTTAAATAAACTCAGAAGAAAATCTTTAAATCTTCAGTAAACCCTCGAGCACATTGGTGGACTAAATTCTGATTGCTTTGATGACTCTTTGATAGGAATGTTAATATTTTAAAACAAACCCTGTTTTGTATCATTTCAGATCGGTATCAGACTGACAGGCTAGCGATCCTCAATAAATGACCAATTCTGCATAGAAATACTTGATAATAAAGGATACAGTAGTAAAGATTTTTTGTATAGGATAGATTTCAATGCTACAGTACATTAATACTTTTTTTTTTTTTTAATGGGCAACGTGTGTAAGAAAACCCTTTCATTTTGCTTCTGAGGTAAATCCGTGTGGAAGTTTCCAAAGACATTGGACGTTAATCCAAAAATACTTAAAGGTTGGATATGGAACATTTTTATTAGAAGCTATATTTAAGAAAATAATTATACTTCCCAAAGGTGTTTGGAGGGGTGCAGAATGAGAGTACAGCATTTCCTTTAAAATTATATAGCCTGAAAATAGATATAAAATCAATTTTAATGGGTTCAACATTGGCAATGACAATGTTTACATTTACAAGCCAATACCAGCCACCATTACGGGTTGCCAAATATGATCTCTGTGTGGCAATAGTATGTTCGGTACAACTAGGCTGGCACTGGGAAAAATAGTGGAGTCGGCAATTCAAGCAGCTGCTTCAGAGCCCTGGAAATATTGTTATCCATCTCTGAAGAGGAGAGACCTTAGAAGAGCAAAAACTGGAGTTAATTTAGGTGAAGCTACTCTAGATGAACCCACATGAATATTTTCAATTACATCAAAATGTGAAAATTGTGACTTTTCCCCTGGATCGGTAAGCTAACTCACTTGCTAATGTGGCCAACATTAGCTGTCAGTTATAAACTCCTCTGCATTACTTGTTGGACATGATGCAAGCTGCTGGTAACTTGCCATATTTCTGACATTGCAAATACAACCCAGACACATGTGATGTCACTGTTCTGTCCATATTCAACCTTTAAAAGACCTCATTTTTGTTAAAGGTTGGTAAACTGTTCATTTATGGATGAAAACTCTAATCTGTTAATTGGTTCATCAGATAGTCAAGTCTTGTCAGGTTGAAACTGTCTTGGCTGACAATACCAGTAAACTTTACCTAAAACTGAGCCAACACACTGAGAGCAACACATTTTGCACCACATTTGTAGTTTCACACATCAAAATCAAGCATAAGCCCAACAGGTTCACACCTCATAGGCTGAGATAGCTTCCAAGCCTGATTAAAAGGAAAAAAAAATCTTTACAACTCGTGCTGTGCTGCTGAAGAACCTTAAAGACATTCATTTGTAAAAAAAAAAAAAAAAAAAAATAGAAAGAAAGAAAGAAAGAAAGAAAGAAAGAAAGAAAGAAGGAAAGAAAGAAAGAAAGAAAAAGAAAAAAGGGCAAATAAAGTGAAAAATTAAAAAGGCTCAAACAAAATCAAGTATATTTGATTTCAGAACAATTACAATAAAGAATAACAAAATAATTCTACAGAAATACAAAAATAAGAGTGAATATGAATAAATGAAATACAATAAAAAAGATACAAAGGAATAAAATAAACAAAGTTGTTTGATCCAAACTTGAGACTTAAGGGGTTAAACACATCCTCTTTGGACTCACAGTCAACCATAAATCCAGGGAGCTGAATATATTTTACATCTGATTATCTATACTGAGTAAGATCTAGCTCTCTCCGTCTGGGATCTACCTCCCTGTTCTTCCACCCCCATGATTTTGTTTAGCTCTGCCTCACTACTTTTCATTTTATGCCGTGCAAAATCTTCCACTGATCATTTAAACACTAATCAATCTCATCAAGCACCGATAATACATCCCAAATGCTAGTTTGCTTTTGGTGCTCTCACCGGACCAATTTTCTGTGATAAATACAGTATGTGCACTAATCAGATAAAAATAAACAACAAGATGGGTTATGTGACTGAATTAGATTATTTTTCTTGTGATTTGCTTTTTCAGAGGCCATTGAAAAATTCTTTCTTCACTATCTCATCATTCTATAAATTTGTTCCCAAATTCTATCAAATTAAAATCAAGTTCCAGTTGTCTGAGTCAAAAAAATTTATAGGAAAATTATCAACTTTTAAATGAAGGGGGGACAGGATGGCTTTGATTTCCCAAAAGAAATCTGAGCTGCCAGATGCCGCTGAATTTTAGTTTGGAAAAGTCTTAAGAAAATGAAATAAAACTAACAATAATTTGTAATAGTGTGAAAATAATGAAGATAATATCCTCTTTAAATAAATGCTATGTAAACTGAAACACTGGTCTTCCCCTTTTTTTAAATTGACGACCATTCAAGATACATCTGTCACATATGATATAAAAGTACAGCATGTAAGCTGTTTTTTTATGATCGCTCATGGGCTGCTGCACATATGTTGCTGTGAATGAATTTAGTGTCATATCAGCAATTTTCACAAACTAACTAGAAGTGAAATCAGTTAAACACCAATAAAGCAGCTCCTTTTTAATCTCATCAGCACCTTTGCCTGGAGAATTTTCCCTCCACATCATTATAAATGAATCATGAAACAAATTATTTCATTTACCAGGACTTAAATATTTTAAGCCCTTATAAGTTAGTTTATGTTTTAAACCTTGCCTGGGGAAGAATTTAGTAAATGGTAGATCATATGCTTTGCTGAAAATGAAAGTATACACCTGCATACGTGTGTGTCAATGCAAACACACACATCCACACACATGTACGCATAGGAAGAGTTCTGCAGAGAGTGCATGATTAACTGTTCTGTCAGAAGTGAAAACTCTCTGGGGTGGGAAATGCCAGAGGAGGGAGAGGGATGGAATGAAGGAGAGGATGAATTGGAAGGGGATAGAGGAGTATCAAGATGGAGACTGAGGTCTCTGGGGGTCTCTAAGAGGGGCTGTCATACAATTGGGGGGGCATGCTAAAGCCAACTGTTGCTCATACGACTTTTGCTCCTCAGCGTGCTGCAGAGTGTGTATTTGTGAATGCCTCTTTCCCATGTTATTACCTCAGAAAGCTCATTGCACATTATCCTCCTTGCAATCTATATGCAGAGCAGAACGGATGCTGCAATACGCAATGAAGTTGCTGATTAAGTGAATGATTGTGTCTGTGTGGGCCTTATCACAATTCTGCAGTGCAATAGAGATGGGATGGTCAACTGAGTCTCCCTCGGTCTTAACAAATCAGAATGGGAGACGTGTAGCAGAGGACACACACGATTGCTCACACACATACACATCGCTTCTCCTCTATTTTCTCCGATTCGTCACAGGGTTTGTTGTTCTAATGCCTCGGAAAGGTCTGGGTTCATGGTCCCCACGCTGGTCGGCTTTACTCATGATGATGGGCATTTCAAGATTTCTTACTAAGTGTAGGGAATAGACAGAGAGCGGGAGAGGCTGACAGGGGGAAAAAAAGTTGAAAAAATAATTAATAAGTAACTTCAAAGCTTGAATCGCGCAACTTCTACTAATGGTTGTTGAATGTAAGCTCATAGGGAGAAGAGAAACCATCAACTCTACAACCCAGCATTGAGCTGAAAGAGGCTCTTTCTCAGCCATGTAAAAAATCGCAAATCCAGCATTGCTCTAAATGTGATAAAGACACTAGCAGCCTTATCATTTAAAGATCCTGACACAAAACAAGACCTAATCAACACATTAGTTTACAGAAGACACAGTATCGCTGCATTTGCTCAGTTTTCACTCTGCTTTTTTCACAGTCTCCCTCCCCCCCCCCATCTGTTAGAGGGCTTCTTTGCAGATAACCACCAATTTCATAAACACTTTGCCCCTCTTCAGCTCCGATCACAGCCCTACACAGTTCTTCTTGTGGCTGAATGTTGTCTTTGAAAGAGTATTGTTTGCCCACTTCAGCTGATATGGCCTTGATGCTGTAAATCACCAGTTACTACTTAGCTTACTAACACTCCATTCAGGAGCTGGGTACAATAGATCCACAACACATTCATTCACCAGCTCTCCCACTCCCGCCTTCCAGCTATTCAACATCGCTCTCCTCCTGCGTTCCCCCACTTTTCTCTCCTCTCCCTCCTGCTACGCTAAGCTGTTTTCTCTCTTTCCCATTCTTTTCTTGTGCGTTTCTTCCCCCATCAATTCCACCACTCTGGTTCCTGATGTGGTTTTGTTTGTTGTAGGGGCCAACAGTTTCCCATGCACCTGCTTGGTTATAGATGTCAGAGCGCATGCACAGAGAAGCACACATTCATACATGCACAAAGTCAGCTCTGATTAATCTTGAGTTTCTGCTGCTCAGCGAGTGAATTCCATCTGCTACTAATGTCGATGTATGCCACTGTTGTGCTCGCAAAAATGCATGCCCATGCACAAGGGGGGAAAAAAGAAAACAAAAAGAAAAGAAAAAACAGATCAAAACTGCACCACTGAGAGAGGCATCACTTCTGATTGGTCTTGACTTTTCAATAGTCTTTTCCTTACTGGCTCTGGCACTTCAAGAGTATGCAGTTTCACTTCCTATCTGTTGGATTTTGAAACCAATGATAACCACACGCAAACTCGCTCTTGTGCATGCAAACATGAGCAGCAAAGAATACCAGCTTTCACTGTCAGCTACAATCACTTTAAAGCATGCTCTACATCCATGCAGCAGGCACGAGCAAATGAGAAAGAGAGGGAAAAGAAAGAGATGAAGAAAGAAAGAGAGATGCCAAGCAGTGATTTATGACCTGAAAAGACAGATTAACTCCACTGGCTGCCTAACTGGCCCTGAAACAAGCTGAATTACAGCCTGGACCAGGAGGAGTGGAGAGGTAGAGAAATGGAGGAAGAATGAAACTGAAAGGTCAGTAGTGTGGCAGGAAAGACACAAAAAAGACGACAAGATGAGGGAGCAGATTGGTATGAAGAAGCTTAAAAGTGAAAAGGTCAGAGGTAAAGAGGGAGATAGATTGAAGACAGCAGGGGTAAGCAGAGATTGAGAGGAGTGGGTATTGTCCAAAAAGAGTCTCTGCTTGATGTGGATTTTGTATTTGGTCCTAAAGTTTGTGTGATCTGATGAACCCTATCAGATCCCATTTCCGTTGCATGCTGTGGAAAAGCAGGGTTTGGGTCAATTCCATTTCACCTGCTTCTTGGCATGAGGTGAAAGGCCAACATAGGATGTGTGAGCAATTCACACAAATCACACCAAGCACCCCCTGGCAGAGTTACACTAAAGCTATTTTCTGTTCATTGGGGAGAGGAAAGCAACAAGAAGTCTTGTTCTGTGCCACATTTGGTTGATGGGCTAAGCTCTACTTTCACTCTCTCTGCAAATATAATGAAGTCAGGGATAAAAAAAAAAGAAAGAAAAAAATGTTCTTTTACAGAGTGGAGATGTATGTTTCTATAGGTGGCTAAGTTGATTGCATTAAGCTCTGAAAATCTAGTATTTTAGGAATAAGTTCTGTCACAATATCAGCAATCCTCTTGGAATACATTTTTTATGGACCAATTTCTGATGTGATGAAGGCAATGCTAGCTCTCATTGTTCTATATTGCTCAAAAGAAAAAAAGGATAGTAGAGAGAGAAAGGTAATACTGTTACAGTTAAGCAGACAAAGTATGAAAGACAAGAAAACTAGGAAGGAAGTATGGAAGTGAAAACATGGATGAGGCACTCAGAGCACTTAGCTCCATGAGGACAACTTCATTAAAGGGTAAATGGATTGCACTTGTATAGCAGATTTTACAGCAGTGGTTTACAAAGTACTTTATGGTTTTTGCCTCTCATTTTCAAACGTGCACTCACATCAGCGACGGCAGGGGTGCCATATAAGGTACTGTATGGCGAGCAATTTGGGTTCAGTGTTTTATTTTCAGCACTGCAATGAGAAAACTTAGGATTGACCAACCATCTCTTTGGTTTCTGAACAACATGCAAGTACTGAAAGGAGTTTGAACACATCTAGGCATTTGATCATCTTGCTTTACTAACTGATAACTAAAGGTATACAAAATAACTTTTGGTCCTAATCTTAGCCTAATGTCAGTAATATACTGTAAGATGATTTTTGGGGGTCAATATACAGCGACTGTCAGTGCTCAGAGCGGCAGAGACCAGACATTGTAACTTTGCTGGAGCAGATCTGTCTTTAATTGGGTCACGTGATCTACAGCGCTTTGTTTTACGACTCCTCCTCTATAAACATGGAGAGCTCTGCATTGTGATACTTTTTCTCATCTACAATTGAAAGTTTGTCATAGCTGAGTCAAGTAAGAAGATAAAAAATGATGTCTGAGGAGGCAAGAAAGAGAAAGCAAGAAAGGGAGTGCTTAAGAGCAAAAACACAAGTAGACCTGGAAAAAAGAATTCGCTTGGTGGAGTCTGATGAAAGAGCAAAAAACACTGTGTTCGCATCATTATTATTAGACCAGTAAGTTAGCATTTTGCCTGTTGTGCAAGCAAACCAAAATGTGGTATACTTTTCCACATCTTTCAGTCGACGTTTATCAAAAAAAAGTGGTGGTAAATATCTGATGAGCTACAGAGAGTATTCTTCTGTGTCTTTATTTTGTTTTTCAGTAAAAGCCAAATGTGGCTAGTTGAAGCTGATCTGCTACAGACCACAGCTAATTTGACTCCCTAAACATTTTGCACAAGAGTGCAAAGTCCGTAATCCATTTATAATCTGTGTTCTTTTTAAACAGACAGCTTAGGTGTTTACCTACCTTTCTGATGGTTTCAGCGGCAACTTCCTCAAAGCTGCCAGGATTTCTTAGCATGATAAAAAAAAAGTTGACTGGGCCTGACAGATAAAATTCCCGGGCCTGGTCACGTCTGCCCTCTGTGGTCTGCTTCCATGGATGGTTTAGCTTCATTTGGCGTAGTATGAACACCAGCTGTTGCACACCAAAGAAGTGGACTCTGGTCTCGGTTCACTTGTGAACGGACTATCCAGAGGACCAAAAAGGAAGTGACTTAAGCTTGTCACATACTCCGCGAGAATACTCTGAGCAGCGAGAACTTTGTTCTTGGCCCGAGGCTGCAAGAACAAGAAAAAAAGTTTTCCTCAAGTCAATACATACTCACCAAGAAGCTCTGCAACCGGGCGTGCGAGAGGGGGAACGGACGAACGGTGTTCACCCAATGATTCTTCATTTACAACAAACTTACAGCAAACTTCTAAAATGTAAACAACACGCGTTGTTTACATTTTCATATTTTCTCACCACCTCGGTCAGCTGTTTATGAGAACTGTCTGTTCAATCTCATATCTGCAGAAATGTGAAAGAGACAACTCTGCTTCAAGTGTCTCCTAGTTGACCCCGTCCATCTCAAATGTCCGACCAATCACACAATACTTCTCCACAAGAAGAAAGTTCTGCTCGGCCGAGGGGTTGAGAACTAGCCGCAAGCCGTCATCAAACATGTCCACGAGAACAAAACGATGTGACCCAGAGTATTGTTTGAGTGGGAGAAAAAACAAAGCCAACAGTGTGTGTTCAAAGAGGCTGAGGTCAAAACAACAACAACAAAAAAAATTGGAAAATGTCTTGTGGACAGATATTGGGTAATGATGAGAATTGGAAAGCTTTCCACTTTCACTCCTGGCCAATCACAGAGCCTGACTGTCTTCTTCTTTCTGCTTCATCATTGTCCATTTTTACATGAGAGTTTTGATTACTCTTTAAATGAAATTAGAGCATTTCCTTAAAGGTAGAGTCGGAAGTCCCTCCACCATTTCTGTTTGCAAACAGTACTCAAACTTAGTGCCCCTCCCTCTCAGGCTAATGGCCGCCTTGTTCTTCAGCCCATTCAGCTTCAAGCCTCTCCTTCAGAGCTTAGAAGCGGGTAAAAGCCAAACTAATATTAACCCTGGTTTTCCAACTTGCATTATGTAAAGCTCTTACCTTCTCTTTGGTGCAAATTCCGTTGGTTATCTTTCTATTTTTTTTTTTCTTCAAGAGTTCGAGTGACTGGCATCTGCTCCAATCATGAGCTTATTCCCACACAGCGTCATGTCCTTAGCTCTGTCATTGGCTGGTAATATAAACAGAAATCTCCACCCAGAAACTTCCCGACCAGACCATAACAAAGCGAAAGAACGAATTACAGGCAGGGGGAGACGAAGTTGCATTCAAAGTCACCACTGCACGTGAGTAGAGGCCCAAAGGCGCGGTTTGAGACGGAAATCACTTGCAAAGTCTAATGTTTATTTTCAGGGGGGAAACGTCTGACTCTACCTTTAAAAAATTATATTTAGCCATAAAAGAAATATAAAATACATTTTTACGGGGTTCGACAATGGAGTTATATTTATACCTACAAGCCAATACAGGCCGCCATTGTGGGTTGCCAAATACTATCTCTGTGTGGCAATAGTATGTTTGGCACAGCTAGACTGGCACTGGGAAAAATGGAGTTGGTAAGTCAAGCAGCTGCTTCAGTGCCCCGGAGATATTGTTGTCCATCTCTGAAGAGAAGTGACCTGAGAAGAGCAAAACTGGAGTAAATTTAAGTGAAGCCTACACTAAATGGACCCACATAAACATTTTCCACGGCATTAAAACACGGAAATGGCAACTTTTCTCCTGAATCTGCAAGCTAGCTCACTTGCTAACGTTAGCTGTCAGTTAACTCCTCTGCATTACTTGTTGCACATGGTGCAGGCTGTTGGTCCCTTGTCGTATTGCCAGCGAGCCTGGCAACCCAGTGGCTGGAGTTGTTTTTCTGCCATTGCTACTACAACCTAGACACACTTGATGTCACTGTTCTGTCCGTATTCCATATTCAACCTTCAACTTAGTTGTGGTTGTCCTGTGCATGCTCATTCGCTTGTCCTGCTGCAATAGCGTTTGTCAAAGCACACGCTAAACAATCATTGGACTCATGCCAGCTAGCTGAAATCAAATAGTATGTTAGTGTCAGGCTGCTCCTACAAAACTATAATCAAAATCCAATTAAAAATCTGTATTATTACAGTGTATGTGGGTTTCTATGTTGTAGCCAAAAAGAAAAGTAGCAGGAACTGGAGTAACTGCTGCCATTGATGAGGTTGTTTTGGGGAGAATCCCCCCCCCCCCCCCTGTTAGCAGCTGTCTTAGCTTTGGCGGTTTAACCATGCAGTTTAGTTCACTTCAGTTACATGCAGTTTGAATGCGAGCCAGACCAAAGGAAGATGTGAATTCCCCACCTGATCGAACCAAGTCCTTGGGTTATCCTGGTGTAAATGCAGATAAATTCTTCTATATAATGAAGCAGCTTTTTCTCCTGGTTTTGGACAAGACCAGTTTGCATATCAGACAAAAAGATCAACAGATGATGCAGTCACTACAGCTCTGCACATAGCAGTTACACATTCAGGCCATAAAAACACATAGAATGCTGTTGGTTGACTTTGGTTTGGCTTTTAACACAATAATCCCTCACAAGTAAGGTGCCAAACTGAGAAACATAGGTCTTAGCAACTCTGCACACAGATACTGGACTTTCTCAGGAACAGGCCACAGAGGGTCATGGTGGGACGCCACATCTCAGCTACTTTAGAAGCCCTGGAACAGCTCAGGAGTGTGTTCTTAATCCTGTCCTCTACTCTCTCTTCACATATGACTGCTCACCCATTAACACCAATAACACTGTTGTAAAATTTGCCAACAGCACAGCAGTTGTTTATGTCATACACAACAAGACAGCCTACAGGGAGGAGATTCAACATCTGGTACAGTGGTGTTCCCATAACAGAATGGACTTCAAACACTTAAAGAAAAAACTAAAGAAATTGTAATAGACAACACAAATATAAAGTAAACTCACCTCTCGGGTTTTCACATTTGAGGAGACAAAGTAGAGAGGATAGACTGCCTCAGGTAACTGGGAGTTTTTTTTATCTGGTCAGTAAATGTTGCACATCAGGTGGTAAAAGTCCTCCTGATGTGCAACTCTATCTGAGATTGACAAAAAATAAACCAGAACCTTTGCCTATTGCAGTGAAACAAAGTGGGGGGAAAAAGAAAGAAAAAAGTATTTTGGTCAACTCATAAGTTGCGTAACACCTCAGTAAGGTGTGTGACAGCTTGTTAAATATCACCCATAATATCCTCAAAGTTTAACAGTAAATCAATGAATTTCAGCCACAAGCATGAGCCTCTAAGTCTAATCACGTCAGTTTAGTTTAGGTTTTTTTTTAAAGGTTTTTATTTTTATTATTATTATTATTATTTTATCCCTGTCCAAGTGTTACAGTGTAAAACCAACCAGGGAATGACAGTTTCCGGTTTCTTGTTTAGCAGTAGGCCTTCCAATAATGCTTGGAAGGCATTATTGAATAATGCAATATGAAAATACTTGAATGAGGAATTTTACTCTGATGCTTGTAGTGGTCGCACTTTACAAGACAGTAACATGAGTCATATTTCAGGTTATGGAAAAACCACAGATATAACCTGTTTATCTGGAGGATTTGCTTGGCTGCAAGCTGCTGCTTCAGGACTGTAGTATCAGGACCCTCATTTTTCACCATGCTATAGTTACTTTACAGACCATCAGGAGAAAAAGTGATAGAGTTCATTGCTCTGTGAGAAAAAGACAACACTTGTACTTTTACTATATTCTGTTTGGTTACTGCTCAGCAGAAGTTGAAATTGTGTATAAATAACACTAGAAGAACTGGAAGTGCCATTGAACGTGTGAGTCGTGGGACTGCAGCCACAGTACAGAAGGTTTATTCTATGGGATCAAGAATCCAGTGTAGCTAAAAGATTATCTTGTGAGACACTAAATAGCATTCGATTAACTCATTATCATAACTTCCTGCAAGTGAGAGGATCTGAAAGAGCTTCTCAAGGACCTTTGAAATATCTCTTTAATCCAGAAAAACACATACAAAAAACATTTTTTTCAGAAAAATGATCCCATCATTCCAAACAGATGCAAATAGAAAATAAATGTGAATAAATAATTACATTTTCTAATCCAAACCCATCAAGCTAATTCAGAAAAAAAGCTTCAATTATGTCATTAATCCACAGAAATGGAGTTTATTTATTTATCTATTTAAGTGAATGCAACATAATCCTGTATTACTCATTGAGTGGGGACATTTTAAATATACAAATCAATAAACAAAAATGTTTAATAAATAGAAATTTTGCTTTCATGTTTTTAAAAATGTCTATAAAAAGTCGTGTTAATCATTCTCTCTAAATACTTTATAAGGTGGGCATCTTAAGAAGTGGTCTTTTCTGAAACATAATTTGGTGAAGACATTGTGAAGCTGTTAAAACAACAGAAAATGTTTCATAGTTTAATGAAGTTAGTAAAGAAAAAATGAGCCTCACTTTTAAACCTTAAAAAGAACAACCTTAAGAATGACCATAAAATAACTCTCATGATGCTTGGCAGTAAGGGTCGAACCCTGTTTTTTTTTAAGGGACTAGAGGCAAGATTAAGAAACGAAACTCGCGACTGCCGTGGCTGGCGCTTCAGGTAACTGCAGCCACGAGCCAAGCTGTCACAGGAGCACATACTGAAGCTATAATGTTGTTTACTACACTTTTTCTTCGTAGTTACACTTTTTAGTGTCTTTCAGTTGATCTGGATCGCTTGCTGACGGCAGAAGAATCCATAACTATCGCTTACAGTGTTTGAATTTACCGCGACCGTCTTCTTCCTGTATCAAAACTGTGGATGTAGGTCATTTGACGTCACGTCCGCAGGGCAGTGCAGGAATTTCGGACACCGAATTGCAGCGCATTTTCCAGCACACACACAGCCTGTTCAAGGCAACGGAGAGAAATGTGGGTGGAAATGTTATTTTTGGTATTTAGCGCTTCATCGCCGATTAGTATTTAAAAAAATGGACATGCATGTTTGTTTTGTTTTTTTTAATTCCTGCCTCTAGTCCCTTTAAATCTAAATCTGAGACAGCAAGAAACTCTGTGCAACAATATCATTTTAATTTCTGCATCCTCCAAGATTTCCTGGATTTGTTGCTTTTACTGTACATGTACTGTTCTTTTAAATTACATCACTAAGCTGCAAATGCTGTTTTGTTGTACAGGTACATCTTAGGCAACTGAAAAGCTACACAAAACAAACCCTTACTGGAGAACTGACACACACATATTCACATAGATTACTAGAAGTAGAACAGGCCAACAACAGATGTTAAGCATTTCTAACCACTACTTTCCAGAAATTAGGTGACAGAATTTAGAAAGAAAAAAAAAAAGCTTACAGTGGTGTTATTCACAAAGGATCTGATCTTGAGTTTCTCCAATTGGCACTAAGTGCAAACTCATGCTTTGAGGAGAGGCTTTGAAAGGAGACCAGCCTTAATCCTCACCTTTATCATTCATCATTAGAAAATGTAGGCCTACAAGGACTCACAGATGGCCTTAAGTCAATTTTCCTCCCTAGCAAGAATGTGAGGCACGCGTTGACATCACAGACTAAGCTGTACCCCGAAGTCAGAAAGCTGCTGGAAGCAATAAGAAAAAAAAAAGTTCTCATAACTGAGGTGATCGGATGGAGCTGACCCTGTCATTATATAACTGAACTCACAATCTCGCCTGTAATTGGCTGATATGATACTAGTTAATTAGTCTGTGGAATTAGATGATCATTATTAAACATGAACAGAAGAGACTGACACACAGAGGCAGGTGCATGCAGGTAAAAACCCAACTCTCTGCCTTTGTGGAAAAGCTCATAAAAGTTTATGCAAACTACACATCCTGTTAATCCATAATGTTTGATGGTATAAGGGAAAATTCTCCCTCTCTTGGTCTTTTCTCTCTTTTTTTTGTTCTCTTTCAGTTCTACTAAACAAGTGTTAACAAATGATGGTGAAAAGGTCATAAATACAAGCAGCTGCCTTTCAGAGAAAGCGTTCAATAAGAGCTGCTGACAAATGAAGTAGCTGTTCACCAATTGCCCTGGATGCTGTTAATGTCTCTCAGGTTTATTAACTTAGTGTTTTTATGGTTATCCTGTGCTGTATTCTGCTTACACACAAACACACACATCCCCACACACACACTCTGACATGTCTTGTTTCATTAAGCGTGAATGTGTTTATGTGTGCTTGTGTGTGAGTTATGCGACTGGTCGCTAATTGCAGACAAATCGCTTTGCCGCACACAATCATTCCTGTTTTTTTGATGTTTAATTTCACCAGTTGATTACTGGCAGAGTTTAGCGCCGCCATTCCTCTTCCTCCGCCACTGGAACGACTCATCTGTCTTCTCATACTCTCTCCGTTGCGCATACATAATGAGCTCGCATGGACGAACAGAGGGATGGATTTCATAAATCATGTTCTTGTTTGTAACAGCTTTTCTCTCCCTTTCCCTGTCTCTCTTTCCCTTTCAATTAAAGTAGCAGAGCCCATTCTAAATGTGGACTGCTTAGAGATGTACAGTCCAAGTGAATTATTTACTGTATAGT
Source organism: Atherinomorus stipes (assembly GCA_023101725.1). NCBI lineage: Eukaryota > Metazoa > Chordata > Actinopteri > Atheriniformes > Atherinidae > Atherinomorus > Atherinomorus stipes. Next base: position 201,800 of record JALJCO010009916.1, read on the forward strand.
TTTGTGATTTGAGACAGTTTTGCGGCCCCTTTCCCAGCACACCCGCCAAATGACACTCAAAAACATTGGCTGGGCTTCTTTACCCTTTATGCCTGTTGACTTCCTAGTGAAAAGGGCCATAAAGAGAGTGATGTGCAGACAGCAATGTGTCAGTGATGTGGCCATAACATTGCATATACGTACACATACTGCAGTAGGCAACTCTGCATTGTTAAATGGAACCCAATGGGGTTTTAATGTGTTTGTGATAAGACTGCACTTATGCTGGATGAATACAAACTCACATTTCTGCCACAAGGCCAAAGACAAAATTTCTCTTACAACGGCAACTCCTTTCTACATACATGCTCACAGTCCTGTGTGAATGAAGAAAAATACAAGTGAAGCTCTGCATTGGTGTAACACAGTGTTTATTACTCTGTGTGATCAGGAAGTAAATCCAGCAGCTAAACTGATTTATTTGCTTTCATCACTTGCTCTGTTTTTCACCCATTGCAGATTGGATTGTAGAAGCAGAGATACACATTTACAATCTAATTTTTAAAGTGCTCAGGAAAAACGGTACTGTAGGGTGAAAGATGGTTGTGTTTTTTACTAAGGCTCAGTTTTTTTTTGTGTTATTCTGCCTTTGCATTCAACCTTCTGTGGCCTCTTGGTTTAAGGAAAAAAAATGCAGTTCTTTGGGGGTGTTAGCATCATTTCCTCACTGCCCTTCTACTAACGGGTTCAATCTCATCGGCCAAACAAATAGCAGCTGTCACTGCTTCTGCTCAATGCAGCCCCAGGCAACATAGGTTCAGTTATACAGTGCAGAAATCTAAGGTGCACCAGGATAAATAGAGAATGGGTGGCTGGCCCCCTTTCTCTCATGTTCTCACTGATGTGGTAAGCTAGCCCTTGGCATTGAGGAAATTGGTGTTCGATCCTCAGCAGAGCCGGTGTGCCTTCAGGCTCACTATTAGCCATGTGCTAAGCTAAAAACAATGCAAATATATGCCCAGGGTCAAGCAGATGATCATTAGCAGGTATTCACCCTCTTCAATTATACAACAGGTGATGCATGGAAACGTTAAGGGGATGCTTGCACCAATTACTCCTCAATAAAACACCAGTGACAAACTCCCTCACCTAGCAAAGGGTCAAGGAAAGTGCAATACTCTGAGAGCGTTTGAAAAGAAGAACTAGCTGTAAAAGCTGTTATCAAAACCTGGATGTAGTCTGTGGTATTACTATTTGACTTAAAGTACCAACGACAAGCCGATGTTTCAAGACAGATCAAAGAACTCAGAGTTTATTTGGGTTTTACAGGTGCTGCTGCAAGACACAAGCATTTAGCTTGGTAATGGTTTTCTGGAAGGACACACATCACAAGCAAGAAAGAGGAATAATCTAGACAAAGTTTAAATGCCAAAGGTACCATCACTCAAACAAGGCAGGTATCGAACAATTCGTTCCACTGTGTCTGCAGCCTTTCTGTTTTACTTTCTTTCTTTCTCAGATAAGGATTTGCCCACTAAGCTCTACAAAAGTTGAATCTGTCAAAAAGCTTAATATCTCAGTTCTAGTTTCTTCAGAGGATGAGAAATAAAGGTTTTAGTGGATAATTTTCAGAATACCCTCAGGATTTAAGCGGCTGTTTCCAAATTACACTTGTCTTTGGTATGAATGGGTTGAGATCAGGGACAGTCCCACGCACCAGACAGCACCCGGGAAACACAAGTGTATGTGTGGAGCTGATGCTGGCCACCACTGATGTTAATTCGTCCAGACTGTGTGCACTGTGGACACTAATAGAGTCTGGCTGCGAGTGTGTTTGTACATGTACTCTATGCCCAGTGTGCAACTCTGGCTCTCTTTGAATATCAGAGAGCATTTTACACGTTAACATACCATTATTGGACTGTGTATATTTGTGTGAGCCTCTGAACACACAAGTGTGTGTATATATGCATGTGCAGAGCAGATCTGGCGTTCCAGTGATTCTCCATTTTGCTGACAGGAATGAACACACTGTTGAGTTGGGAGTGCGGTGAGCCGAGACAAGGGAGGAAGAGAGAGGAGGAAAAGAAGAAAAAAAAACGACAGGAGAGGAGAAGCACATCGGACACCACCTATTTATCACCCTGACTCCCTCCGTCCACTGCAAAGGAGAGAGATGCAGCAGATGAAGACAGCAAGGCTGGAGAAGGCAAAGGATTCAGGAGAGAAGGTGAAGAAGAAAAAAAAAAAGAAAAAACGAGGACTTGGACCTTTTCTTAACTTTAAGTCTTGTCTTTCTGCTTGTGCTTCTAGCGTTACTCTCCAGCCCACCCCCACTCTCACTAAATCCCTCATCCCTGGCCGATTTGGTACAGCAGCAGAGGCTGAATAGAATAGGAGGGGGGTGTTACCCAGTGTGGGTGGGGTGGTGGTGGTACGGAGTTTCCCACAGAGAAAAGCAACTGTTTCCAAGGAGAGAGTAAAAGAATGTGCATTTCAATAGAAAAGAAAATCATCACACATATCAAACTTAGAAGGGAGGGAATTTTACGTGAAATAAAGCCTTGATGATAAACTGATCGATATCCAGCAAAATGCTGTGATCTTCAACTGTAAAATTATACATTTAACTTTCATATCTAAACTCATCCGCCACACTATTTTTATGTCTAAGGGTGCGTGTGTACTGCAGGGCATACTCAATAAAGGTTTTTATGCTCGCAAACCAATTTAGGCCCTGAAATGAGATCTAAAGTAGCGTCTCTCACCACGCTATCATAATTAATTGAAAAGAGCTAAAATAATGATATCTAGGCAGTGATATTGATAGACATGGTTTATTTCTGACAGCTGAGTCACACTGAGCCCTGAAACACTTTTTATATTATTAAACTAGAAAGAACAAAAGATTTCAAATATCCATGGCCGCTCAGCATGCTTTGCCCTTTTTTCTTTTTTGTGAGAATATGATCTGTTACTGTTGTCAGCATATGGATAATGAAATACACAAAAAGAAGGCAGAAATAACGGGAACAACAATGTTAAGTGAACGATAGCAAAATCATATTCAAAAACAGATATCGAAATTATTTGATCATTACTTTGTTTAGAAAAAGAGAACACAGAGGGTTTTTTTTTTGGGGGGGGGGGGGCGTGTTTGTTTTTGGTCATTTGCGTTCAGGTACAGGTCTCCATCACCAGTAGGGTGACAAATTGCATGGCTAAAAAGAAGGGACACCTGTCAGCTTTCCCCTTTCTTAGACCAACACTAAGAAGGAGACATTCACATGAGAGCTCATGCAAACATTCTCTCTTTCTCCACACTCAAATACCCCCACACATACACAGATCCGCCACACAGAGCTCACATCACAGTGCGACACTGGATTGATTGGAGGTAGCTGTCACCTTGAACTGTCAATTCTTTGGGGCATCCAGAACATGTACTGAGCTGTCAGAGCTCAAATGAAGTGTGTGTAATAACCAGTCAGAGTGTGTCTGTGTGCAGTGGCATGCTAAAGTAAGTATTTATGTCAGACTGCCCACACAAATGCTTTCCTTTTTCAATCCATAACTTATCCTTCCACTCTACTTTTGTGCTTCGGGAAAGCTTATGGAAATGATGCTAACCCTGTTTCAGCAAAAACTTGAAACTGAACCTTTTGGAAACAACAAACATATTCACTTCCTGACTGAAAAGTGGATCTAGTCACTGTGAGGTCACTCCTAACATATACTGTACATACGTAAATGCAAACATGATCCTCAGAACGAGATACCAAAGCAATGTAACCTTCAAACACAAAAGCAAGGCAGCTATGTGCAGCACACAGCTACACACTTTTATGTATCTGTGCATTGCATAGCATCTAGTATCTAGCTGTGCGAACAGGTTTGATTGGTAATAAGTCAACTTTTAAGATGGGATTTAAAAGTGGGGTATGTGGTGTGTTCTCTTATTACAGGTGGTATAGTGTTCCAGATATTACTACCCCTCACTGACAGCAAAGATTCTCCAAAAGTGGTGCATTTGTGGGGGGACCTCACAGTCTCCTCTGGTGGCTGCAGTCTTTCCATTGAGCCATTTTAGTTTGAAATATTTCTTTACTGGTGTTGGTGCAAGCCCTTAATATTTTGAGTTTAGAACAGGCTTAAAGGCAGGGTGAATGATGTTTTCCAGGAGCATTTTTTTTTACTATATTGCTTAAAGTCTTATTCACACCACGAGTGCAGCCAAAAAAAAAAAAAAAACAACGAATCACCTGTGGAATGGACAAGACTGGAAAAACCCCTTCCAATGAAATGAATTTAATTGGATGGGGCTGCGAATGGCCCGTGCTGATTGATTGAATGATTATTATGTACATCACACTTGACTGCCGTTTGTCGCCTTCCCACCTTCCTCGCGCATGTGTGCGAGGACGGTGGGAGGAGGCAAACAGCCGCTGTTTTGCTCTTAAAAAGAAAAAATGGATGTGGATTAGGGTTATAAAAATTGCTCAAAAAAAAAATTAAAATATTTTCTAAAAAATTTATATAAATAGAAAAAATAAGAATATATATTTATGAGAGAAAAAAGAGGGAGAAAAAAAAAAAAAAAAAAAAAATTATTAAAAAAGAGCCAACGAAGGGGTTTTGTGTGTGGCGCGTTTTTGGGGGCCGCGGTTGCTGGGGAGAGGAGTCCAATAACCTCCTATTTGCCAAAATGGAAGGAAGGGTAAAAATTTGGATTTACAATGTGGGAAAGTGGTCTAAGGTAATAAAAACATATGGGAATGTTATCAAGAGATCTATAAAAAATTTTAAAATTTAATTTATTTATATAGGGGGGATATTTAAAAAATTATTTATTTCTGGAAAAAGGTTTAAAAAAAGACAAACACAGGGGAAAAACAGGGAAATCTGAGAATAATTAAAAAAGAAAAAAACAAAATCTTTTAGAGGTCGTTACTTATTTAATTTTTTATAAAATTGGTTTTTGTAATATTTAAGGATGTAAAGAACACGGAGCCTTCAAAAGTCCTGCAAAAGAAAAAAAAAGGGGCGGAAGAAATCCTTCTTAATTATTTTTTGTTGTTGAGGAAAAAATTTTTTTATTTTGTGGTCACAATGTTCCTGATAAGAGAAAAAAAAATAAAATATAACACAATATCTCTAATAAATAATAAAAAAACAAAAAAAAACAGTCATGTCTGTATAAAAAAATAGAAAAAAAAAATGATGAGGAGCATCTTAATGTGGGAGGAAAAAAAAATAAAAAAAAAAGGTAGGTAAAGAATGTTTAATAATAATAATTTTTGTTATTTTGTAATAATAATTCATTTATTTTTTAAAGCAGGGAGGAATTATTTTTTTTCTCTTCTGTGTGTCGAATATCTTTCTGATAAGAAGAAAAAAATAAAAGGAATGGAGTGGGGGGGGGGAGAAAAAAAGAAATGTCAAAAAAAGAAAAAAACAGAAGAAAAAAAAAAGTAAAAAACTTAAATCGTTAATTATCACAATTACAGTTATCCAATGCTTATCCAAACAAACAGAAAGAGAAGGGACATTCCAGATTTCTTCAATTTAAAAAAAAAAAACAAATCCCAATCTTTTCTATTTGAATTAAAACACACAGAAGGGAAGGAGAACGGCGGGTTGTGGCGTTTAGTTGGTTTGGTTTATTTTTTTTTTTTTTTTTATTTTATTTTATTAATTTATTAATAACCTCTGCAAAGAGAAAAGAAAATAAATAATTCCCTGCCGCCCCCCCCCCCCTCACATATCTAGCGAGTGAAGAAAGAGAAAAAAAAAAAAAAAAAAAATAAAAAAAAAAAACAAGAAAAGAGGAGAAAAAAAGGAAAAAGAGAAAGTAAAAAAAAGAAAGTAAAGTAAAAAAAGTAGAAAAAATAAAATAATAAAAAAAAAGGGGAAATCTCTGTTTATTTAATTAATTAAAAATAATAATTATTTTTTATATAAATTATTAATATTTAAATAAAATAATTAAATGCCGCATGTGGATCAAGTCATGGAGGTGTTGGTGTTTTCAGTGAGGATGTTTTACGCCGCAGAAGAAGTTGGAGGTGAGATAATTATCACTTTTAGGAAATGTGCTTCCTCTGCTGTTTACTGGGAAGCTAACAAGCTAGCCACTCGGCTGTTTTCGGTTATGTTCGCCGACAACCATTGGCACACACGTTCCTGTGCTCTGGAGGCATGGTTTCAGGGGGTGTTTATTTTTTCAAACGTAGCTTGCTTGAACCGTTTTTCCAGGATCCCCTACCCTGCCTTTAAATGCTTTATAATTCTGAAAAGATAAAAACTTATATTTTATGAGGATATGACAGCAGTGATATGAGTAGCTGCATATCAAATATTTTAAGGCATTTTCATACAATCATTGCACTGGGTTGAGTGCAGTTCAACACTAAGTGACCAGTTTGTGAAACAGTAATCAATATGAGGGAAAATCATGGCATGCAAGAAAATTCTGTACGCACAGTCCGATTGTCTGATTTGTTTAAAATTCTGCAGTTGAATTTGATATCTTTTAATGTGTTTTTTGAAGGTAAGGGATGAATATTACAATAACATCAAGGATTCTGCGACCAGTTCCAGCTTTTTGCCTTAAAAAGACACATTTGAAGTAATGTAATCACCTTTTTCTGTCTCTCTTTTAGCAAAATAACTCAAAAAGTGCCGAACAGATTTGGATTAGATTTTCATGGAATTTTGATAATGTTACAAAAAACAAATAATTAAATTTTGGTGTTGATGCGGATCACTGTTTGGATCCAAGAAGGATTTGCATGGTGGTGTGGTGGTTAGCACTGCAGCTTTTTAGTAATAGAAGCTCACTAGTTTGAGCCTTGGCTGGGGAGGGGTTCAAACAGTTCCAAGAGGGGTTTTCCTGAGTTCATGTGTGCATGTTCCCCCGTGTATGCGTGGCTTCTCTCCAGCCTCCTCCCACCATCCAAAAACATGCACGTTTGGTTAATTGGTTACTCTAAATTGCCCCTAGAAGTGAGTGTGTATGGTTGTCTGTCTCTCTGTGTTGTCTCTGCGACAGACTGGCGACCTGTCCAGAGTGTACCGTGCCTCTCGGTTGATAATAGCTGGGATTGGTTCCAGCAACCCATGCAACCTTGAATTGGACAAGTGGTACAAAAAATGAATGAATAAACAAATGAATGAATGAATGTTTCAAGCATGTGACCAGACCAACCAAAGCCCTATTATGTCATTGGCATGGCGCAAGCTGCTCCCGAGAATGTTGAAGGCACTAGCATGTTAATCTGTCAACAGTTGTTTCAGTCGTGTCGTGAACCCAAGGTTTTTGGAAGGGTTTTGCTAGTGATCATTCATCATTCTGGACTGAAGGAAAGAACGAGATAAGAATGATCTGCATAATAATGTGACAGTTGACGGTCCTGTCACTATGCCTCCAAGTGATCATGTGCCCTGGCTACTTGGCCAAGGGGATGTACCTTTGGCTGAAGGGTTAGCGCGTATGACTCTCACCCGGGAGTCTGGAAATCGAATCCTGCCCGGGTTCTCCTTCTTCCTGCCACAATATGGTGCTTGCAAGTATGGATCCATGTAGCGCTAGGGGTGGGTCCATGGATGGTCCATGGGTGGTAGTCTACGTGGTGCACGGGGACGTGCTTGTGAAAAGAGGGGGAGAGATGTGGCAGTTGATGGACCTGTCACTATGCCTCTGAGTGATCATGCACCCTGGCTACTTTTTTCTTCTTTTTTTTCGTTATACTGTTAAAGGAGAACTCAGTAACCTTTTTGCCTCAATAAATGCTTTTTGGAATCCCTGTGGGACTAAACAAAGTGTTTATGGAGCGATTCAATGCCTCTGGCCTGCGAGCAGCTCTATGCAACTTTGCCTGCGCCGACCCGAGCAGAACTTGCGACAACAGAAACCGTTGTACGGTACTCAGGACCCCTATCTACCGAGCTGCTTCCAGCTCTGATTTTAACCAGACTACCAGCGCTAATTCGAAGAAAACATTTCTTTAGCTTCACACCACCTAAACACGGCTCCTGGCTCTCATAACCAACTCTTTGCTGGGCCAGAGTGATTCACGTAGCTTGCGCTGCCTGGGCGCCGGGTGAGACATCACTGCTTCAGGCTCAATAATCACTTGTCATGTCGGCAAAAAGTAAATAAAAGTTCGTATTCTTACCTGCTACCCGCCAACACCAGAGAAAAATATAATCCACGGCATATTTACCCGCAATCGCGGGTAAAACGTCCCATTTCAGAAGAGACAGGTCTTTGCTTTAAGCAGAGGGAGACGAGGTGCTGCTACCAACGCAGCAACGTAGCATCAACAAGCTAGTAAAAGCTTAAAAATGTATCCAGGGATCAAAATAAAGGAAAGACAGGTAGAGAAGCCATCTGTGTGCTGTGGGGGTGTAGTGGGGGTTGAACTTGACAGTGAAAGGACACCACTAGGGAAGTCCGAGCTGAAGTTACTGAGTTCTGCTTTAAGATCCCCAAGGGGAAATTAGGGCTCTGCATTTTACCCTTCTCTGTACAGTAGTACCAGAGAGCAGTTGGCTGCTACTGAAAACGCCCGGGGAGCAGTTGGTGGGGGTTAAGGACCTTGCTCAGGGATCCACAGCGGTTCACCTGAGTGTCGTGTCGGGGACTCGAACCCTGGTCCTCCGCGCAAAGCCCATGACGCTACCACTAGGCTACCCACTCCTTTGGGGAGTGGGTAAGGGAATATCTTGGCCAATATCTTTTTGGCTGACTGGTTAGCCCGCATGACTCCGAGCCCGGGAGTCCGGGCATCAAATCCCGCCCGGGCCCTCCTTTGTCCTGCCACAATCATAACAATGATTTTTTTTTCTTTTTGAGTGACCACACATTACTAACTTGCACAATGTCCCGGACAGTGTGAACATCTCTTGCTGAAATAAGGCTGCTTTTCAGACTTTTCATAATGGTTTGGTAAAACTTCCCCAATTACTCTGATTCCAAAGTTAATGCTTGTAAGTAATCATAAACATAATTGATAAGGATCACATATGGCAGAATGTCATAACACTGTACATACTGCGTTTAATTACAAGACATTGGGTATCATTCTGAGGTTTAAATAAAATGAAATCAAATTTCTCCATGTTCATGCTTGTTGAGTATTATTGCTTAATAGGGACATATGGGGGGAACTGAGCTCCTTGGTAATGGCTCTTTTATGTAAAATATATCAGTGTGAAAGCTGCCTCAGTCAACCTGTATGGATATGTGTGCAAAAGCCTCTGCAATGAATTAGTGAGACTTTTTTCTAGAAAAGAAAGTGAGGTCCTTGTTAATTGTGTAATGAGTGGAACAAATATTCATGCACATTCACTCACACACAGATTTAAAGCTAGTCAACAGTTTTTACACAGTTACTGCAGCTTGTCTTGACGTAAAAATAACAAATTTGATGTAGTGATGGCTTGTTGTTTAAACATGAACCCCACTGTGGCTGTGTTAAACTACTATATTTTGTTTATAGGGTTGCCATCAGCCTCTGCTGCTTGTTTTCCTGGAGTCCATTAAAAGTGGCATAAAAGCAGAGTAGATCAGAGACATGCAGAGTGGGAAAGCAGTGAGGCTGAGAAGAGCTGAGTCGAGCATAAAGTACCGAGGGAGCAGAATACTATAATGAACAATATATAATTGTTTGTAGATTTCAACAAGTAAATGAGTTGATGAGGAAAAACAGCTCATTACACTTAAGGGATGGATTAGACCAAGTAATTCCAAAAATTATTTTTCTCTTGATTTGAAAGAACTGACTTTTCTGTTTATGGTCGGGTTTCCCAGTTAACCTAAGTAACTTAATCTGTATGAAAGGATTGTTCGCCATAATTCAGCCTTGTTGTAGAATAGCAGGCGCTACTAGTTAGCACTACTGTTAGCACTGGCGTACAATGACTGAGGTTCGGTGGGCAGGACCTGAAGGCACGCTTGTCACCATGTGCTTCTGTTGTCAAGAAGCGGAGTGATATGGAGATACCTGGAGACACTTGCCCATACACTCAGCAGTAACCTGCGGACCCACTGTTGAAGAGCTGCTTAGACCGGCACCGAGCGGCCCAAGACCAGCACAGTACAAGGCACAGTCAAGAGTAATGCTGTGTTCCATTTAAACTCGGAAGTCAGAAATTCCCAGTTCTGAGTAGGAAGTTTCAACTGGAACAGCCACCCAAAGTCGGATTTCCCACTCGGAAAGTCGGACAATCCTGCCACCTCAGAGTTCAGATTTAAAGATGGCTGCACCCAGTATTAGCAGTTTTAAAAGCTCCTGTAATGTTACATTTATTTACACTTGTTACTAATGTTTCATTGCATTAAATCAGCCATACACGTAGTATTGGTTTATATAGATGTAGGGGAAAGCTGCTGTAGTGTAATTCACTTTTTTTATGTGGTATGTGATGGGGCGGGCCGGGGGGGGGGTGGGGGGGGGGGGGGGGCTTCCTGCCTGGGGGGGGGGGAGCCGCGGTGAGGGGGGTTGGGATGATGGTGTGCCGGGGAGGGGATGGGGGGTGGCTGGGGGGTGTGGGGAGAGAAGAGAGGAGGTAAGGGGCCAGGGATGAGGTTGGTGCGGGAGGGAGCTGGTGGGGAGAGACTCAGGAGGAAGATGTGGTTGCTAGATGAGGTGTAGTTTTGGGAGCGGTGAGAGGTGGGACACTAGACTGTTAGGTGGGTTGCAGAAACTGGCGTACTGGATGGGTGGTTTAAACACGCGCGAAGGAAGCTAGGGCTGAGTTTGTTAGTACTTGGGTAGGAGTTGTTGGGGAGCTGTTCCAGATGTGTTCGGGTTTATTTGTAGTGATGGTGAGTCGGGGGGGCTCATGGAGGAAGTGGATAGTTTGGATAGTTGAAATAAAGAAGGAGAAGTGTGGTGAGAGATAAAAAATGTTAGACGAGGGGTTTGTGAAAAAAGTTGTGAAAGGGTGTGTGAAAGAGGAAGAGGTTTGATGTATGAAGAAAGGTTGGTACGTTGAAGAGAAGGCTGTTGTTGGAGGGACTTTAACTGAAAGAAAAAGAAATGTGGTTTTAAACACGAAGAGGGCTAAGAAGGTAAAGAGGTGGAGTGGAACTGAAGGTTGAGGTGAGGGGCGGAGGAGAAATGGGAAAGGAAGAAAAGAAAGTAGAGAGATAAGATAGATTTGGTGAAGGATGGAAACTAGTGGGCTGGGGAAAAGTTGGTTTTGTGTTGCATTTAATGCCGTTGGAGACAGACACTTTTTCCTGCGGAGGGGTAAATTGAGGAGTGGTAGACTTGAAAGACATTGCTAATGTGTGACTGGAAAAGCTAGGGTAATGAGTATGGATGATAGTGAGGATAGGAAAGAAGGTGAGTGTTAAAAGATACGAACTGGTAGAGGCTTGAGAGTAGGAATTAGGAGCTGGAGAACAAACTATGTTGAATTTGTCGGATTAACTTTGTACTGTGGGAGTGAGAAATGTGAAGACGAGTGGGTTGGTGGAAGTTTAGGCTCTCAGACCGAGTAGCCACTTGAATGAGACAAGGTCCGGCTTGTGAGGAGTTGGAGATGACTGGTGAACTAAAGGAAAGGCGCTGGAGATTGGAGGTTGGGACGAGGGGTGCTGAGTGGAGATAAGACCCAATGGCAAGCAATAAAGGCAGAGTAAGACATGTACTACTGTGGAAAGGGACTGGAAAAATGAGGCTGTGTGAAGGGTGGAGTAAATTAGTCAGGATAGTTCTGTAAAACCTGTGCCTGTGCTCACCTGTCCAAGGAGAGAGCTGAAGCTATAGCTGCAGTGAGTTTCACACAAAAGCCTGTTTTAGTTTGGTGATTTGACACAAACCTTTGAACTGATTGCTTGGTTTAGGCATATGTTTAAGGGGATTGTGTCTTTGGTGGGAGGTAACCAGAAAATTCCAGTGAACATTCTTAGAGATTAGGTGCTCTGGATTCTTTATTTTGTCTCTGTCTGCCTTTTCCTCTGCTCAGATACTGGTGGTTACAAAAAATCAAGGATGGGTTTAAATGTCTTGACTGTGCCTTTACATCGTCTCCTCTTGTCCTAGATATAGTCAAGGAGAGGTGGTTCTTGGTGTGTGTCTGGCTACCTGTAGGGAATTAGGTAATTTAGGTAACCACTTGGGGGAGAGAAAATGTGGGGAAATTCTCCAGAAGTAAGGTGGAAGTACTGAGAAAGAGGCTGTGGTAAAGAGCCACCGGACTCTGTGGTGTGTGGTCGGGCACAACGTCGTAAGCTGCTTAGTGGATGTAAATAAAACCTTAAAGACTGTAAAGGTGTCTTTTCCTTTGCTGGTTTTATGTCATTAGTGAGTGAAATTAAAAGAGAAGGCACCCTGGGAGACTGTTTAGGTGGTTGTAGAGTATGTGGGGTGTCTCCCTGTTCCTCCAAGATGTGATAATGGGCAGTGATGGATTTTGAAGCCGCCTTAAGATTTGAGTCTCTACGTACTGGATGTACTGTCGGGACATTTCCAACAAGAAGAAAAGAGTTGGGGTTTGTTCTCTCTTTTCTGCCTTGTTTTCTGCATTGTCTCATTTAGTTGAGAGAATTGATGTTGGAGTGCTGACCAATAAGGCACGCTTTTTCGCTTCCTGAGAAGAGGAAGTGGAGGCTGAAGTGAGATATGCTGGAAATAGTTTGCGTTCTATGTTAGTGGTTTCCCATGTTTGTTGAAAAGCAAATTGGCGCCGCTTGTAGGTTAATAAAATACTAATCCGTTCTTTCCTGAGGGTGGGACTGTGTAGAAGAGTTGGTGAGAAAGTTTGTAGAAGATAGACCGCTGAAAGGCCTGGCGGTCCATTGTACGCGCCAGGATCCCTTTGTTCGCCCCGGCTTATTTCCTAAAGTTATGCATTTGGCCTGAAAATGCACGCCACGTTTAGAGGTTGATGAATCGGTGGTTGTGGCCTAAAGGTTGGTGTACTAGAGATGTGGTCGTGTAAGTAGCGGGAGGAGATTGTGAGGTTGAGGACTGTTTGAGATTTGTGTGGGCGGTAAGTAAATGGAAAATGTGAGGCAAGGCAAGTACACTGGGTAAAGTGGTAGGTAAGGTATGTGGGTGAGAGTAAAGCAGGCTGTTGATGATTCCTCCTTGGTGGTTTGGGTGGGATGTGGCTCTCTGTGGTGCCCCTCTCTGCCCGTTCTGGTTGTTTGGGGCCGGTTGTGGATGGGTAGGTTGATTCTTCTGCCCCTTTTGGCTGGATGGTGGCGTGAGGTGGGGTTGGGGTGGGGTGTGGGTGGGAGGTGGTCTCTGTTTTTCAGAAAGTTCTGTGTTTTTTGTGGAGAAGGAGTTTGGTATTTGGGGTCTTAGCTTTGAGGTTTTGGGTGGTGGAAACTTCGGTGTTCGCATCGCTCGCACGGTGTGGGTGGTGGACGAATGGGTCGGAATAAAGGGTGGAGAGTGGTGTGTTTCAGGGGAGTAATTTTGCGTTGTTCGTTATATGTTCTTTCCCCTATTTTAGGTGGTCTGGTGTGGGGTTAAAAGTGTGGGGTTTGTAGGGGTTTGACCCGGGGGGGGGGGTGGTGGTCAGTTGCTGCTGTGGGTGGTGATGGTGCGGGGGGCAATGGGGGTGGGTGACTCTCGCGGGTGGCGTGCCCTGGGTGCTCCCGGGTCGCCTCCGGGGTGTTGGGGTGGTGTGCTCGTTCCGGGTTGGTAACAGTGAACTTCAATGCCAGCTGTACTAACAACTGCTAATAATAATAGCCTTAGCAGACACATTGTTCTGCTAAGCTGCTAACTGGTTTTCCGATCATTGAACTGGAACGCAAGTTGGTCGGGGACATCACCCCCCAGTTCCCACTTCCCAGTTCTGAGGTAAATGGAACGCAGCATAAGTGTGGAGAGGCAGCATGGCTATAAGCGCACGGCTATCACTAACCGCGAGCACGCTAACTCAAAGTAAACAACTTGCCCTTAAAAACAAGAATATAACAACTTACATGGTTCCAGTCGAGTTTTAAATAGTTCCCCTTTATAAAGATGAGGATGGAGGAAAGGATGCATCTTTTGAAGCAGCCAGAAAAGTCCTGTGATGTCCGAGAAGTCCTGTGAAGTCCCGAGGTGCAGCTGTCTCTGTTCACAGCTGGACATCACAGCTTTGTGAACATTTGTGAAGCAAACACTGATAATAAATGAAGAATAATCTGGCAGAAGTGACTGCAGCTCCATGTGTTAAAGTCTCACTATGTCCAGTTAATGGTGTCTGCAGATGGGAATTTTACTGGCAGAGACATGCAGGAGGCTCCTACAGCTAGACACCAGTAAGAGCACCTATTTTATCATCTTCTAATGCATTTATGATCCGTATGAAACATAGATAAACTAACGCAGTCCTTATGAGCTTTTTAACAATAAAACAGAAGGCTGAGCCGTTACTGTTGTCTGTAAAACTGGACAAGGAACTTAAAACTACAATAAACCCATTATAATACATACTGACAGTGGTTTAGAGCTCCTACTCTCTACATCAAATCCAGTTTCTGCCAACAGCGCCCCAGTCTGGTCAGGTCTGCTGAAATCATAGACCATTTATAGAGAGGGACGAACCTTCCCATCACGTGACCCATTGGTTTCTGAAAAGCTAAAAGCAAGGCCAGTTGGGCGTGTCCCACCATCTTGACATGTCACATGTGTCGTCACTCCCGGAAAATACTAAAATGGGCAAAGGCAAGGCCGCTCCGAGCCAAGGGGGCAAATGATTGACAGCTGACGTACTCTGGGCTAAATGCTAACCGAGCTAACTCGAAATTAACAGGAGCTAACAAAGATAAGCCCCGTAAGCGGCGGGGTAAGGGTAAGACACTTAGACTTGCTATTAGCTGACTAAAACCGCCGTTGTGCGACTGAGACAAACTGAGACCTTCCTAAGAGCAAACAAGGAGCTAACGAGGAGCCACAAGTCGGCAGGCCGAGCTTCCGGTCTGCCGCATGTCAATCAAAAGGACACGCCCTTAATTATGTGTAATTTCAATATTAAATAACATCACACCAAAAAAGTCATTCATGCTGGTGTGCCTGTTTTTGTTACATAGATCATCATGAGGGACGTGGGACGGGGAGAGAGGGGAGGGACAGAGACGAGCCATGAAGGTATTGATTGCTTTTTTCTATACCGTGTGAATGACCAATTCCTGCCTTCTAGCACAGATGGCAGGAATTGGTCAGAGTTTTTACAGACCTGCAGCTCTCACAGAGGTCTGACTTTTTTCCTTCCTTTCTATGAATAGATGATGTATTGACTGTCATGTGGAAGGACCATTTCACCCAGTATAACAAAAAGTGTTATACTGGGAACCCAGCGTCACCCCAACCCCTACACACAGAGGCAAATCCTCTGTCCGCATGCAGTGTAGCATCACCCGCAGACTGACACTTGTGGTCTGCACCTATAGTGAGATGCTGATCGCTCTGTAAAAGGAAAAACTGGGCATGCTGCAGAAGTTTGAGGGGCAGTTAGTGGTCATAAGAAGTGTTTATTGTCATACTCATATAGAAAACGGTTCCAAAAAAAAAAAAATAAATTACTTTCACTATTAACAAAAAAAGCAAAAAAAATAAACGAACAAAAAAAATTTCCCTCACAACTCCAAACTGTGCATATTTACTTCTGTCTTTACCCATCATAGCTGGACCTAAAGTGTGATCGCCCGTTAAGAAGAGTTAAAAGACTGGGTCAGAGCATTCTTACAGATCCTTCTTTGCCAAGGTCTTCCTAACGCAAGATCTACTTAACTGCATCATGGGAGTGTTAGTAAATTTGTGGGCACAACTGTATCTATGTGCCCACTAGCTCAGTGACTTTTCACTTTTCAAAAGTACATATATATATATATATATATATATATATATATATATATATGTATATATATACTTTTTTCTCCACCCAGTGCAACTACGAGTACTGGCTTTTGAGTACTTGCTGATACCGAGGACCGATCTGAGTAAAAGGAAAGGAGAGAGGGATTTTTTTCTTGCTTTCTTTCTTTTCTTTTTGTGTTTGTGTATCACGTTTTTGTGAATGCACAGGTCTGGCACTGGGCTTTCAAGTACTACAGGTTCACTCCACGTCATGTTTATCACCTTATTGTTTAAGGCAGACAGTCATATCATAAAGTTTTCTCATCTTCCTGTCTTTTCTTTACAGCTGAGATTCAAATCATGGTCATACCTGCTCCTGCGTGATCCGGCACCATGAAATATAAGGAGTTGATTTTTGATCATAGGCCTATTGAGGGCACACCATAATTAAGTATTACTCCAATAAAAATGCTGAATTCTCAGTTGAAGTTTACTGTAAGCAGTTTTCTTTGTCTATCAAGTTTAATAAAGGACTCATTTAAAGCAGAGACTTGGCTCTGGATTACTATTTTATACCATTTCCATCAGTATTTTTATTGAAAGCCTTTTCAATTTTTCTTTTATCTGCTTGTTTACTGTGTTGTCTGTGAAGGACAAGAACAGCCTAAACAGTGTAGTGAAAGTACGCTCCACAATGATTGGAGTTCAGCACAGGGACTCAAGATTCCTTTGGGAAAAACAGGTGGCTGAGAAAGCAAAGAAAATTATCAGCCAACCAGACCACATTCTCTCAATGGAATTCAGTGCCTTCAGGCTGATGTAATAATGTGCCCCTGATGAGAACTAATCACTATTCCAAATCCTTCTTTTCTTTGCTGTTAAGCTTAACACAGTGCTTTTCTAAAATGATCACTTCCTTAGACTAAGAATTTTTAAAAACTATTCTATTTACAGCTTTTAATTATTGTTTTTATTTCTTGTGCTTTATTACTGCTTTGATTTGTTGGGACTTCTTTACCAATTCTAATATATTTCCTTTTTTATTAATGTGTTTCTACCAGCTGTTTGAACGCCATTTGCTGGAACTGAATGTGTGAATGGGGACATAAATTGCCCATTGGGCCTTTCATAGAGCAGACAAGGAAACACACAGCAACGTAACAGTTAGCCTTATATCACAACACTTTCCAGCATAACCACCTCTACATAAGGCATTAGGCACTGGTTATGAGCACTGGTCACCTGAACTTAAATATATTTCTTGACAAAAACAGTTTATTCAGAATAAAGACATAAAATGTGTCACCTTAGTCCCCCTCCAATTGCACCAGAGAGTTGTATGGGCACTTTCTGGATGATAGCTTTGACATGACTTTGAAATAAATCTCATCTGGGTGTGAACACTGCAGAGTCCAAAAAGTCAGCGCTTACAATATGTCTCTTTTTTGCTACCACTCACCTTTTCTCCACTCATCACCTGTGAGCCTTTATCTATGTAACTAAGCTGTCTAAAATGACTGAACCCAGACAGCTTTGGCGGGACTTGGCTGAGTTTGACTCCTGTGAAGACTGTAATTACAATTTTGCTCTTCATGTGGATATTTCAGAGGAATAGAAATTTTAATGTGTGCTGATGTTATCAAAATGATTCTGCTGGGAGTTCATTTACTTCTTCACTGTTATTAGAGAATGATGGTCTGCAAACTCAATAATAATGTCAACTAATTAACTTCGCATACTAATTGGTCTTTTGGGATGAGGCTATGCACATAGTTAAAAATGAAGCCAAATTCTCCCATTTCATTCATCATTTACAGATGTGTTATCATCACTAAAGATAATTTTGGATTTACGTTTAAATTCACAGAACTGTTTTTTGTATTCCTAACTTATATTTTGGGTTACTTTTGTAAATATATTACGTTCATATAACAGATGTCATGTCATCATGCTTTATACCTTGATATCTGTAAACTGTTTAAAAACTTTTAACCTGTTTCAAACTAATCTTCATGCATGTATGTTACACAGTAAATCTCTTGCAAAAACAGCAAAGCCATGCAAACTATTTGGTCTGTAAAGAAAATTTAAAAAGGATATATGAGTTGTGCATAATGTAATTAAATAAATAAAGCATTGATGGGTCTTAGCACCAGCCTTTAGCAAACCGAAATTCTTTTATTCTCTGTATTTCATTCAATCCATATTACAAAAATAACATTCATCATATTGATAAAGTAGCTGGGGTTACTTTATGCAGAAAAGCCTAAAAACATATTTGTCATTATCATTACTGTTGAATTTAAATAGTTTCACATTCTCAAAATGCTGAGCATGCATTAAATACTGAGAGTTGCACAATTACTGAATCATGCAAATAAATGTGGAAAGATTATTTCAGATTTGGAGGTTGTTTTAAAAAGCTCGAGGTTCGAGGAAATATACAGGATGCCATGTGTTTTTATGACCCTTGAATATGTTATATTATTCATGATCTCAAAATGATTATATAAATAGGCTTCTTGGAATTCAGCAGCAGAGCTTGTGATGCATGACAGACAATTTTCATTCATTGACATTGTATGCATGAATCCCACTGGAGTTCTTATTAAGCATTTCCACATGATCCTTTCTCCAGTAGTTTATCCTGCAAATCCATGCAGCAGGATTTCAATGGCTGAATGGGTGAAAATAATGAATTTGAAACTGCTGAAGCACAATTAAAGGAAACACTAAAGGCAAAGCAGAGAGGAACATGTCAGTTTCAGCAGAGGATTTTTTTTTCTTTTTGCTAATCTAAATCTGTAAATAAAAAAAAAGAAAAGACGCCAGCTGCTACTGATAATCAGTGCTTACTATTTCAATCAATCAAAAGTTTCAAAACACCCACTCACTCAAAATTATTGGGTAGATTTATGCAAACATTTTAAAAGGAACTCTAGCTGTTGGCCTTTACGGTTATTGCCCTGTTCTGCCCAAAAAATAATTTTTACTGACATGTGAAAATCCCTAATTATCTTAAAAAATAGTATCTATTTATATGTTTTTGACATATGGAGGTATAAGGATAAAAAAGAATTTCGCAACATATTCTGGGACAACTGCAGCACCTCATGAGGATAAAGACATTTTTCCAAAACTAAGTTTGACTAAGCTCTGAAACTTAACAAAATTGCTTATTTGTTTGTTGTTAAAACCAATTAATTTGTTTTAATCTAAATTTGTGTTTTTCTTTAGTATCATATACAGTATATTACCAAGTAAAAGAAAATAAAATAATTGTAACATATATAACATATTTGAAATGTTTGTAATTTATTTACAGTATGGCATAAACTTTATTAACAGTTTTACATAAACCTTTTTAAAAACACTATTTTAACGGTTGCACTGATTAATGGAAGTAACAGCATTAAGGAGCCCAGATAGCCTGATGTGAATTGATGAGGACAAATTAATCTTTGAGTTGCTTGGTAACCATGCTGTCCACTCAATCTTGTGGTGGGAAAATAAATAGTTCTCAATTGTATTGTTTCCTTATTCCCAATAAATTTTTCATGTTTTTTGCGTGTGAGTTTACTTTTGTTTATTCTATGCAATTCTAGGCAATATGTAGGGTAACCATTTCATAAAAGCAATGTGAGTTACAGCAATTTTACAATGGCGGGGTACTCCGCTTTGTGTAGTAGGCCTAACCCACGGCTTTTCTGGGCTTATTGCTTTAGTAATCCGTGCTTTTCAGTTTTATTTGAATTATATTTAGAAGGTAACAGACAGAATTCAGTCTGGTGAAAATTTGTTATCTAACTGAAATATGTAAAACTTAGTTGGACCAAACACTTCTTTCAGTATACAGTATAATTCACAAACAATATCTCAAGAATCCGTATGATCTCTGCATGAGTGTACACTTTTCCTTTTTTAATCAACCACATTTACCTATTTCTAATACTTGAGGTGATGACTGTGGTGATAAGCACAGCAGAGTCTAGCTGCTCACAGAGTTCAACAAGGCCATTTAATTGGACACCATGATTGTGCAAGCGTACCTGCACGCTGGAGGCTGATGAAGTTATTTGCTGTCCCCATTATGCTGTGAACTGTGTGAAAAAAGTATGAACTGTTAAGACTTTCTGTTCCTTCTAACTTTCTCAGTAGGAAATTATATTTCATGTAAGCACAGTAGCTAGATTCACCAGACACACATAAACTTTTCTGGTGTTCCAATTTAGTCAGATGGTGTTGTTATCATAAAATCAGGATTTTGCAGTGCCAAGTGACGGTCTGAATGCTCTGAATGCTTTAAGTTAATGGTTTTTTGGAGCAGTTATTTTAATTGTTTTTATTTGTTTCAGTACAATTGCTACATCTTCACAACAATAACAAAACAGCTGTAGAATAATACAATATTATTTTCATGTTGACAGGCAACTCTTGCTCTACACTGCTGCACAAGTCATGTCACAAGTGTGCGTTGTCCCAAACCATTACGTAGGCAGAGACCGTACTTGTGAATGTCAGAGGGGGGTTATTCCCAGTTAGTTTATACTGTATGTTCATTTTGTTTTTCCTTGCATGGTTTTCTTTGTGTTGTTTTGGGTTTATTTAGTTTATTTGCATGTTTAAGTTAATGTGTTAATGTCAATTGGGCATGACAATTGGGACATTGATTGCAGGTGTAGGGATTGATTGACTTGTATAGGCAGCCAATGGCTGGATGGGAGACGGAGGCAGTGAGCTGCTGTGTAGCAGGTGGGGCGGGATCTGTGTTTTTATTAAAGGAGTGATGACATAGCAGTAAAAACTAGTTTATGTTGTTGGCATTACTGCAAATACTCCAAAGAAAAAAAATGCATTTTTTACAGCGGGGTATTGTTTTGAAACGCCAGACCTCACTTCCTCAGTACTACAGTTGGGTCTGGGGATAATATGGAGCTTTACCCGGAGACCACGTTGACTTCATTTTGATTGGCTACACCTTATTTGGCTATGACCTTATTTAGAGAATCTAGGTCATGCTGCGGTCGGACTTTGCTAAAGGCTAACTGCTAGCAACATGGGCACTTCAGACAGTGAGCTACATTTATCAGACAAGACAGCATTTTGAAAATAAATAAACTTACAGGTAATGACAAGGTTGTGGTCGCCTCCCTCAGTGTTGCTGCAGAAGTTTTCTTTTAAATCCATTTGTTTGAAAACCCAGACCTGACTGCACAGAAGTTACTACTAGCTCCATACACGCAGCTGAATAAGATAGGAAGGGGGGAGCGGGGGGAGCGAAGCGAGCGGTGCATAGACCGTTAGGAGAGGGGGGGACTGTTTACTTGATAGTGTGCACTTATTGGAGCAGTTGAATTACGTAGAATGATAGAACTACGTAGAATGATAGGCTGCTGTCTGATTCTACAAAGCTGACAGACCATAAACAGGAACTTTGATTCTCACTCTGGACATTCGCATGGCTTCATCAGTGCACAACAGATCATATTATACACCCAAAACCCCAGAAAAGTGAAATTTGATGTCATCGCACCTTTAACAGATCGAGCAGCAGGTGAGAGAGACCGGAAGAGAGAAGCAGCTGGCGGGCGGTGGCGCGCTTAGAAACAACACATTGCTGGGTGTGGAAGAGTAGCCTACCACAAGGATGAGGCCTGGAGGCAGCGAATGCGCAGCAGACGGAGGAAGTGAGTGACGGTGGACTGTGACAGACAGGCGCAACACAGCGTGGCGGGCAGAGTATTTTACTCTGCCCATCTTTGTGAGTACCGCTTTCAGGCGCACTTTGTCGTGGAAAAACCTTAAGGAAGGAACAGAGAACTGCCGCTAGCTTCATTTCAGGACTCCCTCAGTGATGGCATGGAGCAAGGGCGCCAGGTCAAGCTACTAGGAATCTTCGAGGAGGCCAGAACCTACGGAGCCCGTCTGGTGACATGGACAGAAAAAAAGTTCACAAGATGTCAACTCGTGGCCACGCATTACTAAGTCATGGCCACGAGTTATTAATTCATGGGAACGAGATAGTATGAGTCGTATAAGTAGAGTATATAGACTTGATTTCATACTATTTCAACCTTGGAATGAACTATAATGATATCCTGCAATCTCTTGCAATCAAACACAGGGTGGTAATTAGTAAGAGACACTTAATTCGGGTGCTGAAAGCATACGGATTGAGACGTAAACAGTATGTGGACATTGGCCAAGTTATTGACTTTATCCATAAGGAGCTGCAAAGACCCGGGAGACTGCATGCTTACAGGTTGATGTGCGGTTAATCCTCGCATCTCTGGATCCACTCGCGTCCCCCCCATTAGGATTAGAAATACATGTGGGCTTTAGAGGGAGCCTCATTTTCGGCCGTGCATCGCAAGAAGCTTGCTTGCGCACTGCGTATAGTCTTGCATGCATGAGGACAAAAACAGGGTAACTGTCACGAACATTCGGCTACTAGTCTACTGTATGCAGCTGATATAAAAACATATCACAGATGGACGGAAAGTCTTTTAACAACCACAGAAAATAAACAAACAAATAAATAAATAAAAAACCAAGCGTTCACTACTTGAAACTTGAACTGCTAACAGTAGTCTGCCGACTACTACTCTGTTAAACTTTCCAGACTGAAGTCATACTAAGGAAGAAGTGGATCAAAACGACCGATTCGCGGCGGTGAAGGACCGAACTTTATAATAAAACAACACACGTTTGTTTGTAGCCGGCAGACTATACAGTCGTGTTAGCAGGCTAGCATTAGCCAGCTTGATGACGTGCCTAACTTTGTGCGGCTGAAAACACACAAGCACCTGAAAGTATCTCCTTTCTTGGCAGTCCCCAGTTGTTCCACTGGAAACGGGGGGGTACAGACTCGATTTTCAGATGTTTGTGTGTTTTAACAATGTTAAGCACGTCAGTAAACGCTAGCTGGCTAATGCTAGCATGCTGCGAAGTGCCGGTGTCGTGCTGTGTTGTGCCCCACCGGCTACAAACAAACGTGTGTTGTTTTATTGTAAAGTTCAGCCCTTCACCGCGGCAAATTGGTCGCTTTGATCCACTTCTTCCTTAGTATGACTTCAGTCTAGAATGAAAACTTAAGTATGTTTGGAGTTTATCGGATTTAAACAGTATAACAGAGTAGGAACGGCTGTTGTTAAAATGGCCCGGAAGAGGAAGTGTCCAAATACCGGGAAGTTCCGGTTAGCGTGATAATCCCCTATTATCCGATTTACAAAGTGGAACAGAGCAGGGACAGCTATTGCTGAAATGGCTGAAACGCCTAGATTCCTAAAAGTTCCAGAAAGCATGATAATCCCCTATTGGTTCACAGTGCAGAATAAACAATGTTGCTGTACAGGGTGCTGAAAGAAACGGATCACCTACGTCGTTGATATTATGTGTAATAAATTAATAAAAACACAATGCTGACCACTAAGTGAGATAAATTTAATTTACAAAATATCAGGAACCTCAAGAAAGTTAAAATAACCTGAAAGTGGATTATTTGTAGATTTCCCCTTTGTGGGGTGTTTTCAGGGAAACTTACCTCAAACTCTGCACAGCGCCAACAAAAGGGAGTAACCTTTTGTCCAGGAAGTCACCCCAGAAAAGGCCTTTGTCTTTCAGCTCTCCAAAGAAGTGAATCCAGAACTCCATTCTTTCTTTGCATAGGACATAAGCCGAAACGATCGCTCCATGGTGCGCGCCAATTTTGTCACTGCACTCCACGGCACACCACACAGCGCCTGATGTGGTTGACACCGTCTGTTAACATGGGTGCAGAAATAAAACTGCTGCTCTTCGGGGCGCTTCTGCATGCAGTGTGTCCATAATACAGCCTTCGGTTTAGCCTCCGGGTTTGACGCTGAGCGGACGCCAGTGGATCCAGAGATGTGAGGATTAACCGCACATCTGTGGCAGAGAGGTCAGGGGTGCAGAGGGTGCGGCCGCCCCGGGCCCACGGCTATGAAGGAGCCCACTTGCCCACGTCCTCCATCCCCAATATGACCAAAGGAAAAAAAAGTGAAGACGCAGTTGTTCTCTTACTGCAGTATTTGTAAGGATATTAGAGTAAAAACTTGAAAAACAGGTTGGATGGAATTCCCTTTTTCCCCAGTCTCACATTTTTAGCTTGGATCCTCTCAGTGCTTCTCCTCTCTGGACCCGATGCTGCGCTGAAGCTGCTGGTACTGTGCCACATGTGCGCATTCTGTGCGTAATGTCCAAATGGGCCTCTTCTCGTGCTCTGCAGGGATACCTGCTGTATTGTTTATATTTCATTCATAATTATTATTCATTTTATATCTTATTCTATATTGTATTTACCTCTTCCACATATCTCTGTCTCCATCGGGTCAATTTAATTTTGTTTACCATATGTTCTCCAACTTTCCATGGCAAAGTAACAGTGCAGCTAAATCCTCATTTAAATACTGCTGTTTGCGCCTGATAATGATTTTTTTTTTTTTTTTAAGCAATCTTTGATAGCCTGCAAACAGTGAAGACAGCACAGGCGAACTCTCAGCTCAGCAAACAAAAACCTAACAGACATTGCTGCCCAATAAGATGAAGTGAAATATAAAACTCCTGTGAGTACATACACTCTCATAGAGCCATAAAGTATCCACATTACGCATGATCAACAGCTATTTATCTGAACACATCGGGCTCAGCAGCAGAATAAAGGACACAATAAAGCAGCTGTGTGCGCTGCAGCTTTCAGTTTGAGGTTCAGAGACAGCCGCTTGGCCTTAACGCATTTATTATTTTATCATCAGAGTCCGGTTTGTCCGCGAGCTCTTTTTCAAAGATGAGCAGCGAGATGGTGTCCAGTCTCTCTGAGCATCGTGGGTCTGCTGGTGGATTTAACCCAGTTTACAACTGGAAACAGACTCCATGCAGCAACTGGAACAGGCAGTGTTACCAGAATACGCAGTAAACAGTTCATGTTGGGGAAACAAGTCCAACAATAATGGATAGGAACTGACTGCCTGCTCGGCGCGCGCAATGTTCAGCTGGCAAAACGCATTGGACAAGCAGCAGTTTCATTATTCCAACACTCTGAAAACTATTCAGTTCGTCCAGGTGTCTGTGTTGCAGCCTGGGAATATTGTAGCATAATATGTTCTTATCTAGATGTTTCCTCAGAGCAGTGTTTCAGCTAAACTATTGTTTTTCTTTCTTCTTAATGATGCGGATGACTCCTTTAGTTATTTGTAAATGTTTTTTGTTGTGTAAGCGGCCGAAACATACGATGCTTGTGATCAACAGTACGTCATCAATCTGCGCACAGTGTGTGTGCATATACATGTGCGACGTGTGTGTTGCAGTTGGTCTTCCTGTGCAGTGTGGTCACGTTGCATGTTTTGGCAGCCTCGAAGCAATCCACATATAAAACTATATGCCACACGGGGAGAATAAAGTTGCCCAAATCGAGAAGGAGTCCTGTCTGCTTTAAGGGTGCAACATCTGTTTCATAGCTTTTAGCAGCAGTTAGCGTTCTTGCAAAGCTTGCTGGGCGAGGGGTCACTTAGTTGTAGTTAGCCAAGTGTGCCAGCTGCCTCTGTGTGGCACCGACACCCTGGCACACCCATAAGGCCATGGCGCTGTCTGTGGTGCTGAAATAGCGCAAATTGTGCTGCAAAACTCATCTAATCCACAATCTCTCCATTTTGTCCTTCTGTCTCTGTTTGCCATTGTTATGCTACTAATTGATCAGCTGTGCCATTACAGGCCGTCACTGCACAGTGTCTGATGTCCATTTACTTTGTTTTACAAATGATCTGCTGTCTAGTGACCAAATTAAATCTCTAAGTTCATCTATGATTATATTCAATATTCAATAATTTTTATGGATCAAAGTGTGAGAATTTTATTTCATATTTGAAACTGAAGCCGTTCATTCAGTCCCTTTTTGGTAGCGGCCAAATAAACCTGCAGCAGATCCAGAGCAGATATGTGAACTGTTTAATGAAATGGCTAATGGCCTATAAGGGCCCACTACAAGTCCCCGCCCCCTCTGCAATGTGACACTTCCTCCGCGCCTGCCTCACATCTTCGTTTTTGCCCTGATGCCGTTCATCTGACATTTCTTGTGCATCCACCTATAACCATGCAGTCTCCCGGGTCTTTGCAGCTCCTTATGGATAAAGTCAATAACTTGGCCAATGTCCACATACTGTTTACGTCTCAATCCGTATGCTTTCAGCAACCGAATTAAGTGTCTCTTACTAATTACCACCCTGTGTTTGATTGCAAGAGATCGCAGGATATCATTATAGTTCATTCAAAGGTTGAAATAATATGAAATCAAGTCTATATTCTCTACTTATACGACTTATACTATCTCGTTACCACGCTTTAATAACTTGTGGCCACGACTTAGTAATGCGTGGCCACGAGTTGAAATCTTGTGAATTTTTTTTCTGTCCATGTCACCAGATGGGCTCCGTAAGAACCAGCTGCTGCACTGACCTGGATTTTTATGGTTCATTGTCCAGTGGGACCTTTTTATGGACTTCCTTTTAGATATACAATTCAGAGTTTTAGTTTTTAGTTAGTTTTTTTTTTTTTTTTTATCCTTTTATTACATTCCTAGGGGATTGTCTTTTGAATGATCCATCGCCAAGTTTAATCATAAAAATAATTGCTAATAAACTTGCCCAAATCATCATCTTTGCCTCCTCTTTGTGTCACTGTCGCTCCCCACTCGACCTGGTCATTACATGAACTCCACAAGTGCGTACAGGACGTACCCACAAGTCTGTTCTCACAAGTTCACGAGTACGCAGTACGCAGACAAGGAATTGAGAAATGGCCACTAATTTTCCCTGCGCCATACTACTAATTTCTGAGAAACACCACAGAGGCAAGGCTATTTGTTGATAGGTAACTTTGATTTTATCAAAGGGAATAACTGAGTCAGAATGCTTTATTTGTGGTGAGAAGCAGTTGTCCTCGAAATTATTCATACCCTCCAATTCAAGAAAAGGTCAAATTCAAAACAGTATTTCAAATAACAGGAAACTAAAGAAACCAATGATAAATAAAAATTCTCAAAAAAATTATAATTTAGTGAAGGAAAATATTACTTTTGAATTGTGGTTGGAAATAATTATTTAAAAAAAACAAAAACAAAACAAAACAAGACACATAAGAGCACCTCTCCCAGTGGACCAAAACACCTGTCAACAGGGGATGAACAACACGAAGGATTGCCTCAAAGTTTTGCTCAACAAAATTGAGCCCCATCATGCTTGTTTCTTGTTTTACTTTTTGTATGCTTGTTTTTGTTTCTTTTAAACCACAATTCAAAATCAATGTCATGATTTTCACAGAATTTTTATTTTTTCTTACATTTGTCAATATCATGTTATTTCGCTGACAACTGATTTTTTTTTCCTTCTTTAAAGACACACACGGCACTTTCAGCAGTTTTCTCAGTGACGCGCCCCCTATCGGCGGCTAAACTAGCATCCATCTTGTTCGTACCTGTACTGTAAGCTCACTCCAGCTAGTAAAAGACAGTCTTATCTTGACTCTTGTTCTGTCCCTTCCTCTGTTTCTTTTCCTCTCTTCCTCCGGTGATGTTTCCATGCGTTTCTTTACCGAATTCGACATGATGCGCATTCAAAACAGCCGCGACGTTGATACCTGGTTTACATCCGGTTGCTAGTGAGTGACGCGGTGCTGCAACCAATAGTTGGCTGCACGTCGGTCGCGTCCCGGATGGGAATTTACATACTGCTGTTTCTGAGCCCAGGACACCTCTGGGCACTGACAGCTTGAAAAGCGCTAATGAATGTTGGTGTGACATCAAAACGAGTCAGAAACACAGATTTTTAAGGTCTAAAAAGTTACTGTTGTGTGTCTTTAAAGGCATATGCCACCTCTGGGTGAAACTGAGCCTCCCCCTGCAGTCCCCTGAGCTGGACAAGTGGGCAGAAGCGTTTTCTAGCTGACCCAGTCATTCTCTGAATCTGGCAGCACTGACTTTTGCTTAGCTTCGCGTAGTTGCTGTGATCGGGTGTTTCCAAAAGCATCACTTGGCAAAGGTGAACTAATAAACTCCCATTTTTTTCCAATTATGTTTCGTGATCCGCACATTCTGATTGAGTCAAGCGAAAAGCCGATTTCACATCAAAAGTCTGACTAGACGGCATTCAATAGGGAACTATATGCCGCGGAAGTACAGAGGCGAAGCACCGTGGATAGTAGCAAAGGCAGCGCGCATGCACAGCATCCCCAACTTCCGTAAACAGGGTTGCCACCAAATGCTGAACATGCATGCTGCCTTTGCTACTATCCGTGGTGCTTCACCTGTGCTTCCGCGGCATATACTGTATTTCCCCTATTGAAAGACGGTTCTCAGAAAGACTGTAAACATTATTTTATTGACATCTGCATCAGCAGTTGCTTCATGTGTTTGCTGCACTTTCATTTTGCACCTTTAGTAAAACATAAATGCCACAGACTTCATTCCTGAGCAGCTTATTTTTATTTTTTTTACCCTTTTTTTCAAATCATTGCCTCACTCACAGATTAGTGGTGAGATTTGTGTTTGAATTACATTTTCTACAATGAAATTACCCTATAAGGACATTTTAAGAATTATAGAAGACATTACCTTTTAGTTAAGTAATCAAAATAACTGAGTTCCTTTTTTGATGAAATAACTTGTAACTAACTTGTTACTTTTTCAGTTACCACCACAACACTGGTTCCATCCCCTGCTAATTCAGGCTGTTCAGGCTAGGAACAACCTCAGTCCTCTTTCAGTTCTTTGCAGTATACTATTGTGTTCAGTATAGTTTTCCTCACATTTAAAAGAAATCTTTCTGCTACAACAGAGAGAGGACAGTGAGGAGACATCAGACCAGAGACCAGCAGCATGGATGATGATGATAATGATGGTGATGATGATGCAGGGTCTTCACTGGTAAAGGAAAGATTAGAACTTTTTGTGAAAGATATCTTTTGGAGGGAGAAACCAGGCAGGGTTCTGGTAAAAAAAAAAATTATTCATCTTATCTTAAAGAACTCTAACATTGAGTTGAATCATTTCTAAAGCTTCTTGTAGCTCTAAAATTGAGTCAGTAGGCGACTTTAAACAGAAATAGATCAGAAAAATTGCATTTTGACATACACTGGTGTTATATCCTAAACTTATTTCTCACATTCTACTCTTTATTCAGTCAAAGTTTCCTATTGACAGGCGCAGATTTAAAGGGCCCCCTAGCTAAGTTCAACTTGGGCCCCCAAATTGCTAAGTCAAGTCAAGTCAAGTCAAATTTATTTATAAAGCAAATTTAAAAACAACCTCAGTTGACCAAAGTGCTGAACATAGAAATGATAGGTAGGTAGGTAGGTGGGTAGGTAATTTATTTAGAGAAATGTAATAACCAAAGATGATCATACATTAATGAACTAAAAATGATGAAAAAATAAAAAAAAAAAAAAAAAAAAACAAACAAACAAAAAAATTAATTAAAAAAACACAGGGGGGAGGGGGGGGAAGTATAAAATAACATATCCTATCCCCCAATTATTAACACAATCACACTCAGTCACAGATTAACTTATAATTAAGTATTAATATGATAAAATCGAAAGATCTAAATCCGCCACTGCCATTACCCTAACATACAGCATACTGCATATTGCTGAAAAATAAGGTTTTTTATTTGTCTTTTCCATTGTATGTGGGCCAAATCACTTACAGTTGTGCTCAAACGTTTACGTACCTTGACAGAATTTGTGATTTCTCTGGGCATTTTTAGAGGGTAGGAATTGGTAAAAAAAAAAAAAAATCCATGAGTGTTTGGGTAAGGGCATGTATAATCAAATGAAGATTGTTTTTTTTCTTGTATCTGAATAATACCCCCAAAAATCCAAAAATTTTGCCAGGGTATGTAAACTTTTAAGCACAACTGTATATTTGAAGTCATATAAAAATGACTGCTGCAATTTGAGTCCTTTGATAAGCCATGTAACTTGTAAAGATTTCAGGTTTTTAATGAGTGTGATACTGGTGAGCCCACAGTGCGCGTCTGATGTTGGTCACAGTAGTCAAAGGAATTCTCAGTGAGTTTGTGTATATGCTCAGACAGATGAAAAATTAGAGGGAACATTGCATGAAGTCCCTTACAGGTCTTTCAAGTTGGTTCAAGGGTTTCAAGTCAGGGAGACGTTCTCTACCATGGACAAGGAGAAAGAAAAAAGAAGCTCTGCTTCTATCTCACTGAAAAAGAAATGACACTGAACAAGAGCTGCTTCTCATGAAAAAAAGACCCATGAGTCTTGTGCTCAGTGAGCAAATTAGTTGCCAGAAATACAAAATATTCAAGAGCACAGATGACTTTTTATGAGATTACTAACTGCTGGGACTTTAAAGTTATGAAATCAGAATTCAAGCTTAATTTTATTGAGGTTTAGTATCAAAATAAACATATCTCAGATTAATGAAAGCACTTTTTAAACCTTTAATGTTAACAGTAAGTAGAAAAAACAAACAATGGAAACATGTCTATGCATTTTTACCTTTCCTGTGAAAACAATAGTTACATTCAAAACAGTAATAGGATAATAACACTGACTTTTGGCATTACATAAACAAAATCAAGTACTGTAGTAGAAATGACTTTGGCGGGATTACCTCCACCACTTCCTAATGAAATTCATCAGTCACTGGAAAGTTTGCTCTACCAAACAGGAAAGTAGGAAGTTATATGGTTAAGGAGCTGAGCTTTGTGGAGTCTTTAAATCCAGAGTATTCCAAGGATCACCGCCTCTGCTGCCACTGTGTGGATGATCCAGAGGGAATATGCTGGTACAGCATTGCTCCAACTCACAAACTTCAGTACTTAACAGTGAGTACAGTTGTTGTTGAATCTGTATGTCCTTGTATTTCTCCTCTTAATTATCCTGCTATAAATACACATGTACTGTAAGTGCTGCAGAAGTTTTGTTGTTATTTTAGGTTGAAGTTGGGACAAAAGGAAGTGCTGCAAGCTGTACGAACTGGACAACGGGGACAAGAGACAGCAAAGATGAACATCCTGTGTACAAACAAACATGGAGGTAAAGCTCTTTTGTTAAAGGCCCAAAGAGCTTATGAGAAGGACATACAGAGAATTAAAGACTGGAGTAGCTGTTTGCTGCTGTATGAAGGATTAAAAAAAAAAGATTGCATATTAAACTTTCTGGATAAATTTCATGTTCAATCAATTAATCGATCAATCAGAACCATGAATGTTGGATTAGGACCAAAATTAATATTGTAATGCAAGATTTCCTACTATTTTCTTAAGAACCTAATATACAACAACATATTTAAAAAATAATTTTTTTAAGAGAATACCTTGACCAAAAGTATTTGGGCATGTCAAATTATTATTTTTTGTCACAACATATCACATCACACTCTTACTTTAGCTAACTTTGCCCATAAACACTGTTATATATTTTTTTACTTTATCTGTCCAAGGTTGGATTACCAGGCAAACCATGGGTTTAGTTTTCAAAAGTCAAATTAACCCACCTCTACATCCACATGCCTGTCTGTTTATGTAACTGCTATAATTCAGACTTGTTCCATGTTGAAAGTGATGCACAAGTGTCCAAAGCACCATGGTTGTTATTTCCACATGATCCAATTATGCTTAATCGACCCTTTGCTAAGTCCCGCCCCCCATAGTTACAGTTGCTGTGGCCGGCAAACTTTCTTTCAGCGTTCTGTTGACATAAACAGGATTGCTCAGTGATTTCAGTGAAAGATATTTCAAAAGCAATTATGTCAAATTTCTGGAGTAATTGTCCAGAAATATCAGAAGGAACTAGACAGAAAGGTCTGCACATAGATTTGGGAAATATATCCACAACATTTGCCAGCAGAGTAATGTGGCTCACCGTTCATATTGAAAGAGTCTGCAACTTCATGTCTTGATGATTCATGTACAGAACAAACA
This sequence comes from Atherinomorus stipes, assembly GCA_023101725.1. NCBI lineage: Eukaryota > Metazoa > Chordata > Actinopteri > Atheriniformes > Atherinidae > Atherinomorus > Atherinomorus stipes. The sequence continues at coordinate 233,550 of JALJCO010009916.1, forward strand.
TAAAGGAACAATGTTCTTGCATCGCAGGGTAAGTCAATATATTGTTTTATTTTAAGCTTAATTTCATGTACAGCCATGGCCAAAAGTTTTGAGAATGACACAAATATTAATGTTCATAAAGTCTGGTGCTTCAACTTTTATGGTGGCAATTTGCAGATACTCCAGAATGTTATGAGAAAGAGATGAATTGTAATTAATTGCAAAGTCCCTCTTTGCCACGAAAATGAAACAAATCCCCCAAAATATTTTCACTCCAAGGACCAGTTAATCATTTCAGTGGTTCTCCCATCAACACAGGTGTGAGTGTAGATGAGGACAAGGCGCAAGATCAACCTGTCATTCTGACTGAGTTAGAATAGCAGACTGTATGCTTTAAAAGGATGATGGTGCTTGACATCATTGACAGTAAGGCAAAGACTTTTGGAGGAAGGCCTTGTGTCAAGAAGGGAAGCAAAGAAGCCATTTTTCTACAAGAAAACCATCAGGGACAGACTTGTATTCTGCAAAAGGTACAGGGATTGGACTGCTGAGGACAGGGGTAGTCATTTTCTCTGATGAATCCCCTCTCTGTTTGTTTGGGACATCTGCAAAAAAAAAAAAAAAAACTTATTTGGAAAAAAAAAAAGGTGAGCTCTACCATCAGTCCTGTTTCATGCCAACAGTAAAGTATCCTGAGACCATTCATGTGTGAGGTTGCTTTTCAGTCAAAGAAGTCCGCTCACTCACAGCTTTGCCTAAGAATGAAGCCATGATAAGAGAATGGTACCAGAACATCCTCCAAGGACAACTTCTCCCAACCATCCAAGAGCAGTTTGGTGACAAACAATTTTCCAGCCTTTTCCAGCATGATGGTGCACCATACCATGAGGCAAAAGTGCTGACTAAATGGCTCTGGGAACAAAAAAAAAAAAAAAAGTTTTCAGTCCATGGTCAGAAAACCCTCGAGACTGGATCTATTGAGAACTTGTGGTCAATCCTCAAGAGGTAGGTGGACAAATAAAATCCTACAAATTCTGAAAAACTCCAAGCATTGGTTATGCAAGAATGGGCTGCCATCGGTCAGAATCTGGCCTAGAAGTTGATTAACAGCATGTCACGGTGAATTACAGATGTCTTGAAAAAGAAGGGTAAACACTGCAAATGTTGACTTGTTGCATGATTTTTATGTAACTAATTATCAATAAAAGTCACATTCTTTTTAAATGCTTGTGATTACACTATACCTCAGAAACCTCTGACCAAAAGATCTGAAAACACTGAAGCAGCAGACTTTGTAAAAATTAATATTTGTGTCTTTCTCAAACTTTTTGGCCATGGCTGTATGAGTCCCGGTAGTCCTCTGTCTGATATGTTTTCGCCTGTTGCTAAATGTTTTCCATTTGTTAGTAGTACACCAGGACATTGTTCCCCAATCCTGGATTTGAGAAATGTACTGGATCTGATCAGATCAGCAGCTAATGGACTGAGAAACTGGCACCCGTCACTCACTCACAAAATGCTGAGGACCGTGATATGCATGTCTCTCTTTGGCAACCAACATTACTTACTGTAGTAGTGTTTATCTGCTATATTTGTTTAGCCGCAAGAGGCACACACCTACATTACTTCATGATATAGCAGTAACTTTTAAGCAAAATTCTACCACGGTCTTGTGTGCTAGTTGGCATGAGCATCTTACCCTAGAACAAGCATTGTAATTTTTCGTTGTCTGATGGATTCAGCTGCATGTCAGGTCTTCCACTCTGTTTAATCCATATTTGAGATCTTCTCAGTTGTGTTTATGGTTTTGAGAAAGCAAAAATTACATCATCCAAACTCTCTGGATATCTGTCATCTGACTTGAAAGTCCCATACACTCACCGCTTCGGCATTTCGCTCAGGAAGTGAAAGTTTGCCAATAGCTTCTCTCTTATTCACCATTGCTAACATATGATTGGTCAGTAGCAGTGCTAGGGTAGGATTTAGCAAAGGGTCAATTGCATCCAATTACATGGAGAGCAGTGCAGAGCTCAAAGGAGCTTAACATGGCCTGACATGATTTCTTCGTACTCTTACTATAAATAAATAATTATTTGCACATGGTTGCTGTTGGGTACAAAGCTCCTTTTTCCATTTTACATCAGTGCTTTATTTTTCTTAAATATTCAAAAATTATGGCCCCCTGGCCCAAACGGCAGCATTCAGCTGGGGTGAAAAAGCATGGTTGTCAAAATTAGTGGAAAAAGCACATGTTTTCAGACAGTCTTTCCTGGATTACATTCAAAAATGTGTACTTGCTTATTCATTAGAAAACCTCTGACTGAGTATGCATATTTGTGTGCACTTAACCTCAATATTCCTATCATTCTGAGAACATGGCAAAAGTTAAAAGTAGAACAGGAATGGAAAACAAATCCAAAATGGTGTCATGAGTTGCTAAATTATTAAGGTCTCCTTACTGTAATGCATATTATGAAGTTCTGAATTTAATTAGGTGTGAGCTACATTTACTGTAGTTATCCTGCTGAATCTTTTAAAGTAGCAGCAAATAACCAACAATTTTGTTCTCCTTCTCTTTGTCCTGCAGCAGGTAAGCTTGCAGCAGTGCACTGCATGACTTATGTGCCATCATATGACACTGCAGACATATGTTTCAGGCAGTGGTAAAAATAGCTTTCTAGGGAAACCAAACAGACACAGGAAGATTCAGAAAGCAAGCTGGGAGATATTCTGTAAAAGGGTAAACGACTGCACGCTTTATTAAAGTGATATTGTCACGCTTCTGGTCCTACATGACCTTCATTTGGTATGTCTTGACGCAAGTAGAAGCCTTACAGTTTGATTAAATGTGCTTAGACCTCATGTACAGAGTCAGTTTTCCTTTCAAAGTTCAGTATAAACTTTGATAGTGTCATGGCTTGTCAGCTCTTATTGTCATGCACTTATTTCATCCTGATTCCATGTAGACCTCAAAAACCCTAATAATTATCTCCAAGAAGAAAGCAAATACATAATAGAGGAAAAAAAAAAGATGAAAAAGAGCTTTTAAAAAAAGACATTGATAAGGACAAGGCACTGTAGGAAACCAGTACTAGTGAATAGCTTTGGGGGGGATGGTGGGATGGGGCTATAGCAGAGGTTAATAGCTGTTTGAACAGCAGCTGATCAGCTTATCCTTTTTTCATATGTTTAATGCCTTTCCTCTGCCTGGATATTCAGACTGATATGAAGAGAAAACAAAAGAAATGAGCAACAGTGGTTTTTATTTTATCACACTGTTACTCAGATTAGCTTCTTTCTCACACCTCTCACTGTTAGTGTTATCCACAGTGTTCCCTCATCTTCCTCCACTTCCTTTCTCAGTCCATCACACAGTTGCTGGTGTTTATATCACAATAAGATTGCTCTGCCTTCCTCCCTGTGAAGTAAACTCCAATAAGGATTTAAAATAGTTGCATCACTGACCATTATAATAAATTATTCTTATTACACTGCACTGGATATTCTTTGACCTTTTGACCCATCAGAGATAAAACCCAAGGGCAAGTTTTGAACTGAACAAAGCATTAGTGTTATGAATAGAAAAATTATTTCACCAGGGGAATGGGACTTTTTAAATCATGTGTTTTGAGAAGGGTTCATCACAAGTGTTCATAAGACATTAAAAAAAGAAGTTTATACTGTATACAAATATGAGGTGACTTCACTTTGCAGTCCTGTAAGTTTTAAAGAGAACTTTTCTTATCAAAAAGTCTCTCCTCCCTCCAGCATACATCTATCTCTCTTCCTTCCCTTGTGTATCTGTCTCTCCCTGTGATTGTCTATTTCATGCAATGAGAAGTTTCTCGAGTTTCATTTCATCTTGACCCATTTTCAGGGGATAACTGTTGAGTAGGCAAGATAAAAATTTCTTGTGCATATGCAAGAACAAATGTGTCTCTGCATCTATGTGTGTGTGGTTGTGTGTTTGTGGACATGTAAATGTGTGCGTTGCAGTGTGCTGCAGAGACAGATATTCTTATCATTGGGAGATGAATTATCTTGATTAATAATTCAGGTGATAACATCCCCAGTTTCTTTCCCTCCTCTTTTTTGGACTACATATTTCTTTTAAAACATTATTTTATCTTCTTATTTTCATGGTTTCTTTTGCTGTTATTTTTTATATATATTTTCAGAGGGCAGCAACATAGATAATGTATGAAAAACAGGGATGTCTGCCCTCCACTGATGTCCCAGAGTGAATACAAAGTAAAACAGTGTGAATTCTGTGGAAATATTTGCATATTAATTTGGCAAACTTTCAGCATAGAGTTTGTACTGGGGCTGAAATCACTTCACAGTGTTAAAGGTTTTTGGTATTTGTGGTTATAGGGAAGCAATGGCTTCTGCCTCCTCGTGAATATTATATGAGGACATCCACAGACAGGATCGATATGGTAGCAGGACTGACTTATTTTAATAATGCAAGCTAATTTTAACTTAGCCTTTCATAAACAAATAAAGACATTAGAGAATTATATAGATTATATAACATACATAATTATTTATTATATAATAATATGCATGTTCACAAATGCAAGCTGTTTCTTTGAATATTTGTGTGTGATATTTAGACACAAGTGACCATTAGCCTATTATATGAAAAAAGCATAACAGCGGGACATTTACCATCAGTATACCAAGAACTTTATTGTTTCATTTACTCATCTATAACTATTTTTAGACTAAGCTGAGAGTTGAGATCTGAAGAGTGTTCGCAAACACATCTGAGCATCAGGATCCGTCTCAAAGCTGCCATGGATCCTCCATTTGTCTATTTGCGGGAATTAGAAGGAACGTTGCTTTCCTCTTTTTCCCTCTATGTCTACCCCTTCAACCCTTCCCAAGTGTCACGTTGTCATGCCAACATGCTCTGTGAACCAGTAGACAGGAAATGACTGCACCCCAACAGCACTTTGACTCACACACACAAAACACACCTGTTCACTCAAAGGAAAGGAAACACTCCCACTCACAGACTCCAGTGCTCACACATATACACTAATGAAGCTAAGGCATCTCCCACACACAATTAATAAATTAGTTTAGAGATGATTGTTGGAAAAGCAATAACAACTTTATTCATTAGTTCATTTACTATTTATTGATGTTAAAATGACATAAACAAATTTTTTAATTTATTTTAGCCTTTTAGAAAATAAGTAAGTCTATAAAAAGAGTATGTTTTACTTACCTCTCCATGACAACGCCGTGCACCAAGGAGTGTTTTTGATGGTTCCAGTAACATGTAAGACTTGATTATGTTATATCTGTTAACATAAAAATTTAAGGTCAAAAACATTAGCTGATTTTTGAAGATAAAAGAAAACAAAGTCAGTATTTAGTGAGGTAAACACTTGTTCCACTTGTTTATTTCTCTGTATCCATGACATCAAATTGAACTTTTCTGGGATTTGAGGGGTAAAATATGATCTATTGTGCACTGATGAGGCCATGTGAATGTCAAGGAGTATCAAAGGGACGTACCAAAGGCAGGGATTATTTTCATGGACGGTCAGCCTTGTGTCTTTGTTCAAGAATCGCCGATTCAGAGAGCAGCTTATCATTCTACATAGCACATATTCTCCAATTAGAGCACCCCCCACTCCCACCCCCTTCCCTCCACTCCCACTCTCCTTATCCCTTCCCTCCAACCCCAGCTGATACATCGATGTTAGTCGCGGAAAAATTCATGAATGAATTTCTCTTTAATTCCAAATAAAAGTTAATTCCGCTTTTAGGACGACCATGTAAACCCTTAATTCCGAATGAAGAAGATAATTGAGAATAAAACTTCATTCCGAACTGAGTGGTTGGTTTATCCTCTCTTTTAATTCCGAATAATATAATTTCCCTCACATGTAGATGTTGATTCGGTTTTTACTTATTTCCTGTCATTCTGCGCATGCTCCTTCCCTTGTCCAGTTGTAATGGCGCCTGTCGAAGCACACGTGAAACAAGCACTGGACTCGTGCCAGCCAGCAGAAAGGAAGAAGCATGTTAGTGTTGAGCTGCTGCTACAAAACTACAATCAAAATACAGTGAAAATCTGTGTTATTATGTAGTTTTCATGTCATAGCTGAAGCGAAAAGGAACAGGAACCGGCGTCTTGTTTACTTCCGGGTTAACGTAAACGGACGTAAATACATCACGTCCGCCCCCTGTCCAATCAGAACCCCTCTCCACCCCCGTATCTTAAGCGGAATTGATCTATGGCTAAGCCGCACCCCCTCCACTTACTCGAAAAAACAATCAACATTCGTTGACAGGTGCTACAAGACGTCTCGGGAGATAGCTTCAACACGGACAGCAGACGCGCGATCAGACAGAGAGATCATGACAAGATAAATAAAAACATTTGAAGAAAAACATTGCTCACAAGTCTGAAACTGCAAGTCGAAATCAAGCCTGTGAAGTCTCTGGAATCTCGTCTGCCGCGCCTTCCGTAGTTTCATGAACGCGCATCGGCGTGCGCGCAAGAGATGTGATGTACTTCTATTTAGGCTCTAAAAATATACTAAATGCCGTAGTTTTGAGTAAATTATGGACACTACCCACTCAGGACACTTGGATTACATTGGACGAGCAGTATGGAGGAATATTAACAAGTTTTTGTGGACTTCTAAGGACCTTGTTGGCTCGGGCTCAATTGAACTCCATTATATGAAAGTTGGGTGAAAACGAGAAGTCGTCCTGATCGCCGACTGCATTTGAAATATTAAAAAAATGTTCCAGAGTCTTGCTCACCATGAAGGTAAGTGGAAAATAAAGTTAAATCGTTCTGAGGGTGAACTATTCCTTTAAGCCACTTTCTAATTAAAGTTTTTCAAGCAAATTTCAAATGAGGTCCAACACTAATAATATCCATGTTTTAACACGAAAAATGCTGTTTCCGGATGATGACTCCTTTGCCAAGTTAGTTAATGGTAACAGAAACACAAAACGGCAACGATGAGTCGTTTTTTTATTCATCATCAAAATACAGATTTATATGATATAATTTAAAATACAACGATCTCTGCTTGTTTCGTAAGGTAACTTTACCTTTATGAATAATATGAGTGCGTGTTTGGCCGTAGACTGCAGAACAAACAGGCTTTTTGCCCCTTGGTTGTGCGCGCACTGCCAATGTTTGTAAACGGGAAACCCATCTATATTTCCCAAAAGTGTTTGTTAGATTTATTCTCAGTCTTATTGCAACATGTTTGACTGGAGTGTAACAGTCTGAAGATTTCACTATTAAATCTTACATCAGATTTAAAGGTCAGGTGATGAAATTAATCCTAAAAATATCCCCTCCTAAATACAGCTTCAAATTAAACATTGGTACAAAACTTAATGTTATGAGTGATATCCCAAAGACAGAGATGTGGGATGAGCAGCTGTGGAATGCAGTGCTGGTGTAACGTGAAGATACAGCAATTCAAGGTTGAGCTGAAAAAAATTGCTTTATTTGATATTGAAAAGAACTGGAAATGTGTTATTGATGGTTTTGGAGGAAAATGGGAAGCATAAAGTCAAGCAAAGTGAAGAGATGCCCCAAGAATGCTGCACAGCAGATGATTATATATCCCAGAATTTTACAGTGAAATTAGTTTGAAGGAGAGTAAAAAAGATGTGAAGAGAAGTTTCTTTTCTTTTAGAAGTTTTTCAGATTTTAATGTATAAAATTAGACTGAATTTGTCAAAAAAAATAAAGAAAAAAAGAGAACGAGCCAAAAGGGGCCAAGAAATTTAGTAATAAAAGACATTATTTAGTCCAGGGGGATATTGCTGCATTAGATTACTGTTTGAAACAGTTAAATTTAGTTAAATACAATAAGAAATTGCTATTAGAAAAAAAAAAAAAAAAGTGAAAATGAAAAGAAGAACAAGGTGCTGAATTAAATTAAATATAAATAATATACACGACGGACATTAACAAGTAGATCAAATACTATGCAGTATTTACCATATTTACTAAGAATTTATTATTTAAGACTACTCTACAGTGCCAAGTTATAGAGTTTGATGGCCAGAGGAAGGAATGAATTCTTGTACTGCTTTGTACTTGAAATTTGGGGCTTCAATTGAAAAAAATGTGTATTTTCTTAATTAATTGGGGGTTTTAATGGGCTTTATGCACAGCTACAGTACTTCCTAAACTTAGTACTGCACCTTTATTTCCTGTCTTTCAAGATTGGATAAACTGATTAATGCAGGTGTGTCTGACCATTTGCTGAGATCAGACACACCTGGATTAATCAGTTCATCCAATCATGAAAGACAGGAAACAAAGGTGCAGTACTAAGTTCAGGAAGTACTGTAGCTGTGCATAAAGCCCATTGAAAAGGTATAAGAGGATGCATATTCTGCCAAGGGTAAGGATTTTTTAAAATGTCTGACATTTACAAAAAGTTAAAACTAATAGGTCTTGTCTGTAACTTAGTTGACCAGATAATGAGTCAACACCATGTTTATAAAGCTAAATATCTGAAAATCAATTATGCCTGGCAATAACTAACAACAAAATATTTCAGGGATGCTTTATCAGGAAAGATGTTTTGTAAATTAAGACATTTTTTCCCAGAATTATTCAATCCAAAATGTTCCCAAATTATATTTTGATCCTCATGATCTTCGGGTGCACTTGAAGGACTCTTCGTCCTCTGGTCTCTGTCACATTTAGGTGCAGGTAATTCCTGCCAGTCCACTGTCCACAAACCTGTCAACCAGTGTTCTGCACTCCTTCTCCCTTCATTCTCTTGTACACCCTACAACAGCCGAGTCATCAGAAAAATTTCTAAACGCAGGACTGAGTGTTGTACTAAAGGTCAATGTATAAGGTGAAAAGGAAATTAGACAGCACAATCCCCCCAAGAAGCTCCTAAATCACTGGCCACCATCTGCAGGACACTGCCCAGACAGAGAAACTGTGGCCTGCCGGTCAAGTAGTCAGTTATTTAGGGGACTCACAGAGTTGTAAATACTCATCCACCGCAGCTTCTCACCCAGCAGAAACAGATTATTTTATAATTTAGGGTTGGGGAAGAGAGGAATGAACCTCTTGAAAAAACGGCTCAGTTCATTAGCTCTCTGCCTGATAGCTGTCTGCCTGTCTTAACATATGATCACCCTTCTGCCCGTCCACACGTTCCTCACATTATTCTGCAGGAGTTTGGACTCCAGCTTCCTCTGGTAGTTGTCCTTACCTCAGTGTCCCTCTGAGTTCCTGTTGCACCCCATTTTCCCCTTCTAGTGTCCTGACTTGAAAAATCCCTTTTGGGGGGCTGAGAATTGTCTTTAGGTCACTGCTGATCCAAGGCTTATTACTGGAGAAACAGTAAAAAGATCCGTTGGTTGCTTGAAAGATCTGATGTAATCTGTGATGCAATCTGTCACCTTGTTGATGTCCTCCCTGTGTGACTGACGGACAACATCCCAGTCCATTGACTCAAAATAGACTTCCTAAGTCAAATTTTTATTTATTCATTTTATTTATTTAATTCATTTAATTCATTTATAGAGCACACTTAACAACAATCAACTGATTACCCAAGGTGCTTAACAAGTAACTGGATTTTAACCCCCCTACGTCACGTCAGATGGCGTGTAATTGCGAAAAAAAGTGTTTCCATTACACTTATGCGAAAAACTACTTTATCGAAACATCTGAATTTACGCCTCATGAAAGCGTAAAAAATTGCAGTATTTGAGTTTTTTCGAAATGTAGGTGTTAATTGCGATATTTAGGTTTTGCGCAATTCCAGGTGTAATGGAAACCCAGCTAATGCCACCTCAGGGCGCTTAGCAGAAAAATTCAAGTCAGATTCATAATAGCCCAGCTAAGGAAACCAACAAATTGGATCGAATCTTGACTTGACCCGGTCCAATCCCCCATCCTGAGCAAGCATGGAGTGGTGGCAACAGTGGGAAAGAAAACACCCTTTTAATAGGGAGGAAAAACCGCTGGCAGAACCCAGCTCAGGTAGGGCGGCCATCTGCCTCGACCGGCTGGGGTGGAGAAGACAGAAAGAGAGACCAACAGATACTGCAACTTTTATCCAGCCAGACCTGCTGAGAGAGGAGAACACAGTTAATGATGCAATGCTGTCTCAAGTTTCTACAGGGAGAGGGCAGAGGTGAGTGGGAAAGGAAGAGCCAAATGCTCTGCCTCCCATTCTACTCTTAGAGACTCTTGGAACCACCAGAAGACCTGCTGTCTGAGAGCGAAGTGCATATTGGAATGTATGGAACTATGAGATCTCTAATATATAATGGAGCTTGGTCATGAAGAGCTCCATATGTGAGAAGAAGAATTTTAAATTCTTTCCTGGATTTAACAGGAGGCCAATGCAATGGTTTCCTCCAGGATTTTTTTAAACCAAGGGGAGGTCTGCCTGAGTGGAGGAGGGGTGACGATGACGACAAAAAATTTAAAATTATGACTACTTCAAACTGAATGTTTTTGTTTTTAAAAAACAACAACAACAAAAAAAAAAATGAACATTTTATTTACAAATCTAATGCCACAATTTGCAGCCTGGCTGAGATCACTTCATTTTCCTAGTTTTTTTTTTTTTTTTTTTTTTTTTTTAAAGAGCTGTAAGGCTCTGTTGTAAGGAAAGTCCTTTAGGGGTGGCTCGTTGATGCTGAGGAGCATGCATGCTGCCAGATGGTCCCCCTGCAGCCTGTTTCTAAGGTCTGTCTTCACCTACACAAAAACAATTAAAAGTGAGTGGGGTGTAGAAAGTTGAGAGAAACCAAACCATCTGACTAACAGTTTACTATTAACCAAATGTCTGACCCTGTTCATTCTAGAGAAATCTCTCTCACAGCTGACAGATGATGCTAGCTGGCTTAAGCATGGATAAAGGAGTCCCTATTCATCATTTTGGGATGCCAGTTTCATCATTTCATCTTGCTGGTTATAACACTGATCAGGGGTCCCCAATCATCTTTCTATACAATTCCCCTCTTGCTTAAATTCTCATTTTACCATGAAGACTCCAACTAGCAAAAGCTGCTTATAGGATGTCCACTCTTGCAGCAGTGCTGGATTTTCTGGATGCTGCTGTGTCTGCTCTGCAGCTCCTGCAGCCTCTACTGTGTGCTACAGGACGGGGGAGGGGCCGCGACAGTGCGCAGTAAACTAAACATTCTTTCATGTCAGTCTCCAAAGTTTCCATTGAGACCAGAAAGTGTCACTAGACTTGGTGCTAGTGGTTTTATTAAAAGATCAGAGGGTCCGAAAACTCGCTAAATATTAGCAACAAAGGCTGTGTCCGAATGTCCTCCCTACTCCCTAACCACTCATTCACTACATAGGGCTGCACTACATAGCAGACTATCTAGTGCCCTCATTCTGCCTGTAATTCGGACACGAAGCTGACTACTTTTTGCTCGCCGCAAATCACGCGATTACCAGCTGTCACTGTGGCAACCACAGCGACATCCACGACTCGCGAAAATATGTAATTCCAAATCAAATCTATAATTTTAAATAAAGGTATTTTATTTACTTATATTGTGTTTAATCCCTTTTCTGTTGTTTTTTCTCACCTTTTTTTCGGCCACTCAATGTATTCAACACCTCGCGCCATTCAGCTCTCCTGACCGCAATGCATTGTGGTCTATATTGTCCCATCTAGGGACCATTGGAGCTCACTAGTTTTCAAGATGCATTGTGGGTAACTCTGAGTGCACTGCTTTTTTCTTTCTGGACATTCAGACACCCCTACAAAATGGCGTTATCCCTATATAGGGCCCTATGTAGGGAGTAGGATGTACATTCGGACACAGCCAAAGACGCTGAGTTGTGCGGTGTGCGTCAGTGTAATCGGGTGTACCAGAAACTCAGTACAACTCTGAACAAACGTTCCACTTCCGGTGGATTCTATGGTGTTTGGCAGACTTGGTATTGAAAACAGGAATCGAAATTTAAAAATTTTAACGATTCTGGGAGAATCGGAGAGTTCCCATCGATACTCACCCGACCCTAATCAAATATTACCTAGTTTTGGTACTTCCCCCCCCCCCCTTTTCTCCCCCTCCACGTCACACTGTCGTCACTCCACTAGTCTTCGTCTCTCCCGCACCACAGCCAGCTGACAGAAACAGCAGTATGCAAGATTCCCATCCGGGACGCGGCTGTGAGGTTGCAGCCAACTATTGGTTGCACACCGTGTCATTTACTAGCAAACAGATGTGAATCAGATATGAACACAGCGGGTGTTTTGAATTCATGTTGGATTCAGTAAAGAAATGCAAGGAAACATTACCAGAGGAAGAGAGGAAAAGAAAGAGAGGAACAAGATAAGACTTGTCTTTTACTGACTGGAGGGAATCACAGTGCAGATACGATGCAAGATGGATGCTAGTAGCCGCCACTAGGAGGTGCGTCTCTGAGAAAACTGCTAAAATTTCCATTTTGTTTTCTTTAATCCTCTGAAGCATTAGTTTAAGATGTGGAAACTACAGCATAGATATACTATAGATCAAGGCCTCATCAAGATGGGGCACTGCCCCCCCCAAACAAACACTGTGCCCCCTCAAATCAAATCTGCAGAAGACAGCATGAGATTCCAAGTCTTTTTTCGCATCTCTCCAAGTACCCCCACCTGCGGCTTGCAGGAGATGGATATTGGGTGGCGCAGGATTCCGCCTCGTCCCGCAAGCTGCAGGCGGGACTTTCTCCATCACTCCGCATCGTTCTGTGCCCCCCGCCTCGGCTGCAGGAGGATCTACTGTCTGCAGAGCTCTGATCAGCCGCTAGTTCTGCATGCTGGTTCGGCTCTGAGGATCATCAGCTGCATCCTCACACCTAACATGGAAACGCACCGCAGATCAGCGCTGCACTTTCTGTCTGTCATCAGAAGCTTTTCAGGGCGGAATGTTTCTGCCACGGCTGGATTTTTCCAGTTTAATATTTATAATAATCCCGAAAAGGGTTATTTAGCCAGTCCAACTATATGGTTGCTCTTTCGTTCATCACTTTTCCTTGGTTTTTGTGCTTCTTCCATGGATAAGTGAATTAAAATATATAAACGTTGAATCATTCATGCTGTCCAGTGCAACTTTCATCTGATTGCCTGGTGCCTGCAGAGGCAGTGTTGGTAATGGATAACGTGTACAAACCGCATTCTGTGAGGGCGGACCGTGCACGAAAAGAAATAGGAAATATATTCAGGCAGTACATAATGTTGGCTTATATGTGCAATCACGAACCAGCGCACGAGAGCAATAGAAAAGATTTCATTTCAGTGCGTTTTCACATCAAGTTTTAGGGGGGTCGCTCCGTTTTCTGTGAAGGCCAAACGTCACATGCTGCTGAGAAAGTTGCTGTCACCAACAGTGTGGGGGAAAAGAGGAGACGGGCAGGGGAAGGAGAACACGCATGTGAATTAAATGTCTAAAACAGACCGAAAAATAAACGTAACGTCCTTACCCGTATTTTACTCTTATTCCATTCCACTCTACAGCGTGATGTAACTTAGAATAAAATATATTGTTGGTGGTTTTTAAAACTTTAATGGAGGATATTTGATTTTTTCTCATTTTATTATCCTGCCAATCTCTATAGAGCATTGGCAACATATTACTATTGTATGTGTTTATTCCGGATTTTTATTATTATTCGTCAGTTTCCGCCATGTTTTTTGACGGCCTACTCCTCCCAGGGCTTTGCCAGCACCCCCACAAAAGTTATATCAAAACGTGCGTCTCGGCCGGGATTGGTGTGCTTGTTATTTGTCCGCGCAAAACTCAAACGGTGTTCATGCAATTCACAAAAATTTTTCGTCCCATAGGAATGAATGGGATTTGGTCGGAAACAGACGAGAAAAGCCAACTGTCAGTGTTGATATACAGACATTTCTCATAATCTCTCTATTTTCTCACTCACTTTCTGTCTTTCTGTCTGTGTGTCTGACCAAGTGAGTGATTCTTCACAGTCTGTCAGTGACATCAAACAAATGCATGTAGAGTCACAAGTCTTTTCCATGTCATGTATTTGTTCTGCCCAGCTACAGAACCAGGTGAATCCAATCAGCACAGTGAATTAAATTGGGCTGATTGGACTCACCTGGTTCAGTAGCTGGACAGAATAAAAAGATCTATCTAACTGTCTTTCTCACAGTTTCTGTCTGTCTGTCTGTCTCTCAGTGTCTATCTAAGTATCTGTCTATCTCACAGTGTCTGTCTGTCTGTCTCTCAGTGTCTATCTACCTAAGTATCTGTCTGTCTCACAGTGTATCTCTGTCTGTCTGTCTCAGTGTCTATCTATCTAAGTGTCTATCTGTCTCACAGTGTCTGTCTGTCTGTCTGTCAGTGTCTCTCTCTATCAAGTATTTGTCTGTCTCACAGTGCGTCTGTCTGTCTGTCTGTCAGTGTCTATCTATCTGTCTGTCTGTCTCAGTGTCTCTCTATTTATCCAAGTATCTGTCTGTCTCACAGTGTCTGTCTGTCTGTCTGTCAGTGTCCATCTATCTGTCTGTCTGTCTCAGTGGCTCTCTATTTATCTAAGTATCTGTCTGTCTCAGTGTCTGTCTGTCTGTCAGTGTCTATCTATCTGTCTGTCTGTCTCAGTGTCTGTCTGTCTGTCAGTGTCTATCTGTCTGTCTCAGTGTCTGTCTGTCTGTCAGTGTCTATCTATCTGTCTGTCTGTCTCAGTGTCTGTCTGTCTGTCAGTGTCTATCTATCTGTCTGTCTCAGTGTCTCTCTATTTATCTAAGTATCTGTCTGTCTCAGTGTCTGTCTGTCTGTCTGTCAGTGTCTATCTATCTGTCTGTCTCAGTGTCTCTCTATTTATCTAAGTATCTGTCTCACAGTGTCTGTCTGTCAGTGTCTAAGCATCTGTCTGTCTCAGTGTCTGTCTCTCTCTCAGTGTCTGTCTCACCGTGTCTGTCTGTCTGTCTTACAGTCTCTGTGTTACTCACAGTCTGTCCGTCTCAGTCTCTGTCTCTGTCTCTGTCTCACTCAGCATCTTTCTGTGTTTCTCAGTCTGTCTCTCTCACTTTCTGTCTGTGTCACAGTCTGCCTCACAGCTTTGTCTTTCTGTCTGTCAATCCATCTTTGTAACATCCGCTCTCTTGGACGTGGGTAGCGCGTTGGCAGCATTCAAAATGTCTTCAGAAATTTTATAGTTTACCCTATTATTGTTGATATTTCCTTGCCCATTATTGTTGACAGTTTCTGTTTCCCCCCTGAGGGATTAATTTGGTCAGGGGGTTTAATGGTCAGCTCTGTTTGGTTGTGTTTGTTTGTTTAAACAAACAAACACAACCATATACTGTATATAGCCATGGAAAAATTAAAGAGACCACCCTTGTCATCAAAAATGTTGGTTATGTAATCGAGTAGCAACTGTGGTGTGGATCGTGATTAAAAGAGACAGAAAAGAAAATCTAGAATGCCTTAAAGCTGTTTTGGCAGTACAATACCATAGCTATTGATGTAAGAACTTAATAACCAAAATCACTTATCAAGAAAAGCATGAAAATGTTTAGATATCATGAGCTCTTTTGAGCTATTTTTGTTGTTATCATTATATTTGTCCAGACAAATGTACTTTTAGTACTACCAGGCATTAAAATGTTAAAATGACCAAGAAATATGAGAAAACAAGGGTGGTCTCTTCATTTTTCCATGACGGTGTATATATACCAGCAGAAGCTTTGGTTTCAGGCTGGACATCCATGCTGGACAGGTCTAAAGTATAGAGGCCTGACAAACTGCAATCTATTTCTTGGGAGATGAACTCTGTTAGCAACCCAAGAAAACGGTTATTAATAACAAAAAAGTCTGAAGTATGACGTGTAGCTATACATGATGCCCCCTTCACATTTCTGCATGCCCCCTCATGTATGTGTTCCAGGAGCCGGCCCTGCTATAGATACAGTAGGACATCATAACATAAAGCATTAGTGGAGAAGTAAGACATTTATGTGCTGACAAAAAATATTATCATGCTGATGTGTCATAACTTTATCAATGTAGAAAGTAAGAAAAACATACTAATTATACTTTCTTTTTTTTTTTGCCTAATTGTGAAACTTCACTTCCCTGGGCTAACAATGTAGCTATTTCACACACTGTCATGAGATTGAGTTGTTAATGCTCATTATAAAGGCCGGGTATGGGATCTTGGAACAGTGGTTCGAGCAAGCTACATTTTAGAGGGAGGGCAGGTGTACATACACACACCCACCCAAAGCCATGCCTCCAGCACATGGGAACGTGTATCTCAATGACTCACGAGTGGCTAGCTCAGTTAGTAAACAACTAATTTACCGTGGTTCTAAAAGTATTAATTTGCTCACCTTCAACTCCTTCTGCAGTGTAAAACATCCACACTGCAAACGTCAACACCTCCACAATTTGATCTGCATCCATTTTTTTCTTTACCGTGGATTCTAACAGCAAACAGCTGCACAGATAACAGCAGCGAGCAGCCATGGTCTTTTACACTGTGGGACGTTCTTAGGGCAGTGCGAGCCTGGGGGGGGCGCAAACAGTTGAGTTCTATGGATATATCATCATTCAATCATTTAGAACAGGCTGTTCAAGATGATTGGATGGATTTTTTTCAGTCCTGTCTGTTGCACAAGTTTGTGTCAGAGCATTTTATTACTCAGCTGCAATGGGGGTGTGAAAGAGATTTTAAGCAATATAGTAAAAAATACTCCTGGAAAACATCATCCACCCTACCTTTAAAGACACACAACGTAACTTTTAGACCTTAAAAATCTGTGTTTCTGACTCGTTTTGATGTCACACCAACATTCATTATGCGCATTTTCGAGCCGTCAGTGCCCAGAGCCGTCCCGGGGCTCAGAAACAGCAGTATGTAAGATTCCCATCCGGGACGCGACCGTGACGTTGCAGCCAACTATTGGTTGCAGCACCGCGTCACTCACTAGCAACCGGATGTAAACCAGGGATCAACATCGCGGGTGTTTTGAATGCGCATAATGTCGAATTCGGTAAAGAAACGCAAGGAAACATCATCGGAGGAAGAGAGGAAAAGAAAAAGAGGAAGGGACAGAACAAGAGTCAAGATGAGACTGTCTTTTACTGGCTGGAGTGAGCTTACAGTACAGGTACGAACAAGATGGATGCTAGTTTAGCTGCCGATAGGGGGCGCGTCACTTAGAAAACTGCTGAAAGTTCCGTTGTGTGTCTTTAAGTGAAAAACAAAGTAAGATACTATTTTAGGATCATTATATGTTTTTATGGAGCTCCATGTATCCTCCACCTACATTACACTCTCTCTCTTTTCTTCCTCAGCTGTTGCCAAGACATCAGACGTAATTCCTACACAAGCAAGGCATTTGGTTGAATACTGGTTGAATTTAGTGTGCCCTGCGGTTCAGGAGGGGTTTCCCCACACATGTTTAGAAATGTAAGGCTTTCAAATAGTAGGCAATAGTATGTATTTATGTGTATTGCTTTATTTTTATTTTCACCTCATTGATTGATTGATTGATTGATTTTCTGTACCACTTATCCAGTTCAGGATCGCAGGAGTTGCTGGATCCTATCCCAGCTATTATCAGGTGAGAGGCGGGGTACACCCTGGACAGGTCGCCAGTCTGTTGCAGGGCCAACACAAAGAGACCATTCACCATTAACCAACCATTCACGCTCACATTCACTCCTAGAGGCTATTTTGAGTAACCAGTTAACCTAACATGCATGTATTGGGACAGTAGGAGGAAGCCATAGTACCGGGAGAGCATACATACTTCCACACAGGAAGGCCTACTTTAAAAAAATTTTAAAATGAAAATTTAAAAAATGAAATTTTGATTACAGCAAAAATACATTAGAGCCAGTAACAATAACTACTATATGTGTGCGGTTTCGTGCCTCTGTGTGTCTGAAGGAGCACTTATTAGGGGTATTATGTGTAATACTATGGTAAAAATCTCAAGCTCTTCATCTAAGTGTACAGTATGAGGCTGAGATCCAGTTGGTAATGTCCCAATCGGTGAGTCATCAGAAATCTCTCTCTCTCGCTCTCTCTTTCTCTTTCTATCTCGCTCTACTGCAAGACACACACACACACACACAATATTATGAATCAGCTGATGGTTAAAAGCAAAATTGTATTTATGACTGTATACACATCATTTCAAAACTCATTACTCTAAGGCCTGTCTTGGCAGGATTAATATAGAGCCTTGCAGTGTGTGTGTGTGCGTGGGTGTGTGTGTGTGTGCGTCTTGCAGTAGTGTTGGGTTTTGTGGACTGATGGAGGCTTGATTGATTTGATAAAAATGAAAGCCATTGATTCTGTCATGAATTTACAGCACCTCATTTACATAATTCAGAAAGCTGAGTTGCATCTTAGTACAGACATTAATGGAAACAGTACACCCTGCACTGGCCCCCCGCACACACACACCCACGCACCCGCACACACACACACACTCAGCTATATCAACCTAACTGTCGAAATGCACTCCATGAAATAAATGCTTACCAAGCAGTCAGACCCAAACACACACAAATCATTTCATGGTGATTTGAGACAAGTTTAATTTCAACACAGTATCTGCTAATGTGAGTAAAACCTACCAAGTAGTGAAAATCATTGCTTTTAAAACTTTGATAGGCAAATGTATGTAAATAAATGAGTAAATACTGCCAGGTGTTTTTCAGTTTCAAGCACCTACTGAGAAAAAATAGAAAAGTGGTCTTTTGTGGTTTAAGACATAATGTAGTTTAATAAAAAATAAAAAATTATATATATATATATGTATATTTATATGCAAATTTCAGTTATGATAATGGGCATTACATCAATTAAAGCTCCAAAATAATCCTTTAAGGGACTTGAGGCAAGATTAAGAAGACTGCGGCAACTGGCGCTACAGGTAACTGCAGCCACGAGCCAAGCCGTCACGGTAGCGTGCACAAACTGAAGCTATAATGTTGTTTACTCACCTTTTTCTCCATAGTTACACTTTGTAGTGGTCTTTCAGTTGATCTGGATCGTTTGCTGACGGCAGAATAATCCATAACTATCACTTACAGTGTTTGAATTTACCGCGACCGGCTTCGTCTTATATCAAAACAGCGGATGTAGCGTCATGTGACGTCACGTCCGATGGCAGAGCTGGAAAGCTATAATGTTGTTTACTAAGCTTTTCTTCGTAGTTACAATTTTTAGTGGCTTTCAGTTGATTAGATCGATTCTGACGGAGAATAATCCATAACTATCGCTTACAGGTTTTTATTCAACGTGACCGTCTTTTTCCTGCATCAAAACTGCGGATGTAGGTCATTTGATGTCACGTCCGCAGGGCAGCGCGGGAAATTCGGACACCGAACTGCAGCGCATTTTGCAGCACACAGCCTGTTCAAGGCAATGGAGAGAAACATGGGTGGAAACGTTATTTTTGGTATTTAGCGCTTCATCACCCATTAGTATGAAAAAAAGGGACATTCATGTTTGTTTTTTTCAAATTCCTGCCTCAAGTCCCTTTAAGGAGGTGACATTCAAAATGTATGTGGACCATGTAATGAACAATCCCAAATGCAGAAATGAAAACGGCTTGTGTTAAACTTTTTACTAAATCATAACCATTTTATATGTTACCACGACAGTGACTGAAACTCTAGTGTAAGATCCCAATTTTCACACCTGCTGGTGTCAGTCAGCTTAAATAAAAGTATGATATTAGTCATGTCTAAAAACAAAAGTAGGTTCAAGTAAAGTTCCTGTGTGGGATTTAGGAGACTAAAAGAATGCTCAGCTGATTATTATTTACTCGACCTAGAAGCCCATTAAATAAGAACTGCTAATATCTTCTAATATTATGTACAGTCGCACGGCACCATCTTGCATTTTTAGGAGGGTATTTGTCCCCACAAGCTTGTTAGGGTTAGGGTTATTGTATTGGAAACATTTTGCCACTGGATACTATACAAACATTATCACCTGAGATATTATGCAAAATATTACAACTGTTCACCTTTTCCCTGTTGTCTCCTCTGGGGTTGTTTTTTACATTCACTGTCACTGTTCTGTGATTAATTGTCCCATTTGGACAATGTGGGATACAATCTGGTAATATAACTGACTCTGTGGATTATGGTGTGTTTATGGTGCCCAAAGGGATTTGTTATTCCATGAGATGTGGGCTGAGGGATGACATTTGGCAGCAGGATGCACTCCTGCTTGGTGGTGATAGTGCAACAGTCCTGGACAGGACCATTTCCTACTCTGCCAAAAGGTGCACAGTGTTGCTGGCCTCTGAGCAGTTTTTGCTTAGCAAGCAAGGCAGCTTGGCCTCTGCTACAAGATGCAGGGGAGCATGAGTGATTTACATCTGGTGCAGAAAACGACATGCTACCTAAATTACAAATGAAAATAGTGTTTTGTTTTTAAAAACCCAAAACATATTATGAAAAGAATGATAAAGTATGTGTAGTGTAACCAAGTAGAGAAAACAACTATTCTCTTCCTTTTATTTGTAGAATATTTTAGAGTTTTATTTTGAAAGGAGGAAATGTCATCCTCACTCCCTCACTTTGCTTCCTGTTTTCACGGTCACGTTGTGTGACAATGGGGTATTATCACGCTTCCGTGTTCCGAACTTCCGGTTTGAAACACTTATACGGCCCACTTCCGGCCCAGTTCAATGTCCCTGCTTTCCTTCGTAGATAACGTGAAAAAACGCCAACCCTACTTAAATTTTCACGGATTCCAGACTGAAGTGATATACTAAGGAAGAAGTGGATCAAAGCAATTCACAGAGTGAAGGGCCGAACTTTATAATAAAACAACGTGCAGTTGTTTGTGCGGTGGGGCACAACACCGGCATGCTAGCATTAGCAGCTAGTGTTTACCGACGGTTAACTTTTGCATCTTAAAACACATATACATGAAAATCGGGTCTGTCTGTCCCCCTCCCCGTTTCAGTGGAACAACTGGGGACTGCCAAGAAAGGAGACGCTTTCAGATGCTTGTGTGTTTTCACCTGCACCAAGTTAGGCACGTCATCAAGCTGGCTAATGCTAACCTGCTAACAGTAGTCCGCCAGCTACTACTCTGTTAAACTTTGTAAACCGGATAAATGCCAATGCCAAGTTTCATTCCAGACTGAAGTGATGCTAAGGAAGAAGTGGATCAAAGCGACCGATTCGCCGCGGTGAAGGACCGAACTTTATAAAAAAACGACAACGTTTGTTTGTGGCCGGCAGACTGCGCAGTCGTGTTAGCAGGTAGCATTAGCCAGCTCGATGACGTGCCTAACTTTGTGCGGCTGAAAACACATCTGAAAGCGTCTCCTTTCTTGGCAGTCCCCAGTTGTTCCACTGGAAACGGGGGGGGGGGACAGACCCGATTTTCAGTTTGTGTGTTTTAAGACGCACAATGCTGACGCAGTAAACGCTGTGGTAATGTGATGCTGTGAAGTGCGGTGGTGCCCCACGAGACAAACAAACAGTGTTTTTTATAAAGTTCGGCCCTTCACCGCGGGATCGTCGCGTCACTTCTTCGTATCACTTCAGTCTAGAATGAACTTGTGTTGGAGTTTTCGATTTAACAGTATAAAGAGAGGAACGGTGTTGTTAAAATGGCCCAGAAGAGGAGGCCAAATACGGGAAGTTCCGGTGCGTGATAATCCCCTATGACCTTCTCATTTGTTAAGAGCAATGTTAGTTCCGCCTCCCAGCTGCGGACGCATTAGTTCAGCGGTCTTTTGCACCTTGAACACGAGCTAGAGAGGCTGTGTGGCTAGGGCTCTTATCTTGCTCGTGCTGAAACTTCATCTTGGTGAGTTTTTGAAGATAACGGTTGTAAACAAATGTTCGCTCTGTTAAATATAATTGGAGATGTTTTTGGGTAGTGGAAAGGAACACGAGCTGAGAGGCTGTGTGACGAGGTCCCTTGCGGTGCTCGTGCTGAAACCTCATCTTGGTAAGTTAAAAACCTGAAGGCATGTTGAAATTAGATATGTAATGTAATCGGGGTGAAACATTATTTTTAAAAGCTGGAAATGCTTTCTGGTTGTTGGTCATAAGGAAATTTGAGTTGTAAATACTTAAATGAAGAATTGTGACTTTTCTACCGTTCTTGTAATTTTACTGTTTTTTATGTTAAATGACATTTATTGTTACTTTGTGAAAGTTTTGAAATCTAGGTAATGTGAGAAAACATTCTGCATTATGATGATTAAGAAAATGAAAAGATGTTAAAAAAAAATGGTTAAGATGTAATACATGGTAATAAAAAACAGATAAAAGGAGAAACATTGTTGTGGTTAAAAGTAGTTAAACATAAATTTTATGTAAAAAAAGATACTTTGAGTTAGGAAAACATGATGTAAAATTTTGTTTTTTCTAAATGATAATATGGGGAAAAGAAGATAAAAACTTAAGGTATAGTGTGTGAGAGAGAAATATTTAGCTGCATACAATATACCAAATTGTTGTGCAGGCTAGGTTTTTCTGATGGTTAGAAAGCGATGGTTCCTGGATACGGATGTTCTCAGAAGGAGATGGCGAGCCTTTATCCAGAACTGAACCGAACTCTCATTTGAAGATCCCTTTCTGAAGATCCTCATCCTCACGTGTTAACCAACAAAGTGGTAACAACGCACACCGACAGAGAGGAAAAGAACTGAACTATTAAGGAACTTTGACTTGACTACCGACTAAGAAAAAAGACAAACACTGAGCTCAGGGACTGGGGTTTTGTTTTGCCAGCTTATTGTTATTGTTATTGAAATTGTAAATGTTATTTTTTAAAATTTTGCCTACAATAACAATTGTTATTGTTGCGCATCTCCTGCCTACAGCTATTTCATTCTGCACTCACTTCAGTTTTCATTGTACTCCTGCCGAACCTAGTGACTGGTCCACATGTTTGCATATCCATAACCTACTTAACGTCAGTCAGGGGTTACAGTAGCATTTGCTATAACATTTATTTTATTAGGTGTTCTGCTATAAGTTCAGAGTATTTTGCTTTTTAATTTTTTTTTTTTTAAATTGACTTGCATGAAGAGTGTAATTTCCTACCTTTGTCAGTCTGTAAACAATTCAGATTTTCTGTTCCGGGTTATTGGTTGTTTTTTTTTTTTTTTGTGACAGTGGGTACCAGCCAATCGGTGTTAAGAGAGGTCATATTGATCACAATGAGGTGAAAGGTGGGTGGGTGGTGGAAGGAGGAGATGGAAATGTGTGAGACGTAAGAGAGACGAGTGGGGGAAAGAGAAGTTTCGTGAGGTGTGTTTCATGAGTGTCATTTATCAGCCTGGACTGTTCTTGGCTGATTTTTAGTTACAGAAGAAGAAAAAGTAGAGTGCCACAAGCTCTTTTTTTTGTCTGTACGTACTGTAAAGGGTAAACTTTGTTGCTGTAAGGCTAACTGACGCCACGTACTCAACATCGCGGTGGATCCAGAGACTGTGAGTGGGGTGCTTTTGCACCGAGCTCTGGAGTGAGTATTGACACTAAAATACTGGATGGGTTTAAATAGCTTAGGTGTGCGTTAAACTCATTTTATTTTGTGAAATTTTTGATTAGTGTGCTTCGAGTTGCTACGCACGCTGCTGCTGGAAGAAGCCCTCAGGACTCGTCTCTGCACACCTCCTGGGTCACTTGGAGCCTACAGGAGGAAACCAGACCAGGTCCATCAAGCCCACAGCTCACTGGCATATAAGGTTGTTGAAGCTTACAAGATCGCACTCTAGGAATCAGCAGTGAGTAACTACTGAAACTGTCTGGAAGGATTGTCATATGAGCTCCAACAAAAGCACGCCAACATGTGATACCACAAACTGAGACAGAAAAGTCACTATTTCTTTGTTATGGTGAATTAAGTTGATCCACTGACAAATATTGTTAAAAAACCTTTCTTGCTTATCACGTCATTGGACTTATGTTTTGTGTCCCACTGATCACGGTGCTTAAAGGTTCAACTAGGATGGAGTGTCATGTCACAACCTGTTGCCAGTAAATGTGGTGGACTACAATGAATTAAACACTACCTAGATTGATGGTAGTTTTTCCTCAAATGTTGGAGCAGCATTTTATGTCAATTTATACAAAATGCAATGATTTACGAAACAAACCCTACATCCAGCTGAAACTTGTATAACAACCAAATAAAATTCTTTGTTCTTCTTTCTCCAGCTGATAAATCATCGTACTTTGAATGTCCTTGTATTTATTTTACTTTATTTACTGTTTTTTGTGCACTTCCTCCTCATCACCAGCTCCTTATTTAGTGTGTTTGAGGCATTTCAAAAGAAGTTTTTCTCTGTCATCTTCTAACTCTAATCTGTCAGTGAGAACATTGGACAATGGTGTTTTCTGTTTTTTAAAAAAGAAAATATTACCATTACGACAGGCCCCCGAAACAAAACACCTTACAGAAGTAGTCAATAACTAGTGGCCTGCAGGCCATAAGTTGACTGTATGTGTGGACAGTTATGTCTCACTGTGCAGACATGGGCGGTTTCTCAATTCATAGTTTGTGTACTGCATACTCGTGAACTTGTGAGTACAGACGTGGGGGTACATATTGGAAGTTCACACTTGTGGAGTTCACAAGTATAGACTCCACCTCCTTGATGGTTCGGGACAAAGCAAAAACCACCAACGGTGCAAAGCAGTGCAGAGCTGCCCATCAACATGAAAGTCTTCTTGTATTATTCTACAGCTGTTTGCTATTTATTGTTGTGGAGATGTAGTAATTGTACTGAAACAAATGAAAACAATGAAAATAACTGCTCCAAAACAGTTATACTGATTGGGTGTTTTTTGTTTCCAAAGTGTTAATTATATTTATTTCCAATATGTAAGCACATTAATGCAAATGGGTGATCACGTCATACTGATGTGATCAAAAACACCAGTGAAAGGAAAGTGGGAGAAAGAGCTGCAGATAAAAGGCCAAGAACAGGAAAGAATAGAAATGATCGCTTGGGTTTGCCTGTTGGAGGTGGAGGAGGGTGCTGCCAAATGCTGCACATGTGCAGGTGCATGCTGGAATTTATATCTGGTCAAGTACGCATGAGTCTCCTCTGATGCAAGTGTGGCAAGGTACGCAACAGAGGGCCCGGGCAGGAATTGATCCCCAGACTCCCGGGTGAAAGTCATGCACGCTGACCATTCAGCCAAAGGGACATCCCTGTGGCCAAGTAGCCAGGGCGCATGATCAGTCAGAGGCATAGTGACAGGACCGTCAACTGCCACACATGCTCGGTAAAATGGGTGGAGGAAGTTCTCATCCAGGGATTTCCAGCGTACTTGCCGAGAAGCGAACTTTAAAATGGAAAATGACTTGGGCCACAGATGATGACGTTTCATGAGTCCACGAGCATGCAAGTACACACAAGTACACAGGTTGAGAAACGGCCATAGTCATGTTTACAGCGATGTCCCTTTAAGAAGGTCAGAGACACCTAGCGCATCAGCTGATCTGATATAACACGAGTCAGAGTAGGGCAGGGAGGACGAGGAAGAGCAGGGAAGAGATCTTGGACCAGAGAAAGTTAACTGTGAGAGGAAAATGTTTCACTCTGCATGTTTTGTTGCAAGCTTCACCAATAAACAACACACAGCCCCTCTAGTTGCAGCAGAGTGTACTTCATCGCTGCAAGGTAAAGTGGAAACAGTTAACCAGCCTTGTTTGGAGGCAGATACAGCGAAGTTTAACAGTTTTATTTGAAGCTTTCAATGATGTGGAGCCAACAGACTGAAGCAGTGCAGTTACTAAACCCCCACAGAATTGTCACTTCAGGCAGGCATGGACAGGCCATTTGGTGACCAGGAAATGCCCGGTGGGCTGCCAGGGTTCTATTAAAATGTGGTACTTTGTCAAAGCGTGGTACCGCAGACTGAAATGACAGATCTGTCTGTCGATCTGTGGTACCCTGTCATAATTCACTGCCTGGCCAAAAAAAAAAAAAAAAAGTCACCACCAAACGGAAAAATTGTTTACCACAGGAATCAACTGTTAAAACTGTCCAAAATCAAGATTATTAGTGAAATAGCAAGTCAAATCCCAGTGAAGTTAAAGAGAGAAAGAGAAAAGGATGCGGGTAAGGCAGAGAGAAAAACGGTGGAGATTTAAACTGTTTCTTCCAACTGTTGTGATGGGTAATGTGAGATCGCTAGCTAACAAGATGGACGAGCTTGAAGTGCTAACAAGGTCTCAGAAAGAGTACAGAGAACAGTATTATGTGCTTCACCGAGACATGGCTGCATGAACACATCCTGAGAGCTACTATCCTGTAATTTTTAGAGCATACTCTCTCCAACACACCTAAATCAAATGGCTAATTCCCCCGTGCACGTCATTCAGCTTTGCAGAAGTCTGGTAAAGAGCCATTTGTTTGATTCAGGTGTGTTGAAGAAGGGATGCAACCAAAATGTGCAGGAAATAGTTCTAGAGGATGGGCTTGGAGTCTCCAAGTCGCCACCTTAGTTAAATCCAGGTGGCGACTTTTGGGGGGGCCAGGCAGTGTATCATGCCACACGTAATTTTAATTCAGTTCTCAGTTTTGTCCAATCAGCAATAGTTTGTTAGTTAGCAGTTAGATAGTGAGAAGATCAATACTCCACATGTTTGAAGATTATTAATCTTTTAACAAACTTAAGTGTCCTACAGGACAGTTAAGAAATGATGTCACGAGCATTAAGAAATCAAACTTCGAATAAGTTAAAGCACGTAGAACGTCTAGACATTATAAATGATCCTGTCAGTGTATACTACCCTGAATATTTATGCGGGTAGAAAGAATGCACATGTTCACAAATCTCATGCTATAGACACTCACAGTTTATCAAAAACATACCAAAAAAACCCTATTGTGTCAGTCAAGGAAGGAGCATGTCCCAATATATTTAAAGACAAAGAAGCCTAGACTGTAATAACGTGGAAATGAAATTGTTGGAGTCACTTGTTTCTTTCTTCACTTGATTTTTTTTTGTATGATCGCAGTGGGTGGCAGTAAAAAGGCCACCAGGTTTATTAAATGGCAGCAGAAGGTGATGTAGGGCTCTTAATCAGCATGGGTGCAGGAGGACAACAGTTTTTTACCGCTTTCACCAATTTTTTATTTGCACTTTTCTTGATTTTGTTATTTAAACCTATGGTCTACTGTTTGAAAGTTTGACCATTATTAATTACCTCATTTAGATGGTAGTAATGGTCCTATAGTACGATCTACACAATGTGAAGAGCAAAAAAAAAAAAAAAGAAAAAATCCAGCCACTCTAGTGGCTGCTGGGCTGCAAAGACATTAACCAATACGAGCCATCCGGCCGCATGGCTTACATTGGTCAAAGTAGCTGTTCGTCTCGCTTCTCTCTGCTCTCAATCCAATCCCCCGCTCAGGCTGACACCACTTCCCCGACAGCTGACTCCTCGTGTTCCACGTTCAGTCTCGTCCCCGCCCTCTTCCGTGTTTAAACATTTTATTCATATAGTCATTTATTTTTCTTTGGCATTCGAAACTTTCTGCAATAAGTAAGTAGCTAAATAGTAGCTTAACAACGAGAGAAGAACGTAAAAGAAAGGCAGCGGCAGCAGCACGCGGCCTCTGCTGCCTCACCGGCAGAAGTTGGGAGAGAAAAAAAAGGCAGACTGAATGTGAGCAACAGGACGAAGGGAAGGCTGCGAGTGTCACATTCGTCTCTGGAGGAAACTATAGGTGGAAGTCTTTGAAAGAAAGGCAGACGAAGAGGAAAACGTAACCAATGCAGGACAGAAGGCCGGGTAATTATCGGGTGATGCAGAGGAAGGAGGGAAAATCTGCAGAAGCCGAGACCAGGACGGACTGAAAGGGGAGTATAAACGTCAGGTCACCAAACTCATGCTGATACAGCATCTGATACTGATACTTTTTGTTGAACAGGTCGGCATTTAGTTTTTTACTTTTATGTGTGAGTTGTACATAAATTTATAAGTCTATGACGCTGCTGCTGATGACTGGAAACAGTGCTGGTGGTTTTCTCTGTGTGGACAGATGCCGTCGGAACGTCAGCTGTTTATTTTCAGCATTGTGAACTAGCATTGTTGTCATCAGTGTCATCCTGAATGTGTTTAATGAACTCATGAAGTCGCTGGAACGTCGCGGTCTCTTACTGATGCCGAAATCAGCTTAAACACGCCATAAATATCCTGGTGGTTGAGAAAGGCAAATATTATTTATGTGACCAGATGTTCTTGTTCTAAATGTGGAATAAATATTACACTGTGAAGCTGTTCTGGTAAGGCTGGCTGTGGTTGAGGAGGAGGGCCGTACGTACTCAGTGGGAGGGATCAACAAGCAGAGAGGGGAGGGCTGTGTGTGTGTGTGTGTGTGTGTTGCTTTTTTTTTTCAAAATTTCTCAACTGATTCTGAAATCATAGACCATAGCTTTAATGTAACCTGCTAGCTAAAGCAGGTTACTATTATCATCAACATGGAAAATAAATGGGAACGTCACTCAACTTGGACTGTGATCTTTTGGACTTCCGTGCTATAAACTCTCTCCCCTCACCCAGCTGAGTGACTAAATACCATAGTCACTACAAAAATAATACTCACCGCTATGGAATTGCTTCTGTCGCAACAGCTGATGAAAACAACAAATAAGCCCAACTTTTCAAACAACAGGGTTAAGGGTAGTATGGATATACGGATGTGTCCTCAAGCCACACACCTATGACGTTTCCATGTTGTGCGCATGTACAGACGACATACAGTAGGTACCACGTCTCGTCGGGTATGATGAAATGTCAGAACATCGGCTGTCATAATAGATATAAATAATTTTTATAGACCGAGTTGGCTCTTTTTTTTTTTTTTTTTTTAGGAAATTGGGCTAATAGAATGAAATCTCTCAGATGGGCCCATTAGTCATGATTGATAATGGGCTGGACCAATTACTGCTGAGGGCTGAAGCCCCTCCCTTTTGGGTCATAGCTGTCAATCAATCATTCAGACACAGAGAGGAGAACAACACATAGAACAGCAAAACAGCAAAGGTTGCATGGAAAAATAGGCATAAAAAGAGACTAGTCCTCCATGCAGATGTTGCTAAATGTGTTAAAATAACAGCCGTTTGCTGTCTGGCCATTGAGAAGCTTCCTTTTCAGTAGCCGCAGGTACCGAAGGCAGAGGTAGTTGGCAAGTGGATAAGGGGAAGGCGAGGTACAAGAGGGGAGACCCACAGTGTGGAAACAAACTGCAGGTAAGAAGTGATAAACTGCTGTCTACCTGGGTCAGCTTCCATATTGAAAATGAGAAAAATCTCACCCCATCATTTTTTTTTACCGGCGTGATTGCGTGAACAATTGTGGCAGTTAATGACAGCGCGATTGCACCATGTTTTTAACTTGTAAAAAGACTTGTAAATCAAAAGAAAAAGAATGAGGGCAGCATCATGCATGCAGTCGGCATAAACAAACTTGACAGTTGACTTTAAAACCCACAATGCATTGTGATTTTCCCAGACCATTACGTCATCCTTTCGAGCCCTATGTTTGTATATAAGGAGAAGGCAAATAAAGTGAGGAATTAATAGCTCACTGACTAAGTTTCAAGCCAGTCATCCACAGGCACCAGAAAGGGGGGGAGGAAGGGACAGAGGGATGGAGGGGGAGGGGGGTTTGAATGAGTGACACATGAATGAATGATGCTGTGAAGCAGACTGTGTTACTTTAATTGGATTTGAATGGGCTGTCATTGTGTGGAAAAATACTGTTGAGAGAAGAAACTTGCACGTTTGTGTGTACGCATTTATACCAAAACACACGCACATATGCACATCCCCTCAGTAAGCAACAAACTTGATAAGGCCACCAACAAAATGTGTGATTTCTAAAAGATTCATGTAGATTGTGAACATGTTAAAGACCCACAAAACAACTTTTAGCAATTTTCTCAATGACTCGCCCTCTATCGATGGCTAAACTGGCATCCATCTTGCATCTACCTGTACTGTGAGCTCACTCCAGCTAATGTGGCTTCTGGGCCTTGGGATGCTACTGGGCAGTGATGGCTCGAAAATTCATATACTGAATGTTGATGTGTCATCAAAAGAAGTCAGAAACATATTTTTAAGGTGGAAAAATTAAATTGTGGGCTTTAACTCTCATTCACTGTAAGTTAGTCTACCTATTTGCTGTTTTGTAAAGCTAGAAATTTTACCGGGATAAAAATGTAAAATTGAAAACATGTGAGACTGTAATTTAACTTTAAATATCTTGCTTTATTTAAAGCCAGAATTGGTAACCCTGTTCAGAAATACATTTTGTTATATTGGGTGAAATGGTCCTTCTATCCTGAGAGTAGTCAATCATGTAGGCCTACAGTATTCATAAAAAGAAAGAAAGAAAGAAAGAAAGAAAGAAAGAAAGAAAGAAAGAAAGAAAGAAAGAAAGAAAGAAAGAAAGAAAGAAAGAAAGAAAGAGAAAGAAAGACAGACAGACAGACAGAAAGACATCTATGAAAGCTGCAGGTCTGTAAAAACTCTGACCAATCCCTGCCATCTGCACTGCATGGCAGGGATTCGTTGATTCGCACCCTGTAGAAAGAACCAATCAGATGCCTTCATGTCTCGTCTCTGTCCCTCTCCACTTCCCTTTTTGTGTGCACAATTCTGTGCTCTATTCAGTGTAAACGAACATGGTTCACAAACTGCTCGCTCCTGCTGCGCCAAAAAAGAAAAAAAAAAGGATGTGGATCAATTCGTGGAGGTGTTGATGTGTGCAGTGTGGATGTTGGGGGTGAGCGAATTAATACTTTTTGAAACGTGTTTCATCAGCTTTTTACTAGATAGCTAACAAGGTATCCACTCGGCTGTTATCGGTTATCTTCAGCAACCTGCTTGTTAACCGTCGGGACACACGTTCCTGCACTTAGGAGGTATGGCTTTGGGCGGGAGTTTTGCTGTATGTATGTTTTTTTTCAAAATGTAGCATGCTTGAACTGTTTTTCTGGGATTGCCAACCCCAGCTTTAAAGTGCTGGGGTTTAAAGCTGTTTTTTTTTTTTTTACATTTTTTGCCATGCTTTATGGACCAAAACGTTCTTCATGATGATCTATGTAACAGAAACAAGCGCAGCTGCATAGATGAATTTTTAGAAAACATCGCTGCATTCCAGCACATCTGACGAGACGCTGTGAACCGAAACCGGATGTGACGTCTGCCAGAGAACGTTCTCAGCTCATTTAACATTAAAGTCAATGGCTTCATTGCGGTTTTTAAAGGATAAGATTCTTTTTTCCAACCTGGACCTTATTTCTAGGAGTATATATGTGCATTTACTCACTGTTAAAATTTCTGCATCACTTTGAGTCCTTCGGAAGATATTACGTTGAGTCGCTTTTCGGTGAACGTCCAGTATAATGGCGGAGACTGGGCAACCACTATACAGTATAAGACATTACATGCAGCAAAACTCCTTGATTTTCGCCAACACTTTAAGTTGAATGAACGAACAAACAAGTACTATTGTGCTGTTCACGATGCGCGCTTCCATTGTACAGCTGAGATGAGTAGCTCGCTGCCTAGACAACAACACAATTTGCGAAACCCTGAAGTCACAGGACTATTCATTCGTTCGTTCATTCTACTTGAAGCATTGATGAAATGAAGGAGCTACGCTGCAGATAATGTCTTATATAGTGGCTGCCCCGTCTCCACCATGACACTGGATGCTCATCGAAGAACAACTCAACGTAATATCTTCCGAAGGACTCAAAGTGATGCAGAAAACTACCGGTGAGTAAATGCACAAATATACTCCTAGAAATAAGGTCCAGGTTGAAAAAAAAGAAACTTATCCTTTAAGTTCCTTTTCCAGTTTTATAGACAAACAGTAACGACTCAGCCTTCAAATTGTGTATAGCCAGTTAATGGTTAAAAGCTCGTAAGTACAGCGTTAATTTTTTTAGGTTTCCTACAGATCCAGAATTTTATTTTTAAGGGGATTGTTACAGCCTTGGGCTTTGTGGCCTGCAAGGCCTTGATTGTGTTCATAGTCAAATAACTGTGTCCCAGCACTTCTAGGTGATTGGCCTGAACATCCTCCTGGTGGGTGCCGCCCTCTTGTGTTTAAAGTGCTGTGGGGATTGGATACCTGCCCCCCCCCCCTTCCGCGATTGGCCAGAAATCAAGCCTCTGCAGTTTAAAAGCCCTCGTCTGCATCCATTCTGGGCAGCTGTGTTCACTGAGCACAGTTTGCCGTTGGGTTTTTTCTGCTGTGACTGACTCTGGACTTAAGTCTGTGGTTTGGCGTATTTACCTTGTGGGTGTTTGACAGTTGAGACTGTTGTGAGGTAAAACTGGTAACATTTTGGTTGTGGCTGCTCCTGCATAGAGCTCTTGTGACTGGTTCAGTTGAATATACTGTAACTTGTTTGTTGGTTGGAGACTGCTGGTTAGTATTGTATGTCGCCTATCAAGGAGGTCTGTGACCTGCCTTCCCTTTTTTGTTTGTATTTTGGGCCCATTTTGGGGCTTGTTGCATAATATTGCTACCCAGTTTATTTTTTGTCTATTGTAAATAAATCCCTTTTACTTGCTTGTCTCTGACCATTATGTTGCCACCCTTTTTCCCCTGGACACTGTCAAGGGTTGTAACAAGGATAAAGAAGCAGGTCGGACTTACCGTTTACCAGCGGGACCTCTCTGCATGTCTCTCCTGTCTACAGCATCTGTTTACTGGGGCTTCAGGGACCAACGTGTTGAGACTTCTAACACATGAAACTGCAATTGTGTCCTCTGGTATATTATTTTTCAACCATCGTTGCTTCATCAGTTCAGTCATACATCTACTGTATGGACAGGCAGCTGCTGCTCGGTTATATGAGGACTTCTGCGGCCATCAGATCTCCTCCAGCTGCTTCTAAAGATGCATCCTTTCCTTCATCCTCATCTTTATAAACCGTAACTATTTAAAACTCGACTGCAACCATGTAAGTTGTTATCTTCTCATTTTTTAAAGGCTAAATATTTACCCCAGCTAGCTTGTGGCTAGCCGCTAGCCGCAAGCTACAGCAGGGAACAAGTGCTTCCTCTCTGTCACGCCTGACTCTATGTCAAACCATTGCAGCTCCTTAACAGTTGTGGGTCCACTTGTGCTGTTCTGGGTCGCTCCCTACAGTTCTGAGTCCACTCGGTGTGTCGGTATTGCAGGCTTTTAGCTGAACAGAGTGGGCTTGAGACTGGGAGACAGACTGTAGGCAGTTGGCTACAGGTCTACTCTGGTTTTAGCTTGTAAAGTGTGATTTCCCTAGATTCCTTAGCATTATCACACTTCTGAACTGGCTGATGATCCACCACACAAACCAGTTCCAATCTAGCTGTTCTGTTCTACGGCTTAGAATATACATGTAAATCAATGAGCGGACCGCAACTCTGTATCTCGCTGACGTCACGTCACGGAGGCTAGGTTCGCTGGTGAAAAGCTTTTAGCGCTTAGCCGTACCTCTTTAACATCGGATATTTACGTAAATACGTCTGATTAACTTCTAACTGCACAGAACTACTTATTTTGTCTAGGTGTGTTGTTGTATGGCAGTTACTTGAAGTTAAGGTCATTTCATCAGCCTTTTAAAGCTGACATGAAAAAAGTGACTAAGCTGGCAACAGAAAAAAATTGCCCTTTTTGAATTGCATCAAGGTAAAAAAAAAAAAAAAAGCTAATCATTCAAGTCTTTTTCATTCCACATACTACACTGATATTAGGGTACAAACCTTTTAATTTTATAATTGAAATATTTCACCATTTAACCATTGACAACAGTGACTCAGCCTTCAGTGCATATATTCTTACTTTGCTTTTGTTGCTTGCCTATTCAAAAGGCAGTTCTGTGTCCTGCACATCTGGCATGAAGCAAAGATGGGAATGAAGGCAGCCAAGTGACATACAATGAGTGGAATGTAAATGAGTATCCACAAATGCAAGAACAAATAGGTATGTGCTCCTGCACCTCAAAACTGCCTTCACACTCACACTGTGATACACAAGGTCCTTTGTTCCAGTCTGAGAGCTTCCTCTTCTATTTGAATTGCTAAAGTAGGCTCACTTTTGGAGCTTGTTCATTTTTGCTCTTTAATAGTATGACCTTGTAAGTATTTCCCATACGAATAACATCTCAGATATGTCACTGATTGTCTTCTTGAGAACATTCATTTTGCACATTCATTTTGTTTTAAGTAGTAAGACTACTTAAAACAGTAAGATAAAAAATGTTACACTCCATGAAAATAGTGATGAAAGTACTGATTTTTCTCAAAGAAATTATTGGAGTCAATTTGGATTTTTGCTGAAGCTTCTTTCAAGTATATTGAGCTCGGTCCTGTAAGAAGAAGCAGATATTTAAGACTAGGCACATATTTATTTATTTATTTATTTGGCACCTGCAGGGTAACACAATTGGTACTAACATTTTATGAAAGTACAGCCAAGAGATGGCGGGAGGGATTTTTTTAAAAAAAATAGCTTTATAAATAAATACGAACAAATGCTCATCCCTTCTCACTGCCAAGGTAGTTTTTTTCTTTCCTTTTAAAAAAATCTAGCAAGCAATGCATTTTCCATAGCAATCTCCAGACAGATATAGCAAATCCAGAGATTCAAGAGTGAAACCGAAGGTAAAGACTTGAAGGAAAGGAAAATCAGAGAAGTCTGTATGAGTTAGTTTTTCATTAAATCAAAACCAAGATATTTATAGCATTGATCTCTTATGTGATGTTATTAATAGAACAGATATCAGACTAGTCAAATTTTTTGCTTACATTGGACATCTTTTTTTTTTCCGACCATGTAAACAGTTTCAAACGAAAGATATATTCTTTATTATAAGTCATTATCGTTATTAATTTTATCTAACCACATAAAATCTCTTTTGGAAGATGGGCCTGACGATACATCCCAGCCACACATATGGGGATGCATAAGAATGATGCACAATTAAGAATAATGAGGCATCAAGAAGTCATCATATAGCATCATCAGAAATCACAAAATATCAATATAAAATAATTAATCAAAAACACATATTTCTTTATTGGATTGGATTTAAGAAACTACCTCAAGTTATCTAAAAATGGCTTGAATTCATGAAGTGGGATCAGCTCCTTTGATTTTATGTACTTTTGAAACAAATTCTGTGTGAAAGGGTTGTATGTTTATTTGAGTACTGTTTTTCCCAGAATGGCATTGCTCTGTGAACAGATGGTGAACAAATGTCCTGACTATAAAGACTAGAAGCTTTTTCAAAAATACAAATGTGTTATGAAAAAATCAGATTAAGATTAGCCTTGTATGTAGCATGCCAGTGTTATTTATGTGACCATGTTTATCTGCACAGTAATTAAAACCATGTCATCTTAGATCAAATATTTAATACAAAACTCTTCATCAGTCTAAAATAATAAACAAATAAATAAATAAATTTGGATACTGACCTTAAGGAGAAACAAGGAGTATAAGAATAATACTAATAATTCTAAAAAATAAAGATAAGTTCTGATATCACATACGTAAATCTTTAATTGTTAACATTTACAGTGTAGCATTCTCTATATGTTCCTCATTCACCTGTTCACACACTGATACACTAACTTGTATAACAGATCCTCCCGTTATAGTAATGTACAGCAGAATCATGTCACACAGGATGAGATGTTAAACAGTCTGTTGTGTCTCTGACCCTCAAATTGATTTTCAAACATAAGACCACAGACAAACCATAGAGACGCAGAATAAGTTTGTGCTGTGTGTTGAGTGGAAGACAAGCACAGGAAAAAATGTAAATCATACCATGCTATTGCTCAGGATTGAGCTGCATATAAGGCCATGAAAATGCTTTGCAGCTGGGAGATGGGATTTGGGCCCCAATCGCATAAGAAGGCAACCAACTTCCACAGTTGTTTTGTGCAGCAGCTGTTCAACAGGTCAGATATAAACAAAGTGATTGGAGAGATTTATTATTAATAATCACGTCATTTAAACCATATTGCCAACTTCTCTTGCAAGTACCACGGAAATGGTGTGCCTCTGGATACTGTCTGAATACAAAGATTTTGCCACTGTTTGCAGTAGCCTATAGGAGGAAAAAGTTTTTTAAAAATTAACACGTAGTCTATATTTTCATATCTAGAGAGAACAGTAAAAGGTGCCCATATCAAATGATCACATGAATGCAAGGATTATCAGGTATAATTACTGGAGCACAGTTGATATCACCTGTATTACTAAACACTGTACAGGTTTTACATGGAAATGGGCTGCCAAGGTCACTTAGCGTTGTGTTAGTGTGCCATGTTATTACAATTACATAAAAGCTGGAAACTCCTGGCTTCATCATTCCTTATTCAAGATACACATCACCATGGCATCTGAGATAAAAAAGACATGCAGGATATTTTTAAAACAGACAGTGAGCTGCAGAGGGAAAAAGAGAGAAACAAGAGGATGGTGGGGGTGGGACAAAAGCTAATCATAGACTGAAAATAGGAGGAAGAGAAGTGATCCTGAGAGCCAGGGTGCCAGACACTGATAGAGGTAGAGATGATCTATACAGTAAACTATAACAGTGTGAGAGTGAAGGATCAATGCACAGAGAAACAATATGGGAGAATTAAAGGAATGAGGTGGTATTGTTTTCCAGGATGAAGTCATTTTCTCCAGACACAATGTTCCTGTTGCTGTTAAGCATCATGGGAAAGAGCTGACAGAGTAATGGATCAAAACTTGCAAGAAAAATATTGCACATACATCCACACACATACACACGCAGACACACATAAGTGAGACAAAAGTGGAAAGAGTCAAGGCACCATTTACAAAAGAAACTCATGCATTTAGTCTCCAGCCTGCAGGCTGTCTTGCTCTAGTCTTAAACTGTGCAACTGTTTCTGTGCCAAGGAGTGGTGTGAGTTATCAGTTTGTACTTATGAAGTAAATTGCTGTTAATGTTTCCATACTGGATTTCATAGTTTGTCAAATTGGATGGATAAGACTAAATCCAGAAATACATATGATGTATGATTTCTCACAGGTGCATGTGAACACAGAAACCATTCCTCCCTCTACTGCAGTTAAAGCTGTGCTCTAAGCTGAACTCATGGAGCTCCAGAGCACATTAAACATCTGTGTCAGACCCCTGAGGTGCACCCTGAGGTGTACCAGTAAGTGCACACTTCTGTCCTCCTGCACTATGATTTCTGCAAAAGCAAACCTAAGTCATCTGAGCAAAGGGGATAATTTGTGACCTGGCTCAGTAGTTCAGTGGCTCACAGCTATGTCTGAAACTCAACCTTGGTTTCTTTAATGAGTTTACATGTTTGTGTTGGTCTCCCTCGCACCATGCATAAGTCAGGTGAAGTGAAGATTGAAAACTGCCCTTAGGTTTGAATTTGTTTGCCTGTTTATGCAAAGCCTGGAGAGCACAAGCAACCTGTCCACTGTGTTTTCCTGACTTCCCTTGGATCAGCTCAAACACCCCTGTGACCCCGAAGCTGAGTAAGCGGGTATGGGAAATTAATTTATTCTAACTTGTTTTACTGGACTGTTTCAGAGCATGGCTTTGGGTTATTTTTTTGTTCTCTTCTTTCTGTGCTGTGCTGCTCAAACATTTCTGACTTTATTTGTACATGCAATACTCTACACACTCTCTTAACAAACACATTTCGGGGCTTAGTGTTTGTTAAATATCAGCTTTCTTCATCTGTCAGTTTTTCCTCATACAAATACATTTCTGACTGTGGAGAAACATTTAGATTACAAAGGACGCATGTACAGTAGTTCTTATTTCCTGTGATAAATAGAAATCAAATGAGCCAAAAAGAAAATTCAAACACATTGTTAGCTGTTTTTTTCCTTTTCTTCTTTAAACATTTATAGCCTTTATAACAGGAAAAATGTAATAAAACTCTGATATTTTATAAGGCAACCAATTTAAAGATGGATGTCTTTTGATCAAATGCTGCTGTAAATTTTAACTCTCAGACATGCTTCTTTAAATTTATTGGTTGCTGTTTCAGATATTCAGAATTTTCAGGGCTTTTATCCCTTTATTATTGTGTGTTTGCTGTCATGCACTTATTTTATTAATTTTGAGTTCTTAAATCATATTTTAAAAAATATATATTAAATGAAACATACTTTATTAATCCCAGGGGGAAACTGGAATGTTGTCATTTTTTATTTGTTTGGGGTT
The DNA here is from genome assembly GCA_023101725.1 of Atherinomorus stipes. NCBI lineage: Eukaryota > Metazoa > Chordata > Actinopteri > Atheriniformes > Atherinidae > Atherinomorus > Atherinomorus stipes. The sequence goes on from JALJCO010009916.1 coordinate 271,733, forward strand.
TTTTTGTATGTTTTTGTTTTTTTTTCTTTGTCACTCTAAATTGTCCCTAGGTGTGAATGTGAATAGTTGTCTGTCTCTGTATTGGCCCCGTGACAGATTGGCAACCTGTCCAGGGTGTACCCTGCTTCTCGCCTGATTATAGCTGGGATAGGCTCCAGCAACCCCTGCGACCCTGAACGGGATAAGCGGTACAGAAAATGACATGATTTGGTGACCCCCTGAAAGTTCTTCCATTGGATTCTATTGGAGTCTGGACCCCAGTTTGAGAACCACTTGTGTCAAGGATGGTGAGAGTACAGTCCCTTGTGGTGCCCCTGTATTGCTGACTACCATCCTAGACACACAATTTTTTAGTCTCACAAACTGTGGTCTGTTTGTTAGTCATAAATCCAGGTGGTTGAGGAGGTATCCACCTGGAATTTATGAAGCTTTTCACATAACAGGGCAGAATAAATTGTGTTAAAACCACAAGAAAATTTTTTTTTTTTTAAAAAGATCCACAAAGTGCTACCCAATATGTCCAGGTGAGAATGGGCTCAGTAAGGGAGGAAAATTATGATGTCCTCAACCCCAAATCATTTCGATATGTACAGATACGGGCATGAAACAGTTCCCCTTTCTGCCAATTGCCAGCCACTTAGCAGCGACTTGTCTGCTAATTCAATCACACAGAGAAACACCTGTGTGCCCAGGGGAAACAATTTCAGAGCATAAATGAATGCCCGGAACAAGGACATTTCCACACGCCAGGTTTAGACACCGTGCGTGATGAAGTACTTGATGGGACAAATCGTTCAGCCGGTGATAGTGCAGTAATAGTGCACTATTACTGCACCTCTTCTGGCAGAAAAAGGCGGAACTTTTCATGCCCGCATCTGTAAACTGTAATGGGCCGTAAAAGGTGTTCATTTGCTTATTGAGGTGAACCAGTATCAGTTTCTCTCATGATGTGAAATGTAAGGGTAACTGGTATGCATAATTCAAGATATGCCATCTTTCGATTGGCCTCCTCCATATCAGTAAAGGCTGAAAATGTTAATATCTGTTATTGCGCCTAATGCATGTGTAAGTTTCAGAGGGCCAGTTCCTGCTGCAACCCTCAAGGTCTAAAAGTCACAGCTGTACCGTGTATGCATGTGTGAAAGAAGTCATTAGTGTTTAAGGAGATATTTTGGAATGGAAGGATTATTCTTGTTTTTTCCCTTTTGAACAGGGATCTGAGAAATTCTTATCACTAATTAGTGTCTTACCTGCAGTATGCAGTTGTCAGCATGCTCTGAGTTTGCAGAACTAGGGGATTTAACATAAGGAAGGACTACCAATAAAGTCCATCTCAGTCAGTGAGCATGCATTGTGGCATGGCAATATATCCTTCCGCTGATCAGCTGTAATAAATATTCTGTTGATCTAATTCCAAAATACCATCTACAAGACCCTAAAAGAGAGTTGTGTCAAAGTTGCTGCAGAACTTGCTGCTGGGATTTGCCTCTGCAAAGATTTGAAAGCTGGCGCATGTTTTTCTAATCCAGGCGTAAACCTAATTAAAATTGTCTGACTGGATTTTGTGAGTTAAACATAAAATACTGTCAACAGACTTAAATGATCTGAAGCATTGTTGTAAACAAAAGAGTCTGCCAAAATCAACTGACAATAACGTGAAAGATGAATAACATCATTATTACTGCAATAAAATTAAACTGTGACAACCATTTTGATAGGTTGTTTTCACATGATTGTTTTGAAACCTCTGTTGTGTATGGAAATCTGTAATCTGTAACTGCAGATCTCATACCAGATCTTAGCGATACAGTATGCAAAAAATCATAGGTTAATGGCAGAAAAATGTGACATATAATTCAAAACTGTGTTTCTATTGATGTGTAATTGCTGCACTGGAATAGCTGTTACATGTTTATTTTCTTACGTCCGGTATACACTGTGCGATTTTTGGCCGTTTTTGAGACGATTTTTCAGTCGTGCAACAATTTTGGGGATTGGGTGGACTCTTGGCCAAATTGTGCATCGTGCAGTATACAAGGGGGTCACGAGAGGCAATTGGCACCTCATGAAGAGCTCCCAATCAGAAATTATGGGTCACAAGAAAATCAAACCTGTTTGACATTTTGGTTGTGGCTCGTCGGTAAATCCGCACGTTGAAGCTGTGCCAGCTGGACGCATGAAACATCTTAATGTCAGAAAAATTAAGGCCTACCTCTACACGACCTCTACACCAGCCCACCTCTTCACTTTCTGAAAGCCGTTTCTTTGTGTTTATATGTTTTTGACGTCTGCCATAATTTGCGGCTTTGAGAGGTTGGAACTGGTGATTCCAACCAGCTCAGTCAACACTGGGAAAAAAATGGAATTTTTGGGGCTCCTTTATTATTATTTTTCTTATGCCAGTGACAGGGCACACACTTCCTTGAGTGCGCACCGTGCACGCTGGAGTGCCCAGCTTGTCTGTCCAGGTTCTTCCTGCTTTCCTGCTGCTTGATCCTGTGGATAAACATGCAAGTCCCGCCCTACCTGCGACACACTGTCTCACTGCCTCTGTCTCCCAACCAGCCATTGGTAGTCTATGGCTATGTCAATCAATCACTGCCCCCTCACCTGCATTCAGTGTTCTCTAGTTTTCATGAAGAGGGGAAAATTAAGGAAAAACACTTCACTCAAAATTGTGCAAATACGACTTACAAAAAGCAAACAAAAAACTGCACAAAACAAACCATGCAAGGAAATCAACAGAAATAAGCAATCTAAACAAACTGAAAATAAGCCTCCATGACAATGCACAGGTAGTTTATGTGCATTTAGATTTGTAGTAACCTACAGACACAAAGTAGTGTCTTGTGGTATGTGTATAAACATTTCACCGTAATTTTCACCAATGTACTGTTGTTTGGGCATTTTTGTTGACAATAACAATATTCTTATAATATATATATACACACAATAAAAAGATAAACAGGAACAGTCAGAGCTTCATCCACCACCACAAGTTTGGAAAATATTCAGACCTGTAGAGATGGCGAGATCCAATGTCCTTTGTTGTGCTTTATTCTTTCACATGCTGAATAGGCTTTACTACTTCCTGAACTTAAGCCAGCTCCTTTGCCTGCTGTCTTTCATTACTGGTTAACTGAATAATCCAGTTGTGTCTGGCCATTGCCTTCATGGGTACTGAGGTCAGGCACACCTGGATTAACCAAATCATCCAATTATGAAAGACAGGAGACAAAGGAGTAGGCTTAAGTTAGGAAGTAGTGGGTTTTGAATAAAGCCCATTAGACCAAAGTTATCAAGACAGTTATTTGGTCCTTCTTTCCTGGGGTTTATCAGCATGAATGTTGGAATCACCAACAGTAACTACACACTCAACGTCACCTCAGCTAGGCCCGTGACACTTGAGTCAAAGTTGGCCAGGTAATTAGTGGGGGAAGACAAGATGGGGTATATAGATGAAAAGATGGGACTGGGGCATGGGGTCAGTTTGGTTGGAGTGTCTACCTCCTGCTTCTGGATAGTGAAGTCAAGAGTGGAGGGGAGGATGGGGAGAGAGAAGCTGGAGAAGAGGGTGACCTGGATAGAAAATGATAAGATGGAAGCTTTTGGGTTTCATGCATCTCATGATTGAGACTGTCTTCAGGAATGGGCTGTCTTATCGTGTTGGTTTGGTCTCTCTTGTGTATTATCCTTGTCTGAGAGAACACAGTGTCTATTCAGAAAATGAAAGGCGCACCATCCATCTGTCTGAAAAAAAACACTGACTGCAGTCCCAGAAAAAATTGAAATTGTGTATGACTTCACTGATTATGTGGTCTGTGCAGCTGACAGCCATGTATTCAGACCGAACAGTAAATTTCTCCTCTCCTCCTCTGATTTGAGGGAAAGGGCCACTGATGATAATCCAGGTACCCAGACAGTTGATTCCATTCAACAGAAGAGTAAAGTTCTGTATTTTAAACTGATGTTTCACAACATTGTTTGACCTCACATGCAGTATGAGGTTTTCCACAATTGGTGCGCAGCCGCAATTTGCATAATTTTGTCTTTCACGTTTGATTGCGAAAGCACTGTACTTTTGTATGTTTGGTGTCATGCAGCAGTGAGGTCTTGTCGGGTTTTTGGGTTTAGGTCTTGTCATTTCCTGTTTTATTTTGAAGGAGTAATTCTCCTCTCGTTTCAGGTGACTTGGCTTTCTTCATGTCACCAGTCTGTCTTCCCTGATTACCTGATTGTATCCACCTGCTTCCCTTTGCCCTCGTGTTCAAACAGTCTGTGTCGCCCTTGTCTCGTGCCCGGAGTGTTTTTGTCCTATGCATTACCCAGACCACGGCCACAGTTTTTTGCAACCTTAGCCATAGCTATTCTTGCTTTAGACAAAATAAAGCCTTCATTCATTACCCTGATCTCTGCATCTGAGTCCTGTCTGTAGTCTGGGCCTGACATTTGGCACACGTTTCTCACTGTTGATACAAGGCAGAATGGATTCATGGTTTCATCAGACCAGGCAACATTTTTTCAATCTTCTATTGTCCAAGTTTGGTGAGCTTGTGTGAATTGTAGCCTTATTTTTACTGATTCTACCTGACGGTGAATGACAGTGAGTGTAACCCACTGTATTTTTCTGCTGCTGGTGCTGCAGCCAATCGACTTCAGGGTTCATTGTGTGAAGTGTTCAGAGATGGCATTCTGCGTACATTGGTTATAACAAGTAATTATTTGAGTTTATCTTGCCTTTCTATCATCTTCAACCAGTCTGCCCATTCTCCTTTGACCTGTGAAATCAATAAGGCAGCTTGGTCCTCATAACTACTTCTCACTGGATTGTTTTTTTTCTCCACATCATTCTTTGTAAACCTCATAGATGTTTGGGTGTGAAAATTCCAGTAGACCAACAATTTCTGAACTACCAGCCCATCTAGTACCAGCAACCATGTCACATTCATAGTTACTTAACCCTCCTTTCTTTCCCACTGATCAATGTCAATATCAGTATGCCACCTTGTCTACATGTCTAAATACATTGAACCGCTTCCATATGATTGGCTGATAAGCTATTTCTTTAATGATTAATAAACCTGATGAAATGGACAGTAAGGGTGTTGTTTTATTCTGTTTGCAAAAGACTATATCGATATAAATATATTACAAATATTTCTATCAAAATAATCTTTTGAAATATTAGACAAATTACTGTATGACACATCTTTCTTCTTAGTAACAGAAAGTTTAATTTTGCTGCATTTAGGGTACATTCAGAATGCATAGTCTGCTAGTCTTGGTCCGTTTGGGGACTCGGCTTGGCTAGGGGCGGGGTGGTCTTCCGAACCGAGATCGTGTTCACATTGCGTCATAGGCAAACGAGCCAAACCTTTTGAATAATGTTCCCAATCTCTCCAGAAGTGGCGCTGCATTCGGTTTCACCGTAGGCGAGGACAAGACATACAACAAACAAGAAGGTTCTCACAACTTCCGTTTCCTCCACAAAATGACATTATTTTTGTGCGTACTTACGAGGAGCTGGGATATGCTTTCATCAGACCAAATATCGATTAAAGCTTTTACTTCCTCGTAACTCCACGTCTGACCACGATCCATCTTTATAAGTACTGCAGTCCCACAGTGTGTTTGTTGTCATAGCTTTTACCCAAAATGTCCAACGTTTTACCCGCAATGCCAATAAAATTTGTAGTCCACTTCCCGTATTTGGCTCACTTGAAACAGTGAAACACTTGAAACAGGCCAAGACCTGCGTTTGTAGGCGGACCGAGTCTGGTTGTTTGTTCCAGATCAGAGTCCGTTTGTGCATTCACAACTCCCCCAAACAAAGCGGACTTTCCAAGCAAACAGACTCTGATTCGAATCAAAAAAGCTCCGTGAATGCGCCCTTAATCACAGAATAATGTAGCATTCTTTTAACCGTTCACACAACCTAACCACATACATTCTGCTGATACTGACCTGTTTTTTTCCATGAAGCACTCCCTGATTAAGTCTAATTATTTCACTGGCAGTGTGCAGATGATGATGCTTTCTGATACTGATATAAAAAAAAACACACACACACATTTTGATACATCTCACGTGCACAGACACAGGACAGATTGACAGACAATCAAGGTGATGGACTATTTGCTAAACTAACAAGAAGATTGATAACTGGAGAGAAAGACAGAAATGGACAGAAACAGAGGCCAAAGAGAGACTGGAATGCATAAGCAAGGACAGACAGATGGAGGGACAGTTTGATCAGACAGACAGAAAGACAGATGGTGCTTTTATTAGGAAAAGTAGGCTTTGACAGACTATCTGATGGGCAGACAGACATTCCAACATGCAGAGAATCTACTGGGACGGTCTAAATGGGCAGAAAACGAACAGCTTTGACATTCTGATGAAGAAATGGGGCTTCGATGCCTGGGGCCAGGTGAAGAGAGGACATTGTATCTCTGAAGACCATCAACATGAAGAAGGACTCAACTTAAAATGGTGTATGTAGATATGTGTGGTAGCTTGTACAGCATTGCGTGCGTGTATGTGCGTGTATGTGTGTGTATGTGTGCGTGTGTGTGCCTAACACAGCTCTGGCCATTACTGAAGTACGATTTAAAACTAGTGAACATACTGGCAAAAACAAGGTGCTAAAAGACTAGAAGTACAAATGGCTGAGGATTTGTACACTCACACATCCACAGCATGAACATAACATGCACACAAATGTGTGTGCACACACAGAGAAACACAAATACACAGGGCAGAAGGACAAAAAAGACATCTGTTCCAGTTTTATCCCTTTACCAGCAAAATTTTCCAGGGCAACAACTAACCTTATTGTTGAACTCTAAAAATTCCACATACAGTTCCCATAAACCCACACTGAATGACAAATCATATTCATCATGTTGATCAAACACTGACCTGAGTACAATATGAAACAGAACGATAAGCAATTAGAGTCAAGGAGGAATTGGAATGTGTTTTTCCTTTTTATTTTTTTAGAATTGTGAGGTAGTTTTGAGGTGTACTCCGATTAACTAAAAACATAAAAATCCATTTGAAGGCTTAACAAGGAATTGTGGAACTGCGCGTGGGGTGTGTGTCTTTATGTGGGTGTTTGTGTGTGTTCCGTATGTGTGTGCAAAGTACCCCACAGGCCCTTAAGTGGTGTGTATTTATAGAGCATGTGTCTCTCTCAAGCCCAGAGGGTGGTTATATGAGCCCCTTCTAATGGCTAGGAGCGCAAGGAACATCCACAGTCATGTTTCCTCAAAACAGACACATATGCATGCACACTTATTGAAGTACACATACAAGGGTATTTGATAAGGCAGTTAGAAGTGATGTTGTTCTGTCCTCTTTTGGATAAACTCAGGCCTCTGTGGGTACAAGTCTGACCTTTTAAACATGAGTAAAAAGCATGCAGAACAGTTCCATGCAGAGAAAAAAGCACCTGCAGCACACTGCAGTGATAAGATGCAGAATTAAATTTCATTTTATAATTTAATCTTGTACCTTTAGCTCTCATCCTTTCTTGTCAGTGGCGGAAAGTAAGTAGCTTTGCAGCAGGAAAGCTGGGATGTTGGCTAGCATCAAACCAAAGTCCTTTTTGCATTACGTCACTTCATCTGTAGCTTGGAGAGATAACTGTCGCTGGTTCCTCTTGTCCTCCAGCTAAACTGGGGTTACGTACAGTAAATTAAGAAATAGCATGGCCATATGGCTTTGTTTGGGTCCGCACACAAGCTAGCCAGTATTTGTGTGCATGTGAGTGTGTGTGAGAGTTTGATCTGTGGGCAGACCAGGCAACGCTGAAACAGCAGCAATTTAACTGATGCTCCCACCATATGGTTTGAGTGATAGCATTAGAGAACCTGCGCTGAACCTGAAAAAGAGGCAGAGAAAGAAAGACGGGGGTAGGCTGGACCACAGCTGGAGGGCAGGATTTGTAGAGCAGCCCCATTATGGTGCACTGGTATGCAAAATCGCTAGACACATACAAACAATGTGTGTGTGTGCGTGTGTGTGAATACACATACAGTATAAGCTATGTAATGTCCCTACAAGCATGCAGGCACGAAAATGCAAATTAACATTTGTGATCATCACACTGGCCACAATGCAATTGCGGGGAAACTCTTACAGGCTTGTGCAAAGGTGCTTGTGAGCATGTGCAGGTGCATGCTCACCCACTCACACTCACAAGCACACATACATAAGCATAAGTGCAGACTTATCTTGTGTGTCTCAGCAATCTGGGTGATTTATGCCTTGAATACTGCAGTGTTTTGGGTGGGATCTTAGGGAATTCACAGCCATATGTCCCAATTTTCTTCCCTCTCTCTCTTTTTCTCCACACACACACACACACACACACACCCGCACACTCACCCAGTCTCATTTTAGATACATATCCATACACACAAACTATATCAAACCTATGTGCAGAGATTTATACACACATACAGTACACACGTGAGCACTATTTTCAGCTTAAAGGGCAAGGGCAAAAGAAGAATGTGTGCAGGTTTGGGAGTGTGAGGTAGGAGGAATAAGGGCTATAAGGCAGACAGTCAGAATTTTCTGCTCCAGTTAGGAGGAAATTCTTGGCCTCTGCTTTGAGAGTCATTGGACAAGTAGGATTAAAGTACAAAAGACAACAACATGGATGATGGTTTAGTGGGTTTTAAACTGGTGCAGCTGGGTGGAAATTGCAGACAATACAACATGGGTGTGGTGCATTGTTTTTTTTTATTATCATTATCATTATTATCTACTGTTGAAGCAAGAAAAGTAGGGGAATAAAAAAGAGACAGTGAAGCAGAGTTCAGACTAAAGGAGGCAAGGATTGGCAATACAAAGAGGTGCGTGAGTAATGGGAGTTTAGGGCTTTTACTGTGTGTGTGTGTGTTTGTATATGTGTCTTTTTCTGTTTTACAGTGGTTTCAATGTTGCGTATGAAAGCAGAGGGCTGATCATGGGGCCCGAGCTGATAAACCATGATGGGTAAAGACATTCTTGTCACCAAATCACATTTGTGGAGCAAATGTCTACTTGTGTGAAAGTAATCAGCTCTGGAGAAAACAAAAAGAATAAACTCATAGCCCAAAGTACCATCTCATGGCTCATCTCATAACAAATCATGGGAACCTTAAACTGCATGGGGAAACACAAGAGATATGTATTTTGAAATTCGATTCAAAATTCTGATTTAATCGTTTCTGAAGGTTATCAAGGTCATCACAAGATTGCAATGATAAGCCCCCAAAAGTACAACACAATAAAGTTACTTACATGTAGTCTAAGCCAAGCATAGATTTAGATAATTTTCTTCATTATGCTGTTTGTTACCAACTAGTGAATCACTTTGATTTGGTTTTCAAAACAAATTCCTTGTATGTGCAAACTTACTCACTATGACCCATTCTGATTCTGATTCTGATTTTAATTCAACAGACTAAAGATCCTCATCTGCTATTTTCTATATATTTTAAAGACACAATGATGTCCACAGATCTAATTTCTGCATCATGTGCTGCCTCCTGTAGAGAGCTTTTCTCCCCACATCTATTTCCTCACATTTCCAGCCAGGAGAGTGCATCTCCAGAAAAGTCTCCTGCTGTGATGTGCTTGTGTGAACAGCAGCTGTGGAAAAAGACTGGACCAAATTGTCCAGACTTCCTGAATCTCAAGGGTTCTTGGGTGATAATGGCTGAAGAGTGCAGGAAAAATTTAACCATGACTAAGATATCAAAAGAAAAACAATTTGGATCTTTTAAATTTGGGTGGTTTCCACTTATTTCAACTTTAGGTTTTTGTACATGAATGAAAACACGCATTTAACATGTTTTCATAAATTGGACACAAAGCCACTGTCAGTATCTGGATTAAGTAACAGACATGTGATGAGTTGTTGGCTAGTTTGAAGTGTTGGCTTAAATTCTAACGTTCTTCATGCTGCTTATTCTTATTTTACTCTAGCTTTCTATCATATTACTATAAACGTATACATATATATATATATATATATATATATATATTTATTTATTTATTTTTTTTTAAGTGGTGAAAATTGGATCGAAGCAGACCTTAAAAGACAAGAGTACACATACAAGATCACAGGGAGCACTAAGTGTAAAAGAAGAGCAGTCTCATTGAAATTTCTCCTTTTCAAACAGAGGCTGCTGTGCTGGAGACACTCAGAGAGCAGAGTGAAACCTGTGAGCATCAAGTTCTTTCAGAAAAGTCATCTGAATTATGTGAACATAACCCAACAATGTAATATGTTATTTCGGGAGATATCAGAAATATCTCTTACAGAGAAGAATCAAGAGTTTTGAAGCAGTGGGAATCTTTATTTGACTTCCCAAGTGTTGTTAATGAGCAAGCAGCACAGATATGTCCCTAGTTTCACCCACACCAGCTAAGAGATAATCTAAGGGTGCATTCACACCAGGATAGTCTAGGGACTCAGTCCGATTGTCTATGCAAGCTAACGTAAGCTGTCAGTTAAAAACTCCTCTGCGTTACTTGTTGGACATGTTGCAGACTGTGGTCACTTGTGTATCAGCGGAGGCTGGCACCCAAACAGCTGGAGTTGTTTTTCTGCCGTTGCAACTACAACCTAGACACACGTGATGTCACTGTTCTGTCCGTATTGCATATTCAACCTTTAACTGAAGCGGACCACAACACCTGGTTAGATCACTGTAGATACAACAACTGCTCGCAAGGGGGCGACACTCCCTAATACAACCACTGATCAATGATGAAGATGCCGGAAGAAGGGACCCCAGGAAAACTAGCAGCCATCAAATGGGCAGCTAATGAGGATCCCAATAAAAACAATAAAAGAAGAAGAAGAAACCAGACTCCGTGATTAGGTAGGAAATTTTTCTGCTTCTTATTATTAGGCTACACCATCTCTGTGTACACATTTTCCTGTTGTTTTTCTTTGTTGTTTTGACCTCAGCTTCTTCAAACACGCTCTGTTTGCTTTGTTTTTCCTCTGACCCAAACGATAATCTACCACACTTCTACTTCTTCTGCTTTATTGCGGTCAACAAACGTCACTTCCATTAGGTGCTCTGGGTGTCTATGCACTGGATAGTCCGATAGTCCATTTGCAAGTGAACCGAGACCCCCAGCTTTTAGGTGGACCAGAGTCCGGTTCTTTGGTGTGCACCAGAATACAGTTGGTGTTCAGACTGCACCAAACGAAGCAGACCACTGTCCCTTTAAAGTGGACCAAACAGCCAGAGTGTGAACGCACCTAACTGCAAGATTACCTGAGAGAGAAGAAGGAATACAGGGATCTGACTCTGTATCTAATGACAGGAACAGGAACTGTAACTAAAACGCATCCAATTTTTATATTAAAATTGTAATAAAGGTGATAGCTACAAGTTTAATTCCTCACTGCCAGTAAGTGGCACACTCACACTCACTTACTCAGTTAGCATTAGCAACGTTACAGAACCATTTATTAGCATTAGCAAATGTTTAACTCTGGTAGAAAGAGGAAACCTCCCTGCTTTGCTTTTTTTGTCCACTTGAATTTGATGATTGAAAGATTATCATGAAACATTGAAGAAAGACACTATTTCTTTTTCTCTCTCTCTCTCTTTCTTCTTGCTTGTCCTGTCCAGCATCATAGCAAGCAGAATGGAAATCCGATTGTTTTATTGTGATGAACAGTTTTGCTTTACCAAGGGGAGCTTTATGAACACAAGGCTCCCCTTGATATCCTGTTTATTCATTTTATTTCTTTAATTAAACATTTGTCTATAACAGCATTCCATATCATACTGCTGGGCTTGACAAGGGAGAAATGAAAGTTAACAGAGGTAATGATAGAAAGTATAACAGAGAGAAAGGAGTGAGGAAGAGGAAGAGAGAGAGAGGAGAGAAAACATGAATCCACTTACACAGTTCACTGGTGCATCTGTACAGAAACCCCTAAACGACATTCCAAGGTCTCTGTTGGAAAACAAAACAAGCAATCCCCTACAGGAGGACCTGCAGGTGGCTTAAGTATCCTCAGATCATACAAACAATGCAGGACTATGCAGAGAAGAGGTACAACCTAATCAGCGCAATGGGAAGCAGCGTCACAGTGTCATCATACATAATAAAGGGTCCTCCGTGGTGATACAGTCATGAAGATGCAACCTCGTGGAAGTTGAGCCGTTGCTGGCATTAGGTACCCCTGCCTCCCAGGATCCCTCCAGGGCAGAAGGGGGCAGGCACGGCTGCCCCCATGGCCAGGCAACCAGCATTCACCGCAAAGGGGCCAGCAGCGGCCCCTGGGGGCACCCGACCACCTCAGGCCAGGGAGGGGGGACAGGGACGGGAGCGAATGAGGTCAGCGGAGGGGGCAGATTCGCAGGCCCACCATCCTCAGGCCCTGCAGACCCCCCAAGAGGCACACAGAGCTGCCTCTTTTTTTTTCCCCTCCCCCATTCTATCCTATCACCCCCACACAACCCACAACTTTACCCCCGTCAACACTCCCTCATCCCATCCACATCCTCCCCCCACCCCTTCCACATGGCCACCTAATCCCCGCACATCCGCCCTCCCTGGTCCCCAAGCCCCCCCTCTCCTTCCCCAGGCCTGCACCCCCACCACGGCCGTGACACACACAATCCCCCAACCCCCGCCAGAGCCCCCGCCCATCCACCCTCCCACAAACCTCCCTCATTCACGCAGCTGCCCCGCATCCCATCCCCTCACAGATCCACCCCCGCTCCAACACCCAAACCCCTCCAACCCGATACACACAAACCCCACCAATGCACCCCTCCTCCCACACTCAAACATTCATCTCCCATGCACCCTCACCCGCCCCTTCATCCCCATGCACTCCCACAGGCAACCGTACACACATCCCCCTGCACTCATGCCCACCCTCCAGGCATACACCCACCCACATACACCATGGATGGGGACTGCAGGGCCAACAACCCTTCCCCACGCCACAAGCCCACCCCATCCAGCCCCCGAACCAGTCGAGACCAACCCGCACGAGTTCATTTGTGCCGGTCAGTCCCAACCTACAAAGCAGCCGGGCAGGACAGGCACCCGGCGAGGGAAAGACCCGGCCACCCCGCAACCCCCACCCCCACACATACACCCCTACTGACACGCACACACACCCACACACACACACACACACACACACACATAGCAGGGGCGCCCTGGCCCCCGGTGCAGTGACTAGACACCAGTACGTGAGGACCGACCCAAACCAGAGGAGGCGCGTCCCGCTGGCCCGGACAGAAACTATTTCTACAGATAGCAATCGAGCTAGCAACTCCTGAGTGGATGTGAACAGTGCAGGATCCTTCAGTGTAGACACTGGCATGGTAATCGGATGTATATATACCTGTCAAAACTGATAAAAACAATTATTTATATGCTATAAAAGAAATTCAGTGAAAATAATACTTTTATTCTGCACCCCTCTAGATATTCTGTGGATGTATTTTTGAAAATCTGATTGATTGATGAAAAAGTTGAAGCATAAATTCTGAGAGCCACCATCTTCATTGTCTTGTCTTCTCTTCCTCTGTTTTCCCTCCCCACTCTCACCTCCTGGACTCTCAAAAAACAAGTGACACGCTCAGAGTGCAAGCTGTGGCTGACAATAAAGAGTAGAGATAAAAGAAAAAAAAGAGGTGACTGAGAGGGAGCATGCTGGAAAATTGAGAAAAAAAAACAAGCTGGGACACCACTGAAAAGGAATAGGCAGTAGACGGAGAGGAAGAAAGAAGAGGAGAATGTTGCAATTATTTCTCCTTATCTGTCTGAGTGTATTCAAATCTTCCCCGGTCCCTTTCGTTCCTCCCTGCCTCTGCCCTTTCTTCTTCCCTTCCTTCAGAAGTCAGAAATCTCTAAGGAAGCTTGCTCATAAGTCCTAAATTATTTACTACCGCCACCCCGGCTGCAACACTTCGTCATTAATTTACCAATGTCATATTTGCGCGAGCAGTTGGACACCAAGTTGCTCAAGCCACACGGAGGATACATGCAGCACATCTCATCCATAAACATGTTCTCTAATATTACTATTCCCTGCAGAGTTGAAGCACTTAGGGTGAACCACTAATGAGCCCCGATCTGACCTATATATCTGAATCATTGATGTACTTCTGCTATCAATTGTTGCAGCCATTCTAATGAATCTTCCTGGTTTGTTATTACAAACCACTACATAAGATATGTGTTTTTTCCATTTGCCTTACAACTCACTGAAACCACTTACCACGAAGGCACTAACTTCAAAAAGAGAAAATGATTTTTTTGATTTTTCCTTTTTTTTTTTTTACATTCAACTAATTACACAAATAAATGTGCTAGAGATTCACAGATGAAGCTCTGTCATGCTCCATAAATATCCCGTGCCTCTATGGAGGACAGATACCCTGAAAATGTAAAGGTGTACAAGTGTTTGAGTGCAGTTTCCACATCTTTACATCTCACTTGGCCACTAAATATTCAAGCTTGAGCTACATTGATTTTGCGTCACTAGAATAAAGAAGTATATTCCAATTCATTAATATGCTTACATCAAATTCATACATTTATGATAGAAGAAGATATTAAAAACTTGATGGAGAGCTTTCAATAATACAATAGTGTAATGAAGCAATAATTTTCAAAACCAGAAGGGTCCTCTACAAAACGTCAAAAGAGCTTAATTTATTAATCAATAACCATGCAAAGCTCATTTCAGCTTCTTAAAAAATCCATGACTTTGCCTTGTATTTGTAAAAGGAGAGAAGGCTGATATAAGCTGGATCCTTAGAGAGGACTTTAAAAGAAGGAAGGAAAGCTATAAAAAATTGCCATCATTGCTGTAGTCAACAGGCACGAGACTGAAAACCTATTACTCCTTATGCATGCCTTCACAATTTTGTATTCGAGTGATGAATACACCGTGTAGACAACACTGTAGCCTAGATGCTGGGGTGATGAAGGGGCTGAAAAGCAAGCGTTTGAGACATTGCTTCATTAATGAAACTGCAACACTTGCTGGGTCTTAATCATGGTCCATTCAGAATGTATAACAAACATCTCAAACACAGACACCTGAATTCATTTTAACTTGTTTTTTCTGTGGTTTTGCCAGGTAAAAAATTCTTTACTGCAAGTATGCTCACTAAAAATAGAGCCTTGAAAGTGGCCTTATGCAGTTCCTATGTGATGTAGTTGTTGAAAAAGTGTTGATAAGTAATTGCCAGAGAATTGTAGTTAAACAGAACTTGTCTGCATCTAAAAAATGGCTCTTCGTTATGTCTCATGTAAGGTAGTTTTACTTTCACTTTGCTCCATTTCTTGGATTATAATGTGGACCTTTGAACAATATTTTGCATCACAATCTAAATGAGATCAGTTGTTTTGAAAAAAATTATCTAAATGCCAAAAGAAAGTATTACATGCACTCAATATTTCAACTGTGAAAACACATTATTCCAATTGACAGGAGAAACTACACTACTTAACCACCCAGCAGCCTGTTGGAACAAAATGTTTCATAGTCATCAATTTATCACGTTTGCAATGCAATTTTTTTAACATGCCCCAAATTAGTGTGTGATACTTCATTATCTCACACTGTTTGAAAAAGTGATTAAAAGAAATTATCTTTTATTCTTTATTGTTGCACAGGCAGGAAGGAGCTGCTGGTCTTGGAAAAAATAGCCTGTTAACACGACCAGACAGAAACAATTTGCAAAAGAAAACAGATATACAATATTTTACAAGTTATACACACACATATATATATACAGTATATGTATATATATACAAATAAATATATAAACATAAACATGCTTCATGCTAGGATAAACAACCAAAAGGAAAAGACCCAACACGTGTCTTTATAAGCTGCTGAACCAGAAAACTGAGCCTTTAAGAAGATAAAAATGGATACAGGTGATAAGACATGATCGAGGCATCAGCAGGAGGAATTTGAAAGCTGTGGATCTTCACTGCCAGTGGAGGATGCATTTTGTCAATGATAACAATTTTCAGTTGTCAGTTTTCACAGTTCCGATACCTCTGTGCCAGAGGTATTGTGGAATGCAAACAAATCAGCAAGCTGTACATTGATCCTAGCTTGATGAACATCAGTAAGTTTGATGCACTTTGATTATTTTAAACATGCAAGATAAATGTAACAAAACATAGCTTGTTCCCTTTGTTTTATCCTTTATTTGTCCGGTGAAGAAAAAAAAATTAAAAGAAAGGTGGGTGCATTCATCCCAAATGATAACAGCTGTGGAACAAGTCAAAAACAGCTCTCCTCGCCAGAGCACTTCATTTTATTTTCCTGGAGATTCAATCTCTGCCAAAGCAACAACTGAATAAAGATGTTTATAAATATAGACATGCAATCTTCCTCAGTTTTAGAAATTAATAGATTTAAGCATATGATTGAAGCTTTGCTTCAGCTTGTCTTTAAGTTTGTATTCAGTTTGCTGTGCCTGACTTGTATAAACAAGGGCCAATAAGTTGTTTTCCTAATATCTACCCATGAACTCATGGATAGACTTCAGGGCTACAGAGAGCACACACCAGAGCTGAGCATGATGACCAGTGCATGCTCAGGAAGCTGAGCATGCACTGGTCAGAGCCCAGCTTTCAGTGCTTGATTGGCAAATGTATCAATATTTTTCTCATTTATTGACTGTTAACACAATGACATTGCTAGTGTTGAATGATTGTTTTTTCCCTCCTGTGTAAATGAAAAATGTATCTATCACTGCAATTTTGTACCATTCTAGACTAGACTATTGTACCAATACTATGCTGCATCTTGGACAGAATAGCAGTGAAACAAGGATTCTTGAATCATTTCTGAATTACACTATTGCATGATTATCATTTTGTTTGACTAAGAGTGATTGTCCATGTCTGCAAAAAACTATTTTTTTTTGTTAATCTGTCTAATCTCATGACAGTTCCCTTTCATTTGCCACTGCTAATTAATTCATTGTATCACTGTCTAAAGTAGACATAATAAATTGCCAGAGAGAATTTTCTGAAATCCAACCCACTCAACCGCCTCAGGCTCTCCAAGACACCAGTCAATACAGCTGAGTGAGTGTTTGTGTGTCACAGGGGTGAAAATCTGCATTAATACCACAGAAGAGTTTTAGCTGATGCTGAAAAAATGCCAAAAGCATCCTCGCAGACAGTACACGCGTATAAACCGAATTCACTGCACACTCACTGAAACAAATTATACAACACAATGATGCATTTAATAATACAAATACTTAATCCTTCACTGCTACCTATGTTGAACAACATGTTGCATCAGCTGATTTTTTGGGCTCTGAGTAATACAGTCTGCTTGCTGACTTGCTGTGCGCTTGTAAACGTGTGGGCATAGATGTCACAGCAGCAGGCGAAGAGGTGTTGATAACTTATTTGGCATTTTGACAGTGATAAAGGACATTTGTTGCCCTGGGCGATACAGAAAAACACACACATGCATGCAAATAGATATTAATGCTTCAGTATAACAGCCAATTTCTTACAGAATAAGATAATAAAACAAAAATGCTCTTTATGATGACAAAATTCTTCACTTTACCCGCATCTTTGGGATAATTTCTAGGGATGGATACTTTCAGAGGACATTTTCTCTCTCTCTTTCTCTCTCTCTCGCTTCCTTTCTCTCTCTTCTCACATTAGCCCACTCTGAGCAAAAATTTTTCTCCCACACAAATATTGACATGTGCAAAGACAATCACTTAGGCATGTTGTACCAAGCATAATTATTACATCCTCAGGCCAGCTAAACAATTAGACGGAAAAAAGATGCCTCATAGATCACAATTTTTCCAGTATGGTTAAAAAAAAAAGGATACAATCAAATGCTGCTTTTCAACATTGGTGCTGCCTGAATCATGTGTGTTTGTGTCCACATTTTTGGATAATTAGCAAATGGGAAAGGTGAAATATACTTGACAAACCTTAATAACATCATGAGTGGCACTGCCAGATGAAAGTGACACTGGTGACAAATGCACATCAAGTCACTCACATAAGCCAGCAGGCCACTCAAGTACTGGACTTGCAACCTGCTGCACATATGGGGAGCAAAGTGTGACATGTGGACAAAAGAGGAAGACAATATAAATGAGGGTTGCAGCATGAAAGAATGGTTAAACAGAAGAAATGGTAAATGCCATCGAGGAGAACCTCAAGTGAGAGAAACTAGGCGTTTAAAGCATCAGTCCTGTCTGTATTGCATCATGCCAGTGTCAGCCTAAATACTGCTGCTTGGTATACATTTGTTTCAGTCAATATGAACACTTCTTAGTTCTGTCATTTAAAGGGAGACAATGAACAAATAAGTTCTGGTTTAGTCAGATGCACCAACACAGTAAAATACTATATTTCAAATTTCGTTGGGCTAACCCACCTAAAATTGAATGCATTTTGGCAAAGATATCAAAATGACAACTTTTATACAATTAGAAAATAGAAAAGAAAAAGGGGGAAAAAACACCTTTTTGCTTACTGCATAAACGCTTTGTGTAGACGTTGTTATGCCTGTGTTTTGGCTATTTCCTCTCTGTATTTCTTTTGATGGTCAACTGTCGGTGTGGTCCCTTATCCATCTCCCCTGCTGATTCTGATCTAAGATGAACCTTTATCCGATTGGATCTCTCTTGCTCCCAAGGGCAGGGTCTGGAAATAGGCTTATCTTCTGATTGGATCGTTAGCCCCTGAGGGAAGGGTACAAGGGAGGTCAAAAAGAAAACCATGCTATCTTTTGGCAAGGCCACACAGGGGTCCTGCCATAACACACACACAATCACAGAGACAGCAAACACATCAAATCTTCAGGAAGACAATCGTGAAGTATGATGGCCCCATGGAGAATACAGCAAAAACATAAGAACGATGTAGTCAGGAAAACACTGCCTACACAGGATTTTGATAGATAGATAGATAGATAGACAGACAGACAGACAGACAGACAGATAGATAGATAGATAGATAGATAGATAGATAGATAGATAGATAGATAGATAGATAGATAGATAGATAGATAGATAGATAGATAGATAGATAGATAGATAGATAGAAGAAGAAGAAGAAGAAGAAGATATAGTCAAAAGTTTGGACATACTTTCCAATCAAATTTAATGGAAAAGTCTGTCCAAATTTTGACTGGCAGTATTCAATATACAACAGTATAAGTTTATATAGCAAGAATATATCACTTCCTTGGGCTGCACAGAGATGTGGCGGTTGGCACTGTGGCCTTGGCTGAGTAGAGGTTCAAACTGTGGCCTGTGTAGAGTTTGCACGTTCTCCCCGTGTATGCAGGAGTTCTCCCCGGTATTCTGGCTCCCTCCCACCGTTCAGTCAGTTCGTCTCTCTAAATTCTCCTAAAGAATGAGTGTACTGTATGTAGACCTGGGCGGTATATTGATATAAAAAATATACTGATATATTTTTATATGAGATATGTAATTGGACCATATCGCATATATCGATGTACAAAGTTCAAACTGCGCTGTGATCCTTGCTCCAGGCAAGCTGCTGACTCTGAGCTCTCGCACTGCTCCCTGCGCCCCCTCAGAGCATCTCTGAACCTGGATGCAGTTGACAGACTGGTGTTTCTCGCACAAAATCTTGAAACAAAGGAGGATACTCTTGTCTGTCTCATAATGTCTACCTCAAGACAGCACTGACTGTTTTATCAAAGTAAAAAAAAGAGGAGCAAATGTTTATTGAGTTCAAAGTCTGTTCATAGTCTTGTGCAACTTTTGAGACTGTTAAGGAGATAAGACAGATAAGAAACTGACTTAAAGTTGTACTTCCATGGTCATTTCATTCATATTTCTGTGTTCTCCATTATTATTTAATGCATTCTGCATCGTTTCTGTTTAAAAAAAACCTTCTGGTATCTTTGTATCCAGCTGTATTTGTATACTAGAAGAGAGGCTTGTGGTCCAACGGTAGGCTTTTCCGGTCCTTCTATGATTTCCGTCTGATTGGCTGCCTCCATGTGAATGAAGGAAGCTCCGCGCTCTTATTTTGTTACAGACAGGAAATAGACCCGACAAACAGGTTTGTTCTGCCAGCTAACAAACAGTTAGCTAATTAGCTTCTCAACTCCGAAGCTCAGTCGTGCTGTCTTCACTTCTAGTGTGTAGGGAGGGTTACCTGCCTTCCAATGGACAGATAGAAACCCCACGTGGGATACGCTATTTGCAATGTGACGTAGAACTGCGAGGCTGTTCCCGATTCGCTCTTTTCTTCGTATTGTTTCTCTGATGAGATGCAAGTCAGCATGTGTAAGTAAACAAGGGGAAACCCTCCGTATTTCAGAAGGAGCAAGTTAAACGGGTTCTCAGTGGAAGGAGGCCTTTAACAAAAAGGAAAAGGTATTATCAAAATGATGTTTAAAAACAATTTTCTTAAACTGAGCACTTTATTTTTTTGTCTTTATATATATATATATATATATATATATATATATATATAATATATATATATGTACAAATAAAAATGCTGCCCTTACTAGGGTTTGTCTTATTTAATTCTTTGGTAATGTTCACTGTTTGCATCTGTGAAGTTGAAATATTGGAAAAATATTGGGATGCATATCTGTTACCAACCTGGCACAAAGTGGCAACAAAAAGGAGTCCCCACGAGGCAATAAATTTGCCCAGTTAATATTTATTCCAGATCATACTGAAATCATAACAAAATTAACTAATGTGGGTGTGGCATTGTATGTCTGTAGTGAAGTGCCATGAATGGGTGTGTGGCAAATGTGTGTGCTACAGTATGTTGGATAAAGAAGCCAAAAACAACCTGAAAAGTAAACATTGCTGTGTGGTGCTGAATGGGTTGACAAACAGAGCACAAGAGAGCCTGTCTGAGCAGGCTTTTATAAGTATGGCCACCCCCCTCTACAAGTGCAGCCATTCACCACTGATAATCTTCAAATAGAAGCGGTAATCCAGCTTCAATTAAGAATGTTTTGACATTGTCCATGTGAGAAGATTTTACTTCTGATCATTTTGACAGGCATGACGTTAACAATATAGCCGAGGAAGTACGCCATGACTGAGTCAATGTAAGGAAACACTGCAAGGCAAGGCAAGTTTATTTGTATAGCACATTTCATGTACAGAACAATTCAAAAGTGCTTTACAATAAAACATTATAAGCAAAAGGGAGAGAAATAAAAACAAAAAAATTAGAAGCATGATTCAGAATTAACATCAAGCATTTAATGCGATTAAAAGAGAGAATACAGAGAAAATCGTGCGGATTTTAACACAATTTTACGAATAAAATCTAATCGAACTTTGTAGCAGCCTATAGTTTTTTTCCCCCAACAATCATTTTTTTTTTAAAAATGTAACTAAATGCAGCTGAGAACAGGTGGGTCTTCAGCCTGGATTTAAAATAAACTAAGTGTTTCAGGCTGATCTGAGACTTTCTGGGAGTTTGTTCCAGACATGTGGAGCATAGAAGCTGAACGCAGCTTCTCCATGTCTGGCGCCCGTTCTGACTCTGGGAACTGATAAAAGGCCGGATCCAGATGACCTGAGGGGTCTAGCAGGTTCATACTGGGTCAAGAGGTCACTGATGTATTTTGAGCCTAAACCATTCAGAGCTTTATAGACCAGCAACAGAACTTTAAAGTCTATTCTCTGATGGACCGGCAGCCAGTGTAAAGAACCTCAGAACTGGACTGATGTGGTCCACTTTGCCCTCCATCCCACATGGGTGCTCGGTATTTTCCGTAAGAACTCGGGCCCAGCACCCAGTTCTGAATGAGCTGCAGTCCTTTGAACAGTGAAAGGACAGGAGGAGTGGATCCCGTTCGGGTTCGGCAGGCCAGACGCACGTCGAGCGTGTGGACAGCTGAGAGGTGGCCGTGTCATGGCACGGTGATGAGTCCCCCGCTGCATGGTTTTAGATGTTTTTACTTTGCTGTGACTTGTGATGGTAAATCAGCGGCGGTCTTGCCCTCACCAGCCCCAGCTTGGAGTGTTGAGTCCCGGCCCAGGTCACCCCATCTTCCGAGCGCAGAGAGGAGGACCGGTGTCGGTACGTGAGGGACTCCCCGTAAAAGCCGCATGCACCTGGTGTGTGTAGAGAGAATACAAGAAAAAAAAATAATAATAATCCTCGGTCTCTTCATTAGTTACATAAGCTTAGAGCTTGATCCATCCTTAAAGGTAGAGTCCGAAGTCCCCGCAGCGTTTCTGTTTGCAAACAACAGTATTCAAACTGAGTGCCCCTCCCTCTCAGGCTAATGGCCATCTCGTTATTCAGCCTATTCAGCTTCAAGCCTCTCCTTCAGAGCTCAGACGGGGGTAAAAGCTAAACTAGAATTAACCCTGGTTTTCCAACTTGCTCTATCTCAAGCCCTTACCTTTTCTTCGGTGCATCCTCCATTTTCTGTCTTTCTTTTTTTTTCCTTTGAGAGTTCAAATGACTGGCGTCTGCTCCTACCATTAGCTTATTTCCACACAGCATCATGTCCTTAGCTCTGTCATTGGCTGGCGATATAAACAGAAATCCCCGGAAACGTCCCGAACACCAAAACAAAACGAAAGAGCAAATTACAGGGTTTCATTCAAACGCACCACTGCACGCGAGTAGAGGCCTAAAGGCACGCAAGTGAAATCCATTTGAGATGGATTTCACTTGCACAAGTCAAACGTTTATTTTTTAGAACTTCAGACTCTACCTTTAACCAATAAGACCAATAACTGTGGATTTCTTTGAAGTGGTGAAAGCATCCAGACGCCTCCTTCTCTTTGACTTAACTTTGAATTTCCAAGCATGTTGGAGTTTCCAGTGATGCAGCTGAAAATTAGCTGTTCCAGGCAAAAGGAAAGTGAGGGGTCTTAATGCTTTCCTGGCTCTCTGGGAAGTGCTGGTAAGTCATGATTCTGTCGGGTTAGCGTCGGCTCATGCTCGGCCATTATAACGCCACCATCTTCCCAACGTCTTCCTGTTTAAATTCTCCACTGCAGAGAGCAGCTTCTCACCTGACAGTGTGAACATGATGGCAGGGTATCAAGGCAGCAAGTGGTGGATTTCAAATAGCCGATGACCTCATCCAGATTTTTCAGACTGATTGGAGAAAAGTGTGTCATGTTGCTTATTTCTCCTCTGAGTGGACAAAGTGTTGACATATGTCCTGCCCCTGGCATGGAAGCACTGACTCACTGCCTGATTGTCTGAATTTTGTCTGCAAAGAAAGAAGCAAACTCAGTACAGGCCCAGTTGGATAAAAGTTCTGGGCTTACTGACACGGGAATATTAGTTAATCTGTCAACAGTAACAAACGAGGCATGAGCATTATTGCTGTTCATAGTAATGATGTCAGAAAAGAATGATTATCTTGCATTTCTCAGCCCAAGATTTTAAACCCTTAGTTTCTCTTTATAGATCTCTTTGTGAACCTGCAACTTTGTTTTTCACTACCTGTATTCAGCTTTTAAACATTCTCATTTTTCAGCTCTAACCAGCATGGTTAAAGCTTTTTGGGGAACAGTGAGAGCTGTGACATCAATAGTGCTTGTAATTTTACCATTGCAATGATCCACAAGCTCATCAACTGACGGACAGGAGAGGGGAGGTGAGGAAGAGAAAGCTTGTATGAACATTTCACCAGTTGATACACCAGTGTACCGTTCTTTGATAACCTCCACTTGGGCAATTTTCTTGACAATAGCAGCACTCTCAAAGAAAACAGGAATGATCAGACAGAGCAACATCCATCACCACAACCTTGGAAACTTTTAGAGATGACTAGATCCAGACAGTTTCCTCTATTATGTGTTTTCTTTTTCACAAGCTGAGTTAAACCAAAATGATCAAGAAGATAAAGACATATTTAAATCTACAAGTACTTCAGAATTCAGCTGCACATGTGCTGACAAGGACCAAAGGGCAAGAACATATCACACTAGTTTTAAAATCACTGCATTGGCACCCTATGCATTTTAAGATTGATTTTAAGGATATTTTAGAAGTTTATAAATGCCTCAAATGTCTTGGGCGTTTTTATTCATCTGACCGACTCTCAAATTATGAACCTACATGGACCATGAGGTCATTCATTTCTGGCCTTCTAACTTTTCCTGAAGTTAGAACTAAAACTTTTGGTAAGTCCTCGTTCCACTACTATGGCCCTTGTCTGTGGTACAGCCTTCCAGAGAACCTCAGGGCTAACAGAGATTATAAATGCTTTTAAAAATGGCTAAAGACCTACCTTTTTCACATAATTTTTTTCTTCAGCAGTTCTACTTTGAGCCCCTCCAAGCTTCTCACCATATCTTGAAGGGAGAGCCCTGGACACCCTGCAGAGGAAACACATTTAAGCTGCTTGTTCCCGCGATTTCCTTCTTTCGGTCACTACCCATAGCTCATGACCATAGGTGAGGTTAGGAGTAGGGATGTATACCGTATCGTACCGTATCGTGTATACGGTATCGTTTGGTACTGGTTCCTAAGCTTAACGATACCAGGGTACCGTTAAGATTCTGGACAAACGATACTCTTATTGATACTTTTTGAACATCTACCTAACCATCGAGTTATCATTACGCAGTCAAATAATCACAATGATGGACTAAGACAGATACAATTCCCTTATTCTCCCAAGCTGTCCTTCACCTACTTTTATGTCCAGGCTTCTTCAACATCATCTGAACAAATATTCTCCACCACTGGATCTTGTAACATCTTGTAATGTCTTTATTATTTACTCTAAATTATGTTATAGTATCAATAAGAGAATCGATAAATACCGGTATCGATAAGGACTATCGATATTGGTATCGGTATCGATAAAATCATAACGATATACATCCCTAGTTAGGAGTGTAGATTGACAGGTAAATCGAGAGCTTTGTCATCTGGCTCAGCTCCTTCTTCACCATGACAGACCGATGCAGACTCCGCATCACTGCAGACGCCGCACCGATCCATCTGTTGATCTCCCGCTCCCATTTTGCCCTCACTCAAACAAGAACAAGACCCTGAGATACCTGGACTCCTCCACCTGGGGCAGAACCTCGCTCCTGACCCAGAGAGGACACTCCACCCTTTTCTGCTTATCACTTTACTTTCTCTTTTTATTTAATTCTGTACTAATATATTTATTTTAGAGATACAGACGTGGACAAAAGTGTTGGTACACCTTGGTTAATGAAAGAAAAACCCACAGTGGTTACATAGATAACTTGAATATGACAAAAGTAATAATACATAAAAATTCTATGAAAATTATCGAATGAAATCAGACATTGCATGTCAACCATGCTTCAACAGAATTACTTTTAAAAATAAACTTGTGAAACAGGCCTGGACAAAAATAATGGTCCCCACAAATTGAGCTATGGCGAAGCCACGCTGCCTCCAATCACTCGGACAAACAACATTCGGTGTCAGGCACTATGTGACGTCTCGGGAGATGACAGTTGTCAACACAGACAGCAGACGTGGGATCAGACAGAGATGCCATGACAAGATTAATTTTTTTTAAAAGAAAAAAAAAAACTTCACCACACACCAGCATAGACCAGAGGAAGTGAAGGAGAGCATTTTCTCAGGAGATTAGAAAGGAAATTATAGACAAGCATGTGAAAGGTAAAGGCTATAAGACCATCTCCAAGCAGTTTGATGTTCCTGTGACTACAGTTGCACATATTAATCAGAAATTTAAGATTAATGGGACTGTAGCCAACCTCCCTGGACATGGCCGCAGGAGGTAAATTGATGACAAATCAAAGAAACGGATAATGGTAACTAAAGAGCCCAGAAAAACTTCTAAAGAGATTAAAGTTGAACTTCAAGCTCAAGGAACATCTGTGTCAGATTGCACCATCTGTCACTGTTTTAGCCAAAGTGGACTTAATGGCACACGGCCGAGGAGGACACCATTGTTAAAAACAAATCATAACATTGTTGAAAACAAATCATAAAAAGCCCGACTGGAATTTGCCAAACTGCATGCTGACAAGCCACAAAGCTTCTGGGAGAATGTCCTGTGGTCAGATGAGACAAAAATGGAACTTTTTGCCAAGGCACATCAGCTCGATGTTCACAGACAGAAAAATGAAGCATATCAAGAATAGAAGATTGTCCGTACTGTGAAACATGGAAAGGGCTCTGGAATGTTCTGCGGCTGCTTTGCTGCATCTGGCACAGGGAGTCTTATAATAATAAATAATAATACATTTTATTTGTATAGCGCTTTTCATAAAACTCAAAGCTGCTGTACAAGTGAAAAGATAAAACAAGATGGGAGAACAGTTAAAAACAAAAGCAAAACAAGATAAAATAGCATACAGTTCAATAATAATGTTCAACAAAAGTTAAAAAGTTCAATGTTAAAACATAGTAGTCCAAAGACATTAGGTGATGAAAGCGGAACGAAATAGGTGAGTTTTAAGTTCTTTTATAAAAGCGGTGGGGTCAGTTGTGCTGCGGATGTGCTGGGGGAGAGAATTCCAGAGGGTAGGGGCAATGACAGAAAAGGCCCTGTCCCCCCAGTCTTGAATCTGTGCAGGGTACAATGAAATTTCAAGACAATCAAGGGATGCTAGAGAGAAATGTGCTGCCAAGTGTCAGAAAGCCTGGTCTCAGTCACAGGTCATGGGTCTTGCAACAGGATAATGACTAAAAATACCCAGGAATGGCTAAGAGGAAAACATTGGACTATTCTGAAATGGCCTTCTGTGAGCCCTGACCTAAATTCTATTGAGCATCTTTGGAAGTAGCTGAAACATGCCGTCTGGAAAAGGCACCCTTCCAACCTGAGACAAGTGGAGCAGTTTGCTCATGAGGAGTGGACCAAAATACCTGCTGAGAGGTGTTGAAGTCTCATTAGGTGGGTTTCCATTACACTTTTTCGAAAAATAAAAGCAATATTTCTTAAATTTCGAAAAAGTACAATTGCAATATGTAGGTGTTTCCATTGAATGGTATAAGTCGTAATTCTCATAAAATCCCGTCCCGCGAGACTCCACTTTGAGGAGGATGGAAATATAAACATTTAGTGTTTTAGAGCTGCTGCTGCTCCTCATCAGAAGACAAAAGCAGCGGATGATAATTCAGAGGTAAAATTCGTATGTACAGAGCCTCTGATCACATCAGCAGGGAAAAAACACTTGTGGCGACTTCCAGGACAGACGACCAAAGCATAACACAAATTAAAAACCCCTCAGGATCAACTTCTGGAGTGTGGATGTCATTTCTTGATCTGGTATTCCACTTTTATCCGGCACCAGTTCCTGACTGATGTGGTGATGCAGCTGTTGATACGAAGGCACAGTCATATGATGTTATCCCGTGGTCATGTTTTATTAAATCCTGGTGACATATAATTAACATGTGGGAACAAGATAACCAAGTCGTGGTGTTACAAATGTGTGCAAACGACATAAACAGCTCGTGGCCACATTAATACATAAAGAACTTAAACCATCTGTATAATGTCCTAAATGAACTCAGTTTGCTGAGTTATGGCGATATTTAGACTTTGTGTGGGGGTGTGGGTGTGTGTAGTAGTGGGTGGTTATGTGCGACAAAGACAGAAAGATATCACATAAAAACTTTGTCTTGTTTGCTGAAAAGTGCTTTATAAATATAATTTGATTCAATATGATCTGAATATGTCATCCAAAAACGGCACAAACCTAAACAACTATATTGTTGGTTGCTGGTCTCTAAATCTGATTTTGGCCTTATAAGCATTCCCAAAACAACACTTTTTAAAAGGAACAACAAAAGCTGTGTGGAAATAATGAAAGAATGATGGATGAAGTCCCGAATCTAAGGCATGCTAACCCCGGCTTTACCCCGGCTTTACACCTGGTCCGTGACGTGAGCGCAGCGCAGCGCAGCGGCTTTGCTGCGACTTCCTCGGCGCGAGCATTTACACCGTTCACTGTGCGGCCGCGCAGCGCACCCGCGAGTGCACCAGCTGTTGTTGATTGGTGACATCACGAAATCACGAGAGGGCTGCTAGATCGTCTGTGATTCTCATCTAAATGGTTCATTTTGTCCACATGTCCATGCGTCATGTTTTTTTATTTCACTGTAACCTTGTGGACACGGAGATGCTGTCATGTTCAGGTAGTTCAGCAGTTTAAAAGCTGCACGGTGGCTTTTGTTTAGTAAGTTACCGGATATTTTACGCTGAACCTGTGTCTGACTTCCTGTCTGGTTCGATCTGAACTACTGATATTGACGCGGTGTCGGTGCGTGGAGCGTCAAAAATAGAGCTGGTGCGTATCCGTAGCGCAGCGGCACGGCATGCCGGAGTGACGACGGACCGCTCACGCGCCGCAGCGTGAGCAATATGTTTCACACCATTGATTACATAGGCGCGATCCGGTGCGCAGGGCGCGCTGCTGCGCTGCGCTCACGTCACGGACCAGGTGTAAAG